>CM035154.1:28537190-29137190 GCA_020205615.1 Panax quinquefolius
AACACATTACTATGGATTTCAGATTCACGGGTCTTCCTACGGTTTCTCAAGGCATCAATGCTATTTGGGTTATTGTTGATAGATTAACCAAGTCCGCTCATTTCTTGCCGATCGGAGACTTATTCCCTTGAACGTCTTGCTAGTATGTGCGTGAATGAGATTGTGAGGTTGCATGGCATGCCCAGTATCCATAATTTCGGATCGTGACCCAAGATTCACTTCAAGATTTTGGGTTAGCTTGCAAAAAAGCTATGGCACGGATTTGCGATTTAGTTCTACATACCATCCCCAAACCAGACGGACAATCGAGAGGATTATTCAAACTCTTGAAGATCTATTAAGACTCGTGTGTCCTAGACTTCAAGGGTAGTTAGGATAAGTATTTACCATTGGTGGAATTCTCCTACAACAACAGCTTATCGTGCAAGTATAGGTGTGGCTCCATTCAAGCATTATATGGACGAAAATGTCGCTTCTCCAATATGTTGGGATGAGGTGGGTGAAGCAACATTGTTGGGACCCGAAGTTAATACGTATGACTACCGAAAAGATTCAAATGATTCACAACGTATACAAACGGCAAGACAAGATCGACAAAAGAGTTATGCGGATCTTCATCGAAAGGACGTGGAATTTAATGTAGGGGATCATGTATTGTCATGAGTTGCTCCATGGAAGGGAGTTACAAGATTTGGGAAGAGAGGAAAGCTCAATCCACGATTTATTGGTCCATTTCAAATTCTTGACCGAGTAGGAAATGTAGCCTATAGACTTGCGTTACCTCCGAAAGTATGTCTCGTGTTCATAATGTGTTTCACATATCCAGATTTCGTAAATATGTGAAAGACCCAACCACGTTATTGAAGTTAGAAACCGGACGAGATAGCCAAGACTTAACGTATGAGGAGGTACCGCCAAGATCTTGGATAGGAAGGAGCATGTCCCACGCTAAGAAAGGTCATACCACAAGTTAAAGTTTTGTGGAGGAATCATGCTATAGAGAAATGACCCAGGGAATTGGAAACGAAATGAAAGCGAGGTATCCTCACCTTTTGAAACACCAGTACGCACGCCAATTTCGAGGACGAAATTTCATAAGGAGGGAGGTTGTAAGACTCAAAATTTTTTAAATAAAGAGGAATTTCCTTTATTTATTATTTTGAAATAGTAAGGGTTGATTTGATTAATGTGGATAGTTAAGGGTTAAATACGCAAATATTTCAAAATAAGCAAGTGGTTATAAAATATTCATTATCGTCGAATATTCGTTTGGTCGTGGAATATTCGTCTCGCTTCAGGGAATATTCGTAATGCGACAGTAACCATGTATGGGCCCCATAACGTAAAAGCGATTGGATGAAGAAAACGACAAATATAAGTTGTTTTTAAATAACGGCGTAGTTATTCTTTAAGATTATCTTGTTGGAATACCCGGTGGTTAAAACACACTAATACGCGTTGTTGAACAAGAAGCACCTACCAGTTGCACCAATTATTGATTCTTACGTGAAGGCACTACTCAATAATGGTTACGATAATTCTTTGTTCGATATTTTATTGAGTTAATAATTGTTTGCGTTGATATTTTATATTCTTTGTTGTTTCAATAATTGTCATTACACAAAGATTTTCATTATCGAAGCAATAATTCATATTATCCTAATAATATTATTAGATAACATTATTGGCAATGTCTAGAAAGTTCATCAAAGGAGAGGTTTGGTCACCTAATTGCGCGCCCAAGAAGAAGAAATTCTTATTGAAAGCCCCTCTTCCTGAACCGCACAGTTGTCATTATATTGTGATTCTCAGAATATTATTTGTGAATAATTAATTATTGATTTATATGATGAGGAAAATATTGATTTTATGTGGATATAGATGGAGAAAATTTTTAAAATGACAATTGTTGAAAATTAATATTTTATCTTTTTCTCGATAAAATAATTCATTTAAATATATTATTTTAATAATATATTAACTGTGATATTTTTACAACGAATGTGGGATATATGAGTATACGAGGAGGAAGAGTATTTTGATGCAATAAATGTTTAAAACATGTTAAACATGCCGGTGGACCCCATTTATTGACTGAAATTTGATTATAAATTTGTAAAATCGCCTGGTTTGTGGATTTCGGTCAATTTCTATTTGGAATTTGGAAAAACTTTCTTCCGCAAAGTTGTAGAGAATTGAAATTCCTATAAAAACTCGCAAGATTCAATTTTCTAATGAAAGGGCTATTTATTATGAATTATTGAAGTTCAAGTTCAAATAATTGATTTTTTGGGAGTTTAAAATATTTTTTTGTAAGAAAAACGTTTTTTGTTGTAATTGAGTGGCTCACATGTGTTATAAATGATCTGAAATCAGATTTCTAAGGTGGGCTTGAATATTTTAAGAAATATTATTATTTTATTAAATTTTCGCTTTGGTGTTCTAAGCAATTTCTATAAATAGGTGCTTAGGTTAAATTGAAAATCACACCGTAAATGAAGTTTTCTCTCTCTATATTATCGAGCGTATTCTTGTGAGTATTTTGAGTATACTTTGAGTATTATTAGATTCGCGCAAGTTCCTTGAAAGACTATACCCTTATTCTAGCTGTAAGTCTTGATCTTTCGAGGTAAGGATATTATTTTTTCGTAATGATATTATTTCTTCAATATCATTATCTTTGAAATGTTGATCCAAGTTTTATCAAATTTGGAACTTTTTCATGTCTGAGTTACTATTCATGGGTTACTATTCATGAGTTACTATTCACGAAGATTACTATTCATGAGTTACTTATTCACGAGTTACTATTCACGAGTACTATCCATGAAGCGTGAAGATGTTTTTTGTGGAATTTCTATCTTTTGGTGTCTGAGTTACTTATTCACGTATCTCGGACTATTCACGATATCTGACACTATTCACGATATCTGTATTATTCACCGAAAAAATAAAATTTTTTCTTTTTTCGTCTAAAACATCTATTCGGATACTAACTCGATTGTATCCATGTTTTGATCATTCTTGAATTTTACACCACTATGATTATTTTTGAGGTATTTTGGACGTGATAAAACCAAGTACGAATCCTTAATCCTTAATCCTTGTCATTTTGTTTCAATTTGGATTCGTTTCTTTAAAAAATATTTTCATCATCCTCGGTCTTAAATGATGATATTATGGAATATCTTTGGCACAGTAGTGCAAAGATGAATGATTTCTTAAGAATATCTTTGGCTTTAGTGGTGCAAAGATGAATGATTTCTGAAGAATATCTTTGGCCGTAGTGCAAAGATGAGCAGTGTTTAAATGAACATGACCAATCGATGAATATCTTTGGCCCAGTAGTGCAAAGATGAATATTTGATTCCAGATGTATATTGATTGATGTTACAGGGGATAAAAGATAGACGATGAACTTTTAAATTCATACATAGAAGATAGTAGTTTGCATTCTCTACTTAACTCTTCTAATGAATTATTATTTCATTGCGAATATTGATTTAAAATTTGTTGTCTATTGTATTCTATTATATTTTTCCTCGTTGAAGACTAACGATAATTTGTTGTATATTATCTTAGTCATAATATTCTTTCTTGAAATTAGTTGAGCTCACCCTTTTCCTTTTGTTCCATTTTTCTCGTGGAGGCGAGAATATAAGCGAGTGCTGAGTCGGGGTATGGAATGAAGGTTTTAGAAATGATTGTTTAGTAGTCCTCACCATTTTTGTAAAATAATGTATCAATAAATGTGATGAGGATTTATTTGAGTATAGATATTGTCTAGAAGATAATATTTGTATTCAACCTCACGCTTTTTCTTTGTTGTAATAATAAAGTTGTAGTTGTTTCTGTACCATGTATTGACAACTCAAAATAGGTGATGTATACCTATTTTGGGGGCGTCACAGGTTATTCCAACAGAATAATAAAGAAATGGAATAACAGAAGTTCTCTTCTTGAATACAAAAGAGTAATATCCCTTACCGTAAAAGAAACTGGATAAAGAAAAAGAAAGTTAGCAGACTTCTCTTCTTATTTCTCTCTATAAATTTCTCTCTCTAGAGTTCAATGAATTCATAAGAAAATAATGAAGGAATGAGCTTCTATTTATAGAAGAATGGACTGCATAGTAACTAATTCATGAACGGTCCAGATTGATTTACTTTTAATCGGACGGTCCATATTTAAAGCAAAATCTTTTAAATAAAATATATTATATATAATATATATATATATATATATATAATGATAACAATAATACTCCCTCCGTATAAACCAAAAATCAAAACCTCCCACCCATTCAATTTTTAAACCGTGGGCCCCACATGTTCCCTCTCCCTAACATGTCATAATCATCAGGGTCCCATTATATTTAAATAACTTTCTATCAATAATGTTAAAAATAGATAAATGAGGTCTAAATAATACGTCAAATTTACAACAACTACCTCATAAAAATCATTTCAATATTTTTAACAACATTTGTCATCATTATTATAATTCACAATATTAATCGACCGTGTCGTTCCTCGAAAGAGGGGCTTTCAATAAGGATTTCTCCCTATTAGCGAAAGCAATTAGGTGACCAAACCTCTCCTTGGCAGAACTTCTAGACATCGTTAATATTGCAATTTATAATATTACTAACTCTGTCATTTCAATTATTGATTTAATAATATATAAAATATCGACAATAATTGAATCAAATAACGTGAGATACTATGCAACAATTAATATAGCAATAATTGAACAAAACCTGGTGACTTCTCACGTAAGCATTAATAATCAATACCGTGTGCTACTATGCAACCACGCCAGATTCTCGTATTTCTTTACTTTACTTAAGTAGTTCAACAAAGATTAATCAGTGAAAACTTCCGCCGTTATTTTTATAAAAATATTTTTGTCGCTTTCTCAATCGCATAATAATTCCGTTATGGGGTCCACTAATGATTGTGGTCGTCGTCATTTAATATTCACACTCGCGAAACAATAATCAAATTTCTAAACGAGTCTAATATTTGAGAAGACACTCCAAGATGACGAAAAATGAAAGTAACAATAATAATTACCAATTTTAATAAAATCGAGTATCATTTCTAAAAAAGTACTTATCCGAAAACAATACCAAATTTCTAAACGAGTACACAAATTAATAATATATTTAAAAGTACCAAAATAATTCCGTGCCTTAATCCAAATATCAAATATCACCCGCTAAACTCCCTCAATCCGATCTAATTATCAAAATAAAATATAATACACAATTAAATTATGAACTCATACAAATTATATTTTCATAAATTCAATAATTTTAATAAATTATATTCAATTTGTAATCAAAAGATATATTTTAATTGTAATAACAATATTATAATATTATTTATCATTTTCCCTTTTAAAATTTATATATATATATATATATATATATATATATATATATATATATATATATATATATATATAGAATTTTATATATATATACTAGTATGAATGAAGATTCGCAGACATATATATATATATATATATATATATATATATATATATAAACGTAAGCCGCATGAATATTTAAATATAATGATTACAGTCATGTTCCTTCAAATTCATGTTAGAGACTTTCATATTGGGACCAATTCTAACTACCTTTAATTTTTAACGCAATATCAAATAAAGAAAGCTCCTCATACAATTGAAAGAAAGAAAAAAAAACTAATAACTTACTAGTATGATCTACTTTCCCCACTTCCCTTGTGCGGCTGAATTCTCCCCCCTTTTTTTTTCTCTCAGTTGATTCGCAGAGATATAATAAAACAGTTAGGTTTAGGTTTATTTATTAATTAATATGTTTTATTAATACTCTTAATTTAAATAGGATTTAAAATTAGACAAATATAATTTAGACCCAATTAATTTTAATGGCCCAAAAAAATTAACTACAGTTTGACCCAAATATAAAAAAAGTCCAATTAAATACTTTAAAACTTACTTGAATATTTATTATTATTTTATTGGGTATTACAATTTGTTTATTTATTTATTATTATTTTGAAAGTTATTAGAAGGAAATATGTGATTTTAAAGTTATTTGTTTTTTTCTAGGATTTGTGCTTGTCTCATAATTAAGTCCATGGCTCATTTGGTTTCGTTAGCTTCCAATTTACACCAAAATAGTACAATCATGGCTCGTAAGTCTATAGATATATAGACTTAATAATTTTGCCTCGCATGTTAAGCATCAAGAATCTGAACTGCCTTTAAAAATCTGTTTATATTTAAAATCACTTGTAATAGTTGTCCCAAATCACTTGACAAAAAAAATAAAATATGCTACTATAATTTATTTTTATTTAAGTTGGAATTAAGTACCAGTACCTTGATTGATCAAGAACAGATATAACAACTGGTAAGAGCAAATTTCTTTGTATTATATAAATTTAATTTAAACTCGTAAACTCTATTTTACTCAAATTATGATTAAGATGAATAAATGCGTTGGATGAAAAGTTGATAAAATTAAGTGCCAATTAAAATATCCAAATTTTAATGGTAAAGGTCTTCCAAAACAGAGTCAATCATACTAATCAAACAAAGTCTACTCGTTAATCATTCATTGAATTTTCGATTACACTACAACTTTATTACAATGAAAATCACCCAGTGAAGAAAATCGCCAACTCCCTCTACCCTAAAACCATAAAAAAAAAAAAAAAAACTGAAAACAAGATGTATCATCAATGCAAATAAAAATAAATATCTACTCGAGATATTTATGGGAAAATTATTCAAGGCCCATTTTGAAATTTTCAAGGCTAGAACTCCTTTGAAGATACTGGATTCATTTATCCCATCATATGCAGTATTAGACTCTTCGGATAGTGAGTTTAGGGTACGGTAGTGATTGTTTATTACTTTCGTTATGTACCGGATGATTTGAATGACTTATGTTCGGAGGGTGAAAAAATTTACTTTGTTAATAGAGACTTTTCCTTAGGGCGTATTTGAGACAATAGTGATTCAGAAGAACTTTCGTTACGCACTGGATGCTTTGATTGACTATGCTCGGAGGGTGAAAAAATGTGTTTTGATAATAGAGACTTTACCATGGGGCGTATTTGAGACAGTAGTGATTTAGAAGAGTTTTCGTTATGCACTGGATGATTTAATTGACTATGCTCGGAGGGTGAAAAAATTTGCTTTGTTAATCGCAGAGACTTTTCCTGCAGCGTGTTTCGAGACAAGAGTGATTGAAGATAACTTTTGTTATGTCTTAGATGATTTGATTGACTATGCTCTGAGGGTGAAAAACTTCGCTTTGCTGACTTTTCCTTGGGGATTTATTTGAGATAAAGAGTGATTGGCAAGAACTTCTAATTAGGGCCCAAGAATTTGGTTGACTACGTTCGGAATGTAGTCTGGCTCCATCTGCTGAATTCTCCATCAATTTCAGTTGCGCTTTTCTAGACAATGGAGTCTGTGAATTTAATCTAACAAAAGAGTGCAAACAGTTTAAAAAAAAATTCTGGCAAAAGACTAAGAATGATATATTACTGAAAATTTATTCCATAAATGAAAGTTGATAATAAAATAACATACTCATACCATAAATTAAAGTTACAATCCTCATAATTAATAAGCTAATCCAGAAGATAAGAAATATACTTCATAACTAACTTGAGAGAATACCTTGCTGCACCAAAACTTCAAAAAACTCTCAACTCCTCAGCTGTTGGGATTCATACTTCATGCTGCTGCTATTACTTTATACAAATGCTGCAATTGTTTCTTTCTACCATCAAGTTTATTAAACCACATACTTAAACAAGCAAAATATATATACTCCACTCACATATTAAGATTTCTATTTTTAATTCTAATTGATTGGGGCCGCTGGCGTGTCGACATTGACTTTGTCAACCCGTGTGGACGGGTTTCGATACAAATGGGAAGTTTCTATTGTATGTTTTTGTTTTTTCCCTCTCCCTGGCTCATGTAGAAGTAGACTTACTATACTGATCTATAGTAAGTCTTTTCTTCACATTAGTAAATGGTAGTCGGTAGATAATAGTCCAACTCTACACGCGGCTATCTATTTGAATTATACATGCATGTACTAAAAAAATGATATTTTCACAATTAAACATTATTAAAAGTGTTAGTTACACAAAATTTTTAAATTTTATGAAACTGTTAATATTATATATCTAAGTTTCTATTGTAAGTTTTTTCCCTCTCCCTCGCATTAATAAATGGTAGTCGTTGTCAGCTCATGTAGAAGTAGACTGGTTTGGATACAAGTGGGAAGTTTATATACTCTTTGTTAAGTTTTCTTTACATTAGTAAATGGTAATTAATGGAATTCTCAAGTTTAGGAAACCCTTGGACAGGGAGCTGAATGATCGGTCCCCTCTCAAGTGTAAAGTACTGCTATGATAATTGTTGTTCTCTTCGGGTGAGAAACGTACCACAATTTGAATGCAAATATATTTTTTCTACTTATTACAAAAGCATGGGCTGCTTATATAAGCAAAGCCGTTTACACTCCAACCGAAATAAAAGGAAAGATAACAACGTAACTAAACACACAAACAGAGCATGATAACAAACTGAAATAAAATGACGTAAAATGCGCAACTACGAATGTGTTGCGTAAAACTTGCAACCACTGATGATCATAGGCCACGACCCAGTCCATTATCCATTCCTGCATGGTTTCCGTCTCCATCTACGTCTCATGCAACGTGCAACTGCACGTCCTAGCTCATCCCAAATACTTGGGATTTGGCTTATGGCCTCTCTCAGATCTTCATGGCCTATCACTGAACCTTTTTTTACTTTTTTTTTTTGAATAATGTGAAGTTTCTCGACCGCAATCGAACTAATATCACCAGCCCAGACCAGACTTTTCATACAGAATTGCGTTTGCGTTTCCGTTTTCCGTGACCTCATGACCCTTTAGTAAAGGGCTTGACACTTGTACGTAGCTAGTGGGATTCCATCTCAGGATGTCCGAATTTACAGTTCACCCGATGTTTCATTTAAACCACTGCGACAAATGTTAGGGTTGGGAGTGGAACCTTTCGTGCATGATATATGGAATGAATGTGAGGAGAGATTTGAATTTGAGAAAATGAAGGGGTTATCAGTTTGATTTATTATATAAATACTAAAAGAGCTGGTGCCATCTTTGATCATGATATGTTTCTTTGATTTATTATTATGTTCCTCTTTTGTATACAGTTCCACGAAAAATTTATTTGTATCGTTAAACGTGATGTATTTTGAAGATTGTATGAAAATTAGGATTTTTGTTTGTTTGTTTGTTTGGAGTGTAGATTCATTATTATAACCTTGTAATGGATAATTTTATATTCATACATATAAATACCTAACTTATTTTTTTCATAAATTTTAGAGGAATATATCAGAAGTAAAAATATATCAAATATCTATGTACTTCAAAAAATTCAAAAAATCTCCGACAGCACCTCCCTCCCCCGGTCCCAGCTTTTAGGATCCAGAAGTAACTTTCAATTAAAAATGAGAACCTGTGTGGACATTGACTTTATCAACCCATCGTCCTGAACAATTTTTAATATGAGTAGTTGTAATTCTGTAATTAAGCACACTTAGAGGGGGTGAATAAGTGTAAATACTCAAAAATAATCTACAGTGGTTTATTTTTAAAATTTACTATAGCAGGCTATAATCGGATGGTCTAATCCTCATCAGATATTAGCTTATGTTCTTCGTTCATTATAAACTGGATAGCTAATACATGTCCGTATTAGTATAAAAAATTTTCGACTTAAACTAAAATCTGCAAAATATTTAAGCTTAAAACAGAAACAAAAGAACAATAAATCACACCAAGATTTTTATGTGGTTCAGCCACTATCCTCTACTCTAGTGGCCTAATCCACGTTCAATACCAACAAGTATTGGAGAGACTTTTTTTATTAAAACTTAATATTTAAAAGATTACAGAAAACTCCCTGTACAACGAAGATCGATTCTGATTTGGACACCTCTGCCCGTTTTGCACCTCTGCAACTTCTTTCACCTCTGAGACCTTGATGCTTCCGTTATACAGACTGAATATTAAATAATCACCCAAGCCAACCTAGACTTATACTCGGTTTACAAAAGATGAATAAAAGATTACAAAGAATTTCCGATTCTATAAACGATTCAGAAGATTTAAAATAACAACTGGAATCAGACTTTAGAAGAACTCTCAGGATGTATTCAATAATGATTTTCAGCTTCAAGTCTCTTGTATCTCCTTGTAACCGAGCAACGGTATATATAAAGGAGAGTAGATATAACGGCTATAATAAAGTAACGTTCCAATCCATCCAAGCAACGACTAATTCTTTTTTATTGAAATAGGAGATAAACATTAGCAATAACAACACAGAGATATATAAGAGATAAATTTCTATGAAGGAGTCAAATAATATCCAAAGACTAGCTAAAAGAATCCCACTAGCTGTTAGCTTGTATCCTTCAAAGAAACAACTGCTTTTGAATAAGAATCCTTGATTATCCCAATTCCTAAAAAATCTCCCAGCCAAATACGCCTTTTATAACCTCTAGATATCAATCTCCTAATTATACTCCAATACATATTTTAATTAGTCTTCAAAGAAAATCAGAAATAAACATATATATATTGTAGTTATAAAAACTGAAAGCATGTGACAAAAATAAACCAATTTGTTTTACTCACTCCATCCTGTAGTAACTTTTATGCCATACAAAGTGATTATGAAATCAATCCATGCAATAATCCATGCAAACTATTATATAATTAATAGGTAGCCCAAAAAAATCAAATAAGACCATTACACAAACTCAAATATATTGTCATTATTAAAATCACAAAAGATATAAACCAACATTCTCCCTCTTTTTGATGATGACAATATATTATCTTTTGAATTTATATACTCCCCCTATCTATAAGGCTCCCCCTAAATTTATGCATATTAAGGAGCAAAAAATAATGACTTGATCCAAATAACCATCATTGCATATAGTATCTCACTACCAACATGAATACCAATTCAAATACCAAATATCTCTCCCCCTTTGTCATTATCAAAAAAAAAATCATTAAGCACAAGTTGATTAAAATATAATCATCATTACCCAAATATCTCTCCCATTTGTCATCAACAAAAATTAATTCATATCAATTTAGCTAAATAGGTATCTCGCCCCATTTGTCAATATTAAAAGAATAAGTTCAAAGATAAAAAATATCATTGGAGAAAGTTTATAACAAAATCACATATAGCAAGTAAACAATACGATCATACCTTTGTGATTTGTTACCTATATATCGACATTGTTGTTACCAATAGTAAGCTTGCTAGATGTGCTCTGTAGTTTTCAATTTTGGATTTTTCGTTTGGGCATGACTCTAAGTATCTTTCTATTTATCTCCCTTTGATCAATTTTCTGGCCGAGCATACTTAGAGAGTTCATAAGAGTGAAGAATCTAGCTTGAGCTTCTTTGATGAATTCATTCTTCTCTAATATGAAAAGCTCATATTCTTGCACTAGCATACTTAATTAGACTTCTTTTACCTTAGTAGTTCCCTCGTGGCTCATGATGATTGTATCCCATATTTCTTTAGCAGTGGTGCATGCAGAAACTTTGTCAATTTTAGCTTGAATCATCTCACTTAGCAGAGTGTTCATGGCTCTTGAGTTGTAAGAAAACATGTAGCTTTCATTTTCATCCTTGTCCATGAGAGTCTTGAGTCTACCATCATCATGTCTAGGAATAACAGGTCCATTTTCAACTACCCACCATTCCCATGGGTCTCTTTTAAGAAAAATCTTTATTCTGAACTTCCAAAAGTTGAAGTTTTCGCTTCCTATCAACAAAGGTGGTCGACTTGTGGATTGACCTTCTTGAAAATAAAGGTGTGCCATAGGATCTTTCCCTACGACCTGCAAAGATCAATATTAGTAGAGCCTTGCTCTGATACCAAATGTAATTATGTAATTAAGCACACCTAGAGGGGGGTGAATAGGTGTAAATACTCAAAAGTGATCTACAGTGGTCTATTTTTAAAGTTTACTATAACAGTTATAATCTACCTTTTATCTAACCCATCTGTATTAGTTATTATTCTTTTCGTCTCATTATAAACTGACGATGACTAATACATGTCCGTATTAGTATAAAATTTTTTTGACTTAAACCAAATTCTGCAAAATATTTAAGCTTAAAATAGAAATAAAAGAACAGTAAATCACACCAAGATTTTTATGTGGTTCAGCCCCTATCTTCTACTCTAGTGGCCTAATCCACGTCCAATACCAACTAGTATTGGAGACACTTTTTTATTAAAACTTAATATTCAAAAGATTACAGAAAACTTCTTGTACAACGAAGATCGATTCTGACTTGGACACCTCTGCCCCCTTTGCATCTTTATAACTTCTCTCACCTCTGAGACCTTGATGCTTCCGTTGTACAGACTGAATATTAAATGATCACCCAAGCCAACCAAGACTTATACTCGGTTTACAAAAGATAAATAAAAGATTACAAAGAATTTCCAGTTACAAACGATTCAGAAGATTATAAATAACAATTGGAATCAGACTTTAGAAGAACTCTTAGGATGTATTCAATAATGATTTTCAGCTTCAAGTCTCTTGTATCTCCTTGTAGTCGAGCAACAATATATATAAAGGAAAGTAGATATAACGGCTATAATAAAGTAACGTTCCAATCCATCTAAGCAACGACTAATATTCTTTTTAATTGAAATAGGAGATAAACATTCACTATAAGAAATAGGACAATTTACGACGGAAGTAAGGTCGACTAAATGGATTCACTCGGGATTAATGTATTGCCGACGGAATATTCAGTCTTTCATAACTCCCCCGAGAATAGTACAACTTTGACTGAATTCAGTCGATACTATACCATGTTTGTGGCGCAAAAATTTTCCTCCAGCGCCAATAACAACCTCGACGGAAGAATTATTAATATCGACTGATTGTTCGTCGAGGATACTTTATCATCAACTGAATGAATCCCGACTGAGTTTCGTCGAAAAGAGTCCTTAAAACCCACATACTAACAGACGCGAGCCTCACTTCACTTTTCTCCCGATTTCTTTTCCTCTTTCTCTCTCGCTTTCTGTTGTTGCGTTCTCTGTCCCTCCTCCCGTCACTCTCTCTCGCCACCATTGCCGTCCCTCACCTCATGGGCCACACCTCTCTCTCTTCAAGAACCCCTTCATCTCCAATTAAGCCCTCACCTAGCCTCACTCACTCCCTACTCTCTCTCTGCTCTCTCTCTCCTCTCTCTGCTCCTCCTTTTCTCTTAATTTAAGGTTAGTTTTTTCAATTAATTTTAAATTTAGAACCCTTAATTTTCAGATATGTATATGATTATGCATAAATTTGGGTATAAGTACTTTGAACCCTGAATTTTCTATTTAAATGTTGTTGAAAGTGTTGAAATATTGTTGATAGTGTTGAAATTTTCTATTGAAATGTTGTTAAACCCTAAATTTCCTTTGCAGTGTTGTTGAAATTTGGATTTTCTATGATAGTTTGCGAAATTTGGTTTGCTATATGAAACTAATTTTGAGACTGAGATGTTGCTTGGTGACTGATATTGGTTTACTGTATTGGTGTTTAATTTTTACCCAGCCAGTTATAATGTCTATATTGAGGAGTTATAATGTAGTGTGATAAACTTAATTTGCAGTGTTCTGATTTCTACCTTTTCCAGCATTGTGAATTTTAATTTGTGTTCAATTGAAGACTTCTTTTATTTTGGTGTTAAGTATTAAGTCCGACGGAATTTCTGACTGAATTTCTGTGGAATTTATAGATAGTAATAAATAAATATTTAATTAACTATATAAAAGACAATATATTATAATATAATAAATAAATATTTATATAAATTAATACAAAAAAAAATACTAGGAGCTTTAAATAACTTTAATAAATTATATAATATAATATAATAAACTTTAAAATAAAATAAATTTACTTTATTATTTAATATAATATAATTAAAAATAAAATAAAATAAATTTAATTTAATACAATAAAATAAATTTACTTTATTATTTAATATAATATTATAAAAAATAAAATAAAATAAATCGACGGACTTAATTTCGACGTGCTTATATATGATCGAATTTCCGACCGAAGATTCCGTCGCAAATAAGGTTGTCCTCGACGGAATACCCTTATTATCGATAGAAAATTCCGCCGAAAATATCCTTTTTTGTTGTAGTGATTAGCAATAACAACACAGAGATATATAAGAGATAAATTGCTATGAAGGAGTCAAATAATATCCAAAGACTAGCTAAAAGAATCCCACTAGCTGTTAGCTTGTATCCTTCAAAGAAACAACTGCTTTTGAATAAGAATCCTTGATTATCCCAATTCCTAAAAAATATCCAAGCCAAATACGCCTTTTATAACCTTTAGATATCAATCTCCTAATTATACTCCAATACATAGTTTAATTAATCTTCAAAGTAAATCAGAATTAGATATAAACATATATATATTCTAGTTATAAAAACTGAAAGCATGTGATAAAAATAAACCAATTTATTTTACTCACTCCATCCTAAAGTAACTTTTATGCCATACAAAGTGATTATAAATCAACCCATGCAATAATCCATGCAAACTATTATATAATTAATATATAACCCAAAAAAATCAAATAAGACCATTACACAAACCCAAATATATATATTGTCATAATTAAAATCACAAAAGATATAAACCAACTTTGTTAGAAAAATAAAGGGGATACCTGAAACTTGCATCAGCTCACGTGGTACTCAGCTGGCGATGCTTCGTTCCTGGTAGTTTCAGATAAGGTAAAATTTGTTCAAGTTCAATCTGGCATGATTGCATCACAAAATGGAACCCCGTTAATTTTTACGAAACTGTTAATATTATATATCCAACATTTTTAAATTTTTTTTACCCATGAACACCTCTAAACACCAAAGGACGCTGATAGACACGTAATTCATACATTTAGATATCCCTAATTTTGTCCTTTTAATTATATTAGTTTATTAAATTAATATGTTTAATTTTTTTTGTAGGATTTAATATTTTTTGTAATAAAGTCAAAATCTTAGTGATCAAGCGATATTTAATGCTCTTATTCATGTAAGGAATATCCAAGAAGAATCCGACAAGGAGAAGGAAAGAGGTTGAACAATCTTAGTGTGCAAGTCAAATCCAACAAGAGAAATGAAAGTCAATCTAGAAGATCTCTTTATCTAGAAGATCTTTTTGAGAAGTTGATTGATACTAGGAAATTGAAACTTACATGGAAAGGGAACAAAAGTGTCCAAGTTCAATGAATCTAAATTAGGGTTCAAAGTTATTTTCTCTATAAATAGGTCTCTTGTTTTAGAGAGAAAGATATGAGGTATTGTATTACTTTAGGTTAGGAGTAGGAGTAAATTAAATTACGTTTCATTGTACGCTTGTTGGAGGATCGTGAATAAAGGGAGTTAATTTTCTTATTTATTTTCAATCTTCTACTTCTTCTTTATTTTAGTTAATTTATTTATTTTCATGTCTAGTTAATTTCTTTAATCTAGGATGAAGATGAAATTAAATAATTATTCGTAATAATATTTTTTATCTCTTCTATTATTTATGCTTTTATGTTTAATTGATTTCACCTTCATGTTTCGTTATTAAAATACCTTCATTTTATAGTTGTTATGTGATTTTAAATTAATTAAGAGGTTTTGATAGATTATTGTTAAGATATGAGTTTTTCATAATCCATGCTTGCTCAAAGAAGTGTTGATGAGTTATAGTTAATCCTTAAATTTTCATAGTCTATACTTGCCCACATTAATTGTAAATTACTAAATTAAAGGGAAGGGAGATCAAAATCATAATTTGAGTTATAAAAACAGAAGAGATTGAATTATATGTTATGTTTATTATTTAGTGAATTCAGATTCCTAGATTGTTTTCTCATTAATTATTTTCATATTCTAGTTAATTAATTCTCAATCTTTATTTCTAATTCGCCTAAAATAAATATTAAGAAAACATTAAAATTAATCTAGTCTCTGTGGGTTCGACCTGTACTTGCCAGTTTTTCAATTCAACACTGTGCACTTGCAATAAAAATTTTATCACATCAAATTTTTGGCGCCGTTGCCGGGGACTAGAATTAATTTTTTTTATTCCTTAATTTGTATTTATTCAAATTAGTTTTAACTTTAATTTTATTTTATTTTTAATTTTTTTTTATTTTCAGGATTATTGAAGTGGATCGAAGGAGCGAAAAGATAAAGATTTTGTTGCTACGCTTTCTTCGATACTTCGTATCTCAATTTTTTAAAAATAAAAAAATAAAAAATAGTAGTTTAGTTTTTTTTATTTGCCGCATTCATGCATTCACTCACGTAGAGCACATCCTGTTAGGTTTTTATTTTTTATTTTTTATTTTTTGTCAAACATAAACTGTGGTGATTGCTGGAGGATTGAGGTACGTCAAAATTTCCCCTTCTTTTGTAATTCACATAGTTTTAGGACACTTTATTTGTTTATATTTTTTTTTTGCATTTTCATCTTTAATCTAACATTAAGGGCACAACCTGTAACAAGATAAGGTGGGGATTTCATCATCCTTCTTTGGCCCACAAATAACTCAATTTATATTTTGCATAACCATGACCTAATAAAATCAAGTAAACGTTGGCCCCTAGGACTCTCGAGCTCAATTAGGACAAGAAACTCCAAGAGGAGGCTAAATTTTAAATTAATCAAACTACTGGTGTCTAGGCAAGTGGTTCAAAAGGTAAACGCCTAAAGATTGCGTGGTTATTTAATTAGTCACCGTATCTACGGAGAGACTCCCACCTTTTTTACACTTACCTGGCTAGTGGTGTGATTAATTTCGAATTTGGTGGACTTTGCAGTGTAACTTGGAACAGTTAGGAGCTGTCTAGATTTTATTTAGGTTAACCGTAGAATTATGATTTTTTTTGTGTGTGTGACTTTCGTGGTTAGTTGTTTATTTGTTTTGGGATTTGTGGAAAAATGGATTCCTATTATAGTTGGAATAATAATTTTACTTGGAATCAAGAACCCTATGAAAATTTTAATGCACACCAAGTAAATCAAATTTTTCCAACTTATGAAAATCCTTATCTAAATCCATATCCATGTCCATATCCATATTCGGATCTAGAACCTCAATATCCAAAAGAATTATCAAATGAAGTAGACGAAAGACTTAGTGCCCTGGAGAAAACTACGAAAGTTTTAATGGAAGAACAATTTAGTATTATATCTCGTCTAGAAATTCAAATGAGTAAATTAGCCACCATAATAAATGAACAAGAGGTAGATGAATTTTGAAAATCTTGATGGTTGTGGAAATGATGAGGAAAGTGAAAATTTTATATTCAATTCTACACAATTTGAGTCAAGCGTATTTGAGGAGTCTACAAATTATGAGTCTATGCCTAAAATTGATCATGTTGCATTTGATGACTTTGTTGAAAAAAGTCTATAAACCTAAAGTTCCATACCCCCCGAAAGACTTATTCCAAAAAAATTACTCACTGATTTTTTGGACCAGCCCATTCAAGTAAACATGATCCACGAGTTGTCATTGACCCAAGAGATAATTGAAAATAGACTCTTGATTAAAAAAGATCTAAGTGATTTTTTCTTGAATCACCTTGACCAAAATTGGAATGAATCCGAATATTTAGATAAGGTCAATGAGCCGTTGAGATCCACTACAAATAAGTCAACTAAACTAGAACATGTATTTGAATCAATTCTTCCATCATTTAAACATGTTAATGAAAATTTTCTTGAGGTAAACTTGAAGCATAATTGTGATGAAAATTCTGAATATTTTCAATTTCCTAGACCTCCTGAAAATAATGAAAAGTTCACACTCACTTATCCATGTGTAACATTCATTTTTAGTCATATAATTTTTAGGATTTATAAAATTCGTAGATATGTACATTTGTTTTCTTTCTCACCGTATCTTCTTGCAGAACAAATGCCCCTGCATACAAGGTACAATTCTTTCACATCTTTGTTCTCTTTTCTTCATTTGCATACATTGAGGACAATGCATGATTTAGGTATGGGGGGAGTTTGTTTGTATTAGATTTTTTTTCTTTTTACAAAAAAAATAAAAATAAAAATCTAAAAAATTAAAAATTAAAATTTTGTTTGACTTTTTATGAATTGAATTAATTCTAATATGTGTTTGTGGAGCAAAACGCATGAGTGAGATTGAAAGATTTAGAACTCTTGAATTTTTGATAAGATACGAAATCTTAGTTCAAAACATCATCTGGATTTAAAAATGATTTCACAAGCATTTTTGCACTTCATGTTTGCACTTATTCTTAGTTGTGGGGTATAAACCATGATTCGAGTAATTTCTTTAAAAAAAAAGAAAAAAAAGAATAATAAGAAGAAGAAAGAATGAAAAAAAATGAAGTGAGAAAAGTTGAAAAAAGAAAGAAATAAATAACTGTTTCAATGTCCATTAAACGAAATAACTGAGTATCCAAGTCTCGAGAAGCATCGATATTCACGCTGAAAAGTGTGATGGATAAAAGCAGCTTGACTAGTCTAATTTTGTGGCCTTTGTTACTCGAGTTAGTAAATTCTTAGGGGTGTCTCTACACCTAGTGCCCTAAAGCCATCTGGTTTGGGAGTCATTGGTCCAACGCCGCTTACATGGGTAACTCTCGAAAAGCCTAAGAAAATGAGACATTGCACAAAGTCAAGAATCAAAATTGAAAAAAAAATGAAAAAAAAGAGAAAAAAAAAGAAAGACAAAGAAAAAAGAGTTTGCTTGATTTTCATGGTAAAAATCCCTACTATGAGTTACATCACAGACACATGCATGCATCACATGAAATTGATTTGATGAAGGATGGTGTCTAAAATGAAGATCGAGTATTTTTGATAAGGTGAAAGTGTGATTTTGAATTTGATCTTGCTTAGGTATAATGCCCATAGATATTTAGAAGTTTTTTTTTCAATTTCATAATTTGTTAAACCCAAAATTATTTTTGAATTTTGTGGGTATATTCACTGCAAACTCTCACGAGACATAACTCGTCCACTTGGGGTAACCTTGGGGTTTAAAGGCTTGTTGCACATGTTAAGTGCAATCGTGTTTCCTACGAAAATGGGGTAGTGTAATTTTTGTTTTATTTTATTTTATTTTTATTTTACTCGAGGACGAGCAAAAGCTAGGTATATGGGTATTTGATAGACACGTAATTCATACATTTAATTATCCCTAATTTTGTCCTTTTAATTATATTAGTTTATTAAATTAATATGTTTTATTTTATTTTGTAGGATTTAATATTTTTTGCAATAAAGTCAAAATCTTAGTGATCAAGTGATATTTAATGCTCTTATTCATGTAAGGAATATCCAAGAAGAATCCGACAAGGAGAATGAAAGAGGTTCAGCAATCTTAGTGTGCAAATCAAATCCAACAAGAGAAAGGAAAGTCAATCTAGAAGATCTCTTTATCTAGAAGATCTTTTTGATAAGTTGATTGACACTAGGAAATTGAAACTTACATGGAAAGGGAACAAAAGTGTCCAAGTTCAATGAATCTAAATTAGGGTTCAAAGTTATTTTCTCTATAAATAGGTCTCTTGTTTTAGAGAGAAAGATATGAGGTATTGTATTACTTTAGGTTAGGAGTAGGAGTAAATTAAATTACGTTTCATTGTACGCTTGTTGGAGGATCGTGAATAAAGGGAGTTAATTTTCTTATTTATTTTCAATCTTCTACTTCTTCTTTATTTTAGTTAATTTATTTATTTTCATGTCTAGTTAATTTCTTTAATCTAGGATGAAGATGAAATTAAATAATTATTCGTAATAATATTTTTTATCTCTTCTATTATTTATGCTTTTATGTTTAATTGATTTCGCCTTCATATTTCGTTATTGAAATACCTTTGTTTTATAGTTGTTATGTGATTTTAAATTAATTAAGAGGTTTTGATAGATTATTGTTAAGATATGAGTTTTTCATAATCCATGCTTGCTCAAAGAAGTGTTGATGGGTTATAGTTAATCCTTAAATTTTTATAGTCTATGTTTGCCCACATTAATTGTAAATTACTAAATTAAAGGGAAGAGAGATCAAAATTATAATTTGAGTTATAAAAACAGAAGAGATTGAATTATATGTTATGTTTGTTATTTAGTGGATTCAGATTCCTAAATTTTTTTCTCATTAATTATTTTCATATTCTAGTTAATTAATTCTCAATCTTTATTTCTAATTCGCCTAAAATAAATATTAAGGAAACATTAAAATTAATCTAGTCTCTGTGGGTTCGACATGTACTTGCTAGTTCTTCAATTTGACACTGTGCACTTTCAGTACAAATTTTATCACATCAGACGCCTAAAAGTATATAAGTTTATATTAAATATGTTACAAAGACTAATTTATTTTCAAAATAGGGGTTCACTAATTAAGAAATAAAAATACTCAATAAGCGGAATGACCTCTCAAGTATATTGAGCAATTTTAATTGAGTGACGTAGAGCATGGGTCGTTGGATGCATATGAATGATATTGCTTTATACTATATTGAAATATCCAACTCAAAATCAATTGATAATGAGTGCAGTAGCCTCTCAAATTATATATTGAGTCTCTATATCTTAGTTGTCCCATGTGACATTTTATATATATACAGTTGTTGAAGGTCTTTAAAAATTAGAAGATGACTAATCTAGCTGTCCATAATACTTTTGATTTTTTTTATTTATTTAAAGATGGAGTGAGTATATTATATGGATTATTTGCAATTTTCTCGTAATAGAATACGAACTCCGAGTGGGTAATCCAAGTCAATTCTAGCTGTCCTAATAATTACCTAATATTACAACAAAATTGCATATAAAATCGAGTAAGTCAACTTTGAAATATATATATTTTTGAATAACTTTGAAATAAACTTGAATTAGACCAATTAATAGATCAGATATTTGATTAATGGACAATATATTTGCTAAGTTAGGGAGGTAATATAAATTGACCGCTTAATATTTAGGGATAACCGTGCATGCCCATATATAATTGTAATAGTTGTCCCAAATCACTTGACAAAAAATAAAATATGCTACTATAATTTATTTTTTATTTAATTGGAATTAAGTATCAGTACCTTGATTGATCAAGAACAGATATGACTGCAGTTGTTTGGGCAAGAGCAAATTTCTTTGTATTCTATAAATTTAATTTAAACTCGTAAACTCTGTTTACTCAAATCATGATTAAGATGAATAAATGCGAAGGATGAAAAGTTGATAAAAATACACAGGCTAAAAAATATTTCTTTGCACCAAATTAAAGGACTGTTTTGCTTCTTTTTCTTTTTCTTTATTTGGTCAAAATTAAGTGCCAATTAAAATATCCAAATTTTAATGGTAAAGGTCTTCCAAAAAAAGAGTCAGTCATACTAATCAAACAAAGTCTACTCGTTAATCATTCATTAAATTTTCGATTACACTACAACTTTATTACAATGAAAATCACCCAGTGAAGAAAATCACCTACGCCCACTACCCTAAAACCATAAAAAAAAAAAAAACTCAAAACAAGATGTATCATCAATGCAAATAAGAATAAATATCTACTCGAGTCTCGAGATATTTATGGGAAAATTCTTCAAGGCCCATTTTGAAATTTTCAGGCTAGAACTCCTTTGAAGATACTGGGATTCATTTATCCCATCATATGCAGTATTAGACTCTTCGGATAGTGAGTTTAGGGTACGGTAGTGATTGATTATAACTTTCGTAATGTACTGAATGATTTGAATGACTATGCTCGGAGGGTGAAAAAATTTGTTTTGCTATGTAGACTTTTCCTTGCGTAAGATTTCGGTGATTTTGATTTGATTATGTACTAAATGATTTGATTGACTATGCTCGCAGGATGAAAAATTTTGTTTTGCTAATAGAGACTTTTCCTTGGGGCGTATTTGAGATAGTAATGATTCAGAAGAACTTTCGTTATGTACTAAATGATTAGATTGACTATGTTCGTAGGGTGAAACAATTTGCTTTGCTAATAGAGACTTTTCCTCAAGACGTATTTGAGATAGTATTGATTGAGCAGAACTTTTGTTATGTACTAGATGATTTGATTGACTATCGGAGGTTGAAAAAATTTGCTTTGCTGATATAGACTTTTCCTTAGGACGTATTTGAGACAGTAGTGATTCAGAAGAATTTTCGTCGGAGGGTGAAAAAATTTGCTTTGCTAATAGAGACTTTTCCTTGGGGCGTATTTGATACCGTAGTGACTGAGAAGAACTTTCGTTATGTACTGGATGATTTGATTGACTATGCTCATAGGGTGAAAAAATTTGCTTTGCTGATTGAGACTTTTCCTTGGGGCGTATTTGAGACAGTAGCGATTCAGAAGAACTTTCGTTTTGTAATGGATGATTTGATTGACTATGCTCGGAGGTTGAAAAAATTTTCTTTGCTAATACAGACTTTTCCTCGAGATGTATTTGAGACACTATTGATTGAGCAGAACTTTTATAATTATGTACAAGATGATTTGATTGATTATGCTCGGAGGGTAAAAAACTTTACTTTGCTAATAGAGACTTTTTCTTAGGGCGTATTTGAGGCATTAGTGATTGAGAAAAACTTTCATTATTTGCTAGATGATTTGATTGACTATGCTCAGAGGATGAAAAAAATTGATTTGCTAATAGAGACTTTACCCAATGACGTATTTTAGACGGTGGTGATCGTCGAGAACTTCGAATTTGTGCCAAAGAATTTGGTTGACTACGTTGAATGTGGTATAACTCAAATGCTGAATTCTCCATCAATTTGGATTAAGCGCTTTTCTAGACAACGGCTTCGAGAATTTGATCAAACAAAAGAGTGCAAAAACTTAGCTTTTTTTTTTATTTTTTGCAAAAGGCTAAGAATGATATATTGCTAAAAATTTATTCCATAATCTATATGATAGTGAAATAATGTTAACTAAACTAAATTAATTCTAAAATATTCATGAATTAATTTAAATACATGAATATGTAATGTCTAAATACATGATACATGAACAACTAATACTGGAGTGTGTGTTCAAGGAGATTGTTACAATGAGCTTGGTCGTGCTTTTTATGGGGAGTTGGAGGAAATCGTAGAGTTTTCGTACAAGGGCACACACGGGGGTCATATTAACTTGTTCAAGTGTCGTTGGTTTGATTCAGAAAAAGGGATACGTATTGACAGACATGGAATCGTCGATATTGACCTCCATAGTCTCAAGTGCTCCAACGAACCGCTTGTTTTACCAACTCAAACAAAGACAAGTATACTACACTCATAGTCCTATTAGGAAAAGGGATAGACCGCCACTGATTGGCGGGTGTTATAATTCATACTCCAAATCGCCTAGTGTGTTCAAGTAATGTATGAGGATTTCTACCAACAGGAGATGCTTCATGTACCTCCTATAATAAATATAGAGAACAACAATGAATTAATCGAAAGTTAGAGGTGGAGATGAACCTCGATGAATCGGATCCCGAGATGCTTATCAAGCTAGATGACGGTGATAATGAGGAAGAGTTATTGAATCGACAACGACATAGAATCAAGAAGAAGATGGTTATGAATCTCTAATACTTGTATAGAATGATTCTTACTCGCATAACGATTTTCATTAAAATGTATGTTTAGTTTTAATTGTATTACAATGAATTACATATAGGAATGCTCTATCCTTAACATGTTTATGTACCTTTCATTTATAATTGTCGTAGTTAACTATTTTGCAGTCATGTTTATGTATCTTTCATTTATTGTAATCGTAGTTAACTATTTCATACAATTAATTATCATTATTGTCCTTTTCTATAAAATGTATGTTTAGTTTTAATTGTATTACATACAATTACATATATACATGTTAGATCTCTATATCCTTGACATGTTTATATACCTTTCATTTATAACTCATACTAACATCCTAATTTTTTATTTATAGATGTCTTCTGAACTAGCAACACGAAAGCGCGGGTTGGGTCAGGGCCCTAATCATATGGCGAAGGCCCCGGCTAATTCGAATGATCGCATACTCATATAGATTCGTCCTCCTCTAGAAAGCACGAAAGTTAAACATCGTGTATATATAATAATTTAATATTTCCATTGTTATAAATATATTTTAATGTAAATTATTGTATATTGTAGTGATTTTCAAGATAGTAAAATTGTGAAGTGCATTTCACAATTATGGTTAAAGAACTGGCCTACGCCAGTGATTACATGGGCGAGCACACCTCTCGCCCATAAGGATGCCGTTTGGGCAGAATTTCATGTATATTTTTTTATTACTCTGATAGATAATACATAGTTAATCAAATAATATTGTTTAGTAATGTTGGATTATGGTAATATAACAGTTTCAATATTATTATTGTTGTTTTATTTGTAAAAACGGTATAGATGGGACGACGCGTAGGCATTAGTTATTCAGACACTATTCTGGCAAAAGTGCGTTGTCCAAACTAAAGATAATCTGAACAAGGAATGACAGAAAGCCCTGCATAATGCTGAGATTGACCATCCAGGACAAGGTGAGCAGTATATGCATGAGCATAGCCCCTGGTGGTGCGCACAACCCATATGGGTGCAGATGTGTGACCAGTTGAGAGCTGAGAGCTGGGTCAAGAGGCGCAAGACTGTCGCCTCGAACAAATCCTCAGGTGTATCTGAAGGCGAAAAGGTAAAAGTGTAAGACCCCGAAATTTTTTTAAATAAAAAGGAATTTCCTTTATTTATTATTTTGAAATAGTAAGGGTTGATTTGATTAATGTGGATAGTTAAGGGTTAAATACGCAAATATTTCAAAATAAGCAAGTGGTTATAAAATATTCATTTTTTTTGGAGAATATTCGTTTGGTCGTGGAATATTCGTGCTTGTCGGAATATTCGTTTGGTCGTGGAATATTCGTGCTTCGTTCGGGGAATATTCGCAATGCGGCGGCAGCAATGTATGTGTGGGCCCCATAACGAAAAGCGATTGGATGAGGAAAATGACAAAGTTTGGGTGGTTATAAATAATACAGAAGTAGTTATTACTGCTATTAAGACCGTTGGAATACCCGGTGGTTAAAATAAT
Organism: Panax quinquefolius; assembly: GCA_020205615.1. Lineage (NCBI taxonomy): Eukaryota > Viridiplantae > Streptophyta > Magnoliopsida > Apiales > Araliaceae > Panax > Panax quinquefolius. The sequence continues at coordinate 28,562,425 of CM035154.1, forward strand.
AATCTGGCGTTGGTTGCACAAAGAGCACACTACAGTATTGCATAAGATATTGTTGAATTATTGATTCGTGACGTAAGATGGCACTACTCAATAATTTTCAAAGAGTAATTCTTTATCAATATTTTATTTTATTGATTCAATAATTGCAAGTTGATATTTTATATTATTGTTGTTCAATAATTGTCACCGCACAGTATTCCCATTATCAGATCAATAATTCATATTATTTGAATAATATTATTAGATAACATTATTGGCAATGTCTAGAAAGTTCTGTCTAAGGAGAGGTTTGGTCACCTAATTGCGCTACCAAGAAGGAGAGAGATCCTTATTGAAAGCCCCTCTTTCTCGGAAACACTGGTTGTCATAAATGTGATTCTCAGAATATTATTTGTGAATAATTAATTATTGATTCATATGATAAGGAAATATTTATTTTATATGAATATAAATGATGGATTTATTAATGAAGGAATTAATGCTGAGATGTTTTATTTGTATTTTGTCTGATTGGAGGTATTAAAAGATCAAATTGGTGTTATTACAGCTTTATTGTGTGAGTTATAATATTTAATCCGACCGTTGGATCGTTGTAATTTTTGGATATGTTATACATATATAAGTTGAGTATATGTCCACAAATTTTGAACCGTTAAAAATGAACGAATGATTTGTTATGAATTTTAAGAGGTGGCTGATTCGGAAATTAGGTTTATAATTGATTTTGGTGGAAAATTCTAGAATTGAGTGGGCCCCACTTGTGGTTGGTGAAAAAATGTGCTGAATTTTATTTCAAATGTGGTGGGTGGCAATAGTAGCGGTAAAGCCATCGTGCAGCAGGTCAAGTCTGCCTTGGTAGGCTAACATTTTCCTATAAATAGAGGGCTAAGTTAGAATTGAAAATCACACCGTAAACAAAGTTTTCTCTCTTCTCTCTATATTATCGAAATGTATTTTGTGAGTATTTAGATACTTTGAGAGTTCTTTGTTCAAGACAAAGTTTCATTCAAAGATCACTTCCGACCTTTCCTTCCGGCATCTTGATTCTTTGAGGTAAGGGATGTTATTTTCTTCTCGATGATATTATTTCTTCAATATCATTATCTTTGAAATATTGGTTGGAACTTTTTATCAAATTTGGAACTTTTTCATGTCGGGGTTACTATTCATGAGTTACTATTCACGAGTTACTATTCATGAGTTACTATTCACGAGTTACTATTCACGAGTACTATTCATGAAGCGTGAAAATGTTTTTTTGTGGAATTTCTATCTTTTGGTGTCGAGAGTTACTATTCACGTGATACTGACACTATTCACGATATAAATTCATCTAAAAATAAAATTTCTTCTTTTCGTCCAAAATATCTATTTTGGATACTAGCTTTGATTGTATCCATGTTTTGATCATTCTTGAATTTTACACCACTATGATTATTTTTGAGGTATTTTTGGACGTGGATAAAACCAAGTATGAATCCTTAATCCTTAATCCTTGTCATTTTGTTTCACTGGATTCGTTTCTTTAAAAATATTTTCATCATCCTCGCCTTAAATGATGATATTATTGAATATCTTTGGCTGTAGTGCAAAGATGAATGATTTCAAGAATATCTTTGGCCAGTAGTGCAAAGATGAGCGGTGTTTAAATGAATACGACCGATGATGAATATCTTTGGCCTTTAGTGCAAAGATGAACAGTGTTGAGATGAACATGACCGATTGATGAATATCTTTGGCCATGTAGTGCAAAAGATGAATATTTGATTTGAGATGAATATTGATTGATGTTACAGGATAAAATATTGATGATGGACGGTTAAATTCATAGATTATAGTAGATTTCATTCTCTACGTAACTCTTCTATGAATTATTATTTCACCGCGAATATTGATCTAAAACTTGTTGTCTATTGTATTCTATCGATTTTTTCCTCGTTGGAGACTAACGATAATTTGTTGTATATTATCTTAGTCATAGTATTCTTTATCGGGCTAGTTGAGCTCACCCTTTTCCTCCTTGTTGTTCCATTTTTCTTCTCGGAGGCGAGAATGTAGCGAAGTACTAGCTAGTGGGGTATGGAATGAAGGTTCTAGAGAGAGTTGTTTAGTAGTCCTCACCATTTTTATAAAATAATGTATCAATAATTATGATGGGGATTTATTTGCGTGTGGATATTGTCTAGATGACAATATCTCGTATTTAAACTTCGTAGTTTCTATGTTGTAATAATAAAGTTGTAGTTATTTCTATACCATGTATTTGGCGACTCGAATGGGTTGGATGGAATGGACCTATTTTGGGGGCGCCATGCTTGGTATCGTAGCTATAAGTAAAGAGCCCCAGCCTCTCACCGGTGACTTCACTCGTTGATGGGGATGCACCGCCGGACTCTCAGTGGGGACGCCTTTAGCTTTTGGTGGCAAACCGATAGGTATCAATGTGAGGTCTTGACACAAGTTGGTGTTCAGAGTCACAGCTTGGTATCGAGCTTAGGATATGATCTCCGGCGAGATCGGGAATAAAACTAGGAGGGAGAGACGAGTAAATCCTTCGCTAGTGTGTCCTACCTAAGCTTATTTGTTGGTTGGTCATATTATAGGGTATTATGTGATTTGTTAATTTATTTAATTAACCCTTGTTTTATGATAGTTTTTTTAGAATGGTCACGAGAACGTTAACAATGGAGTGAATGAGATCGTGGAGACACCTCTAATCGCCAACCGTGATAATGTGATGTCAAAGTAAGAAGGAATTAGAGATATCCATGTGGTGAGTGAAGAATTGATAGTTGCACCCGAGATAATCGCAGAGGTAACAGCTGAGAGTGAGGAAGAAGAGGAAGAAGAGGTACTTGAAGAGAGTTTATTAGAGGTATTTTATGATCGAAATATAGAATTGCAAAATCGTATTCATGAGTTAGAAGAGTAGGCTAAAGAATTGCAGGCAGTCGTGGAGCAAAAGGATGCAACGATTCAAGCTTGTGTTACCCGATACGTGATGCTTGAATGTAAGCACTCTTTGGCGTAGTATAAGATGATAAAGTCGAATCTGAAATGAAAGAAGAAATAATCGAATGAGTGAGAATGAGTGATGCATGGGTAAAAGTCGCATCGACGCGTTGATATTATGGAAAGAGATGTCCAATCTAAAAGAGAAGATTTAACGATGACGGAAGACGTCGGCGAACATCATCAAAGACCAACAACAAATTCTAGGGGAAGAGAACGATCGCCGCTTAGATGCTACTGAGATGTGGAGAGGAGGGACATATAAGGTCAAACTGCTCAAAGCCTTCCAAGGTATGCTATAATTGTGGAAAAGAAGGACATATCGCTCGAGATTATACGATATCGAAACCCATCCAAATGTGAATGGTGACTCAAAAAGGATGTCCCGTAAAAGTCAAAGTCAACGGTTCTTGGAAGAGCGTTTGTCGTGATCGGTCAAAATGCGAGGAACCCGAACGGTTAGCACGGGTTAGTTAATTATAAATTCTTCGCGAAGTTTATACCTTACTAGATACCTGGTTCTACCCATTCTTTTATCTCTCTTGCTTTGCGCTCAACGTTTGAACTTGACTACGGAGAAATTAGACTTTGACCTATTTATGGAGAATCCGTTAGAGAAACTTTCATTACATCTGTTGTTTAGAAATCTTGTTTGATTCAGTCAGCACTATCACATTACACGTTAACCTTATTTCTATAGAGATATTTGCTTTTGATGTGATTTTAAGGTTAACTACTCATCATGCCAAATTGATTGCTTTTGTAAGGTTGTTAGTTTTCATATTCCTAAGCAACTTTGTTATTCAATTCAAGCAATCAAACCATTGTAATCAAACATTTTCATATCAAGCCATGAAGTCATTCGCTTATTACGGATGTCAAGTTTTCTTAGTCCATGTTATGGATTTGAATAAAGACACGCCGATTTGAATAATATTCTGTTGTTATTGATTTTTCCCGATGTATTTCTGAAGAATTTCTTGGCTTACTCCCAAAGCCCGATATTAAATTTTGTATCGACTTTGAACCCTAGTACAAAACTCATTTCTAAAATCTCATATAGAATGGCTCTATTGAACTTCGTGAGTTAAAAATTCAACTATAGAATTTGGTACCGAGCCTTTATCTTGTGACTTCCTTTGTGGAATTCACCTAAGCTTTACTCTCTATAGGGGACGCCATATTCGTATGCGATAGTAAATCGATAGGTGTCATTGTGACGTCTATCCAAGATTGGGATATGAGTCACAATTGAGAGCAACCTAAGTCAATGAATCGAAATACGTAGCTTTCTAGGCTTAGTTGGTTATTATCGGAGATTCGTTGAAGGATATTCTCGAATCGCTATTCCATTATCGCAGCTGACTCGTAGAGATACAAAATTCGAATGGAGCAAGGAATGTGGGAAGAGCTTCGAAGAACTCAAGAGGAGACTCATTTCAGCACATGTTCTGACCATGCCATCCTGGAAAAGCGAACGTGGTAGCTGACGTGTTGAGTAGAAGATCGTATACAAGTACGAGTACGATATTGTCAAAGACTAATTTCGTATAATAATAGAGATGGAGATGAAAACTCTAGGTACCCACGTGATGATATACGAGTATAATCGACTTTAGTTAAAGCTGCTCAAGCCACCGACCCGGAGCTGATGCGTATGAAGAAGAAAGTACAAGAAGGAGCTATTCCGAAGCGCGAGAATTGATGAAGAAGGAATACTTCGAGTCCACTCTAGACTTTGTGTTCCTAACGACTCTGATTTGAGGTACAAGATTATGATGGAGGCACACAATACACCATTTGCAATCCATCCTGGAAGTACTAAAATGTATCGTGATCTTCGACATACATTTTGGTGGAATAATATGAAGAGAGAGATTGCAAAGTTTATCTCGATGTGTTTAACTTGCCAACGTGTAAAGGCGGAGCATCTAGTACCTAAGGGTCCGTTGCAACCACTTGAGATTCCTAATGGAAGTGGAACACATTACCATAGATTTTGTTACGGGTCTTCCTACGGTTTCTCAAGGCATCAATGCTATTTGGGTTATTGTTGATAGATTAACCAAATCGCTTATTTCTTGACACGGGAGACTTATTCCTTGAACGCCTTGCTAGTATGTACGTGAATGAGATTGTGAGGTTGCATGGCATGCCCAGTATCCATAGTTTTGGATAGTGACCCAAGATTCACTTCATGATTTTGGGTTAGAAAGCTATGGGCACGAATTTACGATTGGGTTGGCATACCATCCTCAAACGAATGGGCAATCGAAGGACTACTCAAACTCTTGAAGATATATTAAAACTCGTGTCCTAGATTTCAAAGGAAGTTGGGATAAGTACTTGCCATTGGTGGAATTCTCATACAACAATAGTTATTAAACAAATATAGGCATGGTTCCATTCAAGCATTATATGGACAAAAATGTCGCTCTCCAATATGTTGGGATGAGGTGGGTGAAGCAACATTGTTGGGACCCGAGTTAGTACGTATGACTAATGATTCGACAACATATACAAACCAAGACAAGATCGACAAAAGAGTTATGCGGATCTTCATCGAAAGGACGTGGAATTTAATGTAGAGGATCATGTATTGTTGCGAGTTGCTCCATGGAAGGGAGTTACAAGATTTGGAAGAGGAAAGCTCAATCCACGATTTATTGGTCCATTTCAAATTCTCGACCGAGTAGGAAATGTAGCCTATAGACTCGCGTTACCTCTCCGAAAGTATGTCTCGTGTTCATAATGTGTTTCATATATCCATTTCAGTAAATATGTGAAAGACCCGAACCACGTTATAGAGTTAGAACCCGGACGAGATAGCCAAGACTTAACGTATGAGGAGGTACCGCACAAGATTTTGGATAGAATGAGCATGTCCTACGCCAAGAAAGGTCATACCACAAGTTAAAGTTTTATGGAGGAATCATGCTATAGAGAAAATGACCAGGAATTGGAAACGAAAATGAAAGCGAGGTATCCTCACCTTTTCAAACACTGTATCGTGACGTCAATTTCGAGGACGAAATTTCATAAGGAGGGAGGTTGTAGACCCCCAAATTTTTTAAATAAAAAGGAATTTCCTTTATTTATTATTTTGAAATAGTAAGGGTTGATTTGATTAATGTGGATAGTTAGGGGTTAAATACGCAAATATTTCAAAATAAGCAAGTGGTTATAAAATATTCATTTTGTGTTTGGGAATATTCGTTTGGTCGTGGAATATTCGTATCGCTTCGGGAATATTCGTTTGGTCGTGGAATATTAAGTACCGCTTGGGAATATTCATAATGCGACAAATAAGCACCCATGTGTGGGCCCCATAACTGAAAGCGATTGGATGAGGAAAACGACAAAGTTTGGGTGGTTATAAATAATGGCGTAGTTATTACCGTTAAGATCGCTTGGAATACCCGGTGGTTAAAATACAAGAATACTGCGTGGTTGCACAAGAGACACTTCAGTATTACAAGATTGTTGAATTATTGATTCGCACGTAAGATGGCACTACTCAATAATTTTCACAAGAGTTACCGCTTCAATATTTTATTTTATTGATTCAATAATTGTCTTTGCGTTGATATTTTATATTATTGTTATTCAATAATTGTCATCGCATGAAAGATTTCCCATTATCGATCAATAATTCATATTATTTGAATAATATTATTAGATAACATTATTGGCAATGTCTAGAAAGTTCGCTCTAAGGAGAGGTTTGGTCACCTAATTGCGCGCCAAAAGAGAGAGATCCTTATTGAAAGCCCCTCTTTCCTCGGGAACACCGTCATTATAAATGTGATTCTGTAATATTATTTGTGAATAATTAATTATTGATTCATATGATAAGGAAATATTTATTTTATATGAATATAAATGATGGATTTATTTATGTGGTTATTAATGAAGGAATTAATGCCGAGATGTTTTATTTGTATTTTGTCTGGATTGAGGTATTAAAAGATCAAATTGGTGTTATTACGACTTTTATTGTGAGAGTTATAATATTTAATCCGACCGTTGGATCTTTGTAATTTTTGGATATGTTATACATATATAAGTTGAGTATATGTCCACAAATTTTGAACCGTTAAAATGAACGAATGATTTGTTATGAATTTTAAGAGGTGGTGATTCTTAAATTAGGTTTATAATTGATTTTGGTGGAAAATTCTAGAATTGAGTGGGCCCCACTTGTGGTTGGTGAAAAATGTGCTGAATTTTATTTCAAATGTGGTGGGTGGCAATAGTAGCGGTAAAGCCATCGTAGCGGTCAAGTCCGCTTGGCGGGCTAACATTTTCCTATAAATAGAGGGCTAAGTTAGAATTGAAAATCACACCGTAAACAAAGTTTTCTCTCTTTCTCTCTATATTATTGAGCGATTTTGTGAGTATTTAGATACTTTGAGAGTTGTTTGTTTCAAGACAAGTTTCATTCAAAGATCACTTCCGACCTTTCCTTCCGGCATCTCGATTCTTTGAGGTAAGGGATGTTATTTTCTTCTCGATGATATTATTTCTTCAATATCATTATCTTTGAAATATTGGTTGGAACTTTTATCAAATTTGGAACTTTTTCATGTCTGGGGTTACTATTCATGAGTTACTATTCACGAGTTACTATTCATGAGTTACTATTCACGAGTTACTTATTCACGAGTACTATTCATTAAGCGTGAAAATGTTTTTTTTGTGGAATTTCTATCTTTTGGTGTCGGAGTTACTATTCACGATATCTGGCAGACTATTCACGATATCTGACTATTCACGATATACTATTATTCAATCGAAAAATAAAATTTCTTCTTTTCGTCTAAAATATCTATTTTGGATACTAGCTTTGATTGTATCCATGTTTTGATCATTCTCAATTTTACACCACTACGATTATTTTGAGGTATTTTGGGCGTGGATAAAACCAAGTATGAATCCTTAATCCTTAATCCTTGTCATTTTGTTTCACCGGATTCGCTTCTTTAAAAATATTTTCATCATCCTCGCCTTTAAATGATGATATTATTGAATATCTTTGGCCAGTAGTGCAAAGATGAATGATTTCTCAAGAATATCTTTGGCAGTAGTGCAAAGATGAGCGGTGTTTAAATGAACACGACCGATCGATGAATATCTTTGGCCTTTAGTGCAAAGATGAATAGGTGTTGAGATGAACATGACCGATTGATGAATATCTTTGGCCTAGAAAAAAAGATGAATATTTGATTTGAGATGAATATTGATTGATGTTACAGGGATAAAATATTGATGATGGACCGTTAAATTCATAGATTATAGTAGATTTCATTCTCTACGTAACTCTTCTATGAATTATTATTTCACCGCGAATATTGATCCGAAACTTGTTGTCTATTGTATTCTATCGATTTTTCCTGTTGGAGAGACTAACGATAATTTGTTGTATATTATCTTAGTCATAGTATTCTTTATCGGGCTAGTTGAGCTCACCCTTTCCTTGTTGTTCCATTTTTCTTCTCGTGAGGCGAGAATGTAGCGAAGTACTACTAGTGGGGGTATGGAATGAAGGTTCTAGAGAGAGTTGTTTAGTAGTCCTCACCATTTTTATAAAATAATGTATCAATAATTATGATGGGATTTTATTTGCGTGTGGATATTGTCTAGATGACAATATCCGTATTTAAACTCGTAGTTTCTATGTTGTAATAATAAAGTTGTAGTTATTTCTATACCATGTATTTGGCGACTCGTAATGGGTTGGATGGAATGGACCTATTTTGGGGCGCCACAAAAGGCTCAGATGTCGGGGCTAAGTATATCATAGTCAAGTCAGAGATATTACTGTTAGGGTACATATGTTATGTTTACAGTCATCTTTTGTAGCTAAAATATCATATGTTTACATATTAATATGAGAAAATGAACTGTAGGAGTCTCAGTCTCAAGGTCAACCTATCAATTGGTTGGATATGTATGTGGCCACCCGCAATGGTCTGCCTGAGGCTGTTCAAATAGCGGTAATAAGTTCACTTTATACTAATATGTTGTTTATAAATTGTGACAATTTTTTTTAGCATTTTTTTAACTATTTAATTGTTGACCTTCTGACAGGACACTTATAAGGGCTTAATGAACGAGCGCTATCCTGAAGGCACCCCGCGTCCGTCGATTGATCAAGAATTATAGGAGAGGGCGTCCTTCGTGAAGAAAAACTGTGTTAAATGCCAAAGACAAAAATGACGCCCTACAATCAGTGGCACAAGTAGCTCTGCTACCCATTCTACACAGTCATCAGGTCATCCAACCTATCATACTCCTGCTGACTGTGTGAGAGCGATCTGTCAAGATCGTGATCTTCTTCGTATACTGGGCGGGCATCTACAGTCTCTGAGTCCTGATGAGTTGGCGGATGCTGTGAGACCCCGAATTTTATGAAATAAAAGTATTCAATTTTTTTATAATTATTCTATTTAGTAAATGGTTGAATTGATAAAAGGTTAAAGTTAAGGGTGATATTTGAAAAATTTTCAAAGTAAGCAAGTTATCATAAAATAATCGGTGATAAAGGTACAGTAATACGTGTGGTTGCATAGTAGCACACGGTATTGATTATTGATGTTTACGTAAGAAGTCACTCAGTTATACTCAATTATTGCTACAGTAATTGTTGCATCATATCTCTCATATTATTGATTCAATTATTATCACAGTATCATCTGTATAATATGTTATATTATTAAATCAATAATTGAGATGACAAAGTTATTCATATTATTATTTGTAATATTAACAATGTCTAGAAGTTCTGTCAATGAGAGGTTAGATAATCTAATTGTGCGCCAATAGGGAGAAATCCTTATCGGAAAGCCCCCTCTTTTCTGGGAACGGCCTGGTTGTTAAATATTGTGCATTATAATATTAATGATGAATAAGTTCGTGTTGATTAAAGATGAAATTGATAGTTCTATTGTGTGAGAATTATTAGTGTTAGTGGAAATCGACATTTATTTCGATAATAATTGATGTCTGGAGGTTATATTGATCAATCGGGTAATTAACTGGATAAATGAGCAATTAATTGCTATTAATTCACATGCTTATAACTATGTGTTCACATGTGTGTACTATTGATTCACATGATTTACTATTAGGGGAGTTGGTGCAAGATTGATAATACTTGCATGACTAAATTAAAAATAGAGGTATAGATGAATGTACTATACTGAAATTATTTTTTTCACAAGTTTAAAACTATTGAGTCACGTGATTTACTATTGATTCACATGATTTACTATTAGGGGAGGTGGTGCAAGTTTGATAGTACTTGCAGGACTAAATTAAAAATGAAGAAAAAGAGGAAGGTATTATACTATAATATTTCGAGCCCCAAAACGTGCAATTATCAAAACTATATTTTCCTATAAATAGAAGCTCATTCTTCCTTCATTCTCACCAATTCACTAAGTCTCACAAGAGCAATTATGTGAGACCCCAGATTTTATCAATAAAGATTTAAATTTAGTCGAAATAATTTTTAATATTATAGTGTGAATTTGAGATAATATTATAGTTGTGGGTAGTATTTATAAATTTTGCAAAGTATGCAAGTGGTTATATTATATTTCATTGGTCGGGAATATTTGGTTTAGCAGGAATATTCGTATAACTACTCAATCATTGGTGGACCCATAATGTAATTATTGCTGTGATTGAGAAAACGACAAAAATATTTTATTAAAATAACTATGGAAGTTTTACCGTGGTTACCGTTGAACTACTCTCAGTAGTAAAAGTACATGAATACGTGTGGTCGCATAAGAAGCACACCAGTATTGATTATCGATGCTTATGTGAGAAGTCACTCATTTGATTCCATTATTGTCGATTAATAATATGAATTATTATAGCGATAATGACGTTTTGTTTTATTCAGATTATTAACGTAATAAAATGTAAACTTCTTTTATATAAAATAGAATACTTTATTAAAGTTATTCTATAAATAGAATATATTATATTTTATTATGCATAGTGTTGCATAGTGTTTGCATAGTAAAATGTTTTATATAAATAGAATATATTATATTTTATTTAAAAGATTTTTCTTTAAATATGGACCGTCGATTAAAGTAAATCAATCTGGACCGCTCATGGATTAGTTACTATGCATTCCATTTTCCTATAAATAGAAGCTCATTCCTTCATTATTTTCTTACGAATTCATCAAACTCTAGAGAGAGAAATTATAGAGAGAAGCTTATAGAGAAAAATTATAGAAAGAAGAAGAGTATTCTCGCTACTTCACTACTTCTATATTCATTTTTTACGGTAGTGGGTGTTATTCTTTCTTCTTGAAGAGAACTTCATTATTCCATTCATTATTATTCTCGCTTGAATAACTTTTGTAAAAGTGGCATACCCTATACATAACCTCAGATACGCCAGACACCCTATACTTGGTGAAATCCATATGTTATTCCATTGCTTATTATTCTGTTGGAATAACTCAGTATACGCCATTAATTTACCCTATACTTGGTGACATTCTTCTATTATTCTCTTTGGAACATCCTGTGCATGTTTTTACACCGGACCGGTTCCGCTTTTTATTATTCTCCGCTGAACATCCTGCATGTGTGTTTTACACCTGACCGGTTCCGCCTTTATCATTCTGTTGGAATATCCTATCATGTGTTTTACACCGGATCCGGTTCCATCTTTATTATTCTCGTTGAATATCCCGCTTTTGTGTGAATTTCACCGACCGTTCCGTTATTATTATTATGTTGAATAACTCGCTCATGCGGCACCGCATGCACGGTGATTTCTTTTGTTATTCCATTCTTTATTATACCCATTGGTTAAAACTTTGACTTCTATACTCCATGAAATTAGTAGAATATCCTTGATATTTGCGTTTCATCCAAAGATCTTTCATGGAAATATTCTTCCGATCATTCTTGAATTTTACTCTCACGAAACAAAGATCATGTTGACAATTTGACGTTAATAATTCATGGATTAAATAATTCTTGAACTTGTTTTATTGAATTATTATGTCATTGTCATCATCCTCATGTTATATTATGTTATCTTTTGGCTTACGTGCATAGATGAACTTAGTATGATTATGACCGTGGATCATTCTAAGATAATCACGACTTGATATAAATGATGTGACTAAAGTCCTCAAAGTGGCTTTATAATGCGTTGATGGATAGTTTTTGGTATGATTATGACCAGGGGTGATTCGGTATAGTCATGACCATTGATAATTTGATGAAAATCCTCGATCGTGGTACAGGGGATGATTAGATGTGGTGGTTTATTTATTGTTTGAGTCTCAAATAAAAAATTGATGAAAACCTTTTAAAACCTAAAAGATAGTAGACTTTATATCTCTACTTGATTTTTTTTAATGGATTGCATATTCCACCGCAGCTTAAACCGGTTGTCTATTGTATTTTATCGCTTAACACTATTGAAGGCTAATGATAATTTATTCTCGCATTATCTTAGTCATAATATTTCTTCGGGCTAGTTGAGCTCACCTTTCTTTCACCGTTTCTTCGTGAAATGAGAACATAGTTTGGACGAGCCGGGAACGGAGTAATGGTCCGAGGATAGCATTAGTAGTCCTCACTATTCGTGAAATAGTGTGATAATAGTTGTAATGAGGACTCCTTTTGAGTTTGTATAATATCTAGTAGATAATATTTGTATTCAAACTCACGATGGCTTTATGTCGTATTGTACACCTACGCTTATATTAGTAAGTTGTATTTGAATTTATGTACCATGTAAGTGGCGACCCAAGATGGGTGACGTATACCTAATTTTGGGGCGTCCACGGTTGGTATCGAGCTTAGGATATGATCCACGGCTAAGATGCGAGATAAGAACTAGGAGGAGAGACGGGGAATTCATTAGCAGTATGACCTACCTAAGTTTATTTGGTATTTGATTGGTCATTAGAATATAGGGATAATTTGTTAAATGTCAATTAACCCTTGTTTTGTGTGACAAGTGTTTGAGAATGGCATCCTAAAATCTTTGAGATAAGCAATGAAGCACATGAGAGTGTGTTGATTCAGTTCAAACAAAAGGTAACGACCAACAACACGATAATAATCATCATCGGTTCAGCAATTGGCTATCGTAACAATGATAACCATCGGGGAAATTATCATGCTAAGAATGGTAACCACTTCGGTGGTAATCATGGCAAAGATAATAGAAGTGGAAATTTCAAGAAGAGAAGGTCATTTAGCTCGATTTTGTTGTATAGTGAAGTCAAGTCCACCGGGATAGTGGCACCAAAGGCGGATCTGACAAAAACAAAATCGGTGGTTTTGGAAGAAGCGTTTTTTCGTGACTTCTCAAAAAGTGGGTAACCCGAACGAAGTTAGTACAGGTTAGTTAATTATAAATTCTTGCGAAGTCTATACCTTATTAGATACCGGTTCTACCCATTCTTTTATCTCTCTTTGCTTCGTTCAACGTTTAAATTTGACTCAGGAGAAATTAGACTTTGATTTATCTATTGAAACTTCGTTGGGAGAAACCTTCACTACCTCCACTGCTTATTAATCTTGTTGTTTCAAATAAACACTTTCACGTTACTGCCTATCTTATCTCTTTGAAAATACTTGCCTTTGAGGTAATTTTTGAAAACGATTGATTAACTACTCATTATTCTTTTTGTAAGGTTGTTAGCTTTCATATTCCTAACCAACTCATTATATACAATTCAAAGTAACCAAATCCTAAAGTTAATCACCGTTATATCAAGCCATAAGTAAAGAGCCCGATCCTTTCGTTGTTGACTTCCTTGTGTGGAATGCACCGCCGGACTTTCAGAGGCGACGTCGTGATCAAGATGGCAAGTTAATAGGTATCATTGTGAGGTGCTTATCTGGGTTAAGGGATAGAAGTCACAGTTGGTGTATTAATGTGACGTACTATCCAAGTCTTGGACGAGAGTAATGTGATTTTGAATGATATTTCTATCATTAATAAATTTCTTGGCTTATTCTTGAAGACTTCCTAGCCAACCCTAGAGCGTGAAATCGAATTTTGTATTGACCCTAGTACAAAACCCATTTCTTAAACCCTCAAATATTTCTTCAACTAAAAGGATCTGTTTACGTGGATTATGATGAAAGTCATAATAAAAGTATAAAACTAATAAAAATCATGGGTATATGAAGTATTAGTAAGTTTTATGATGAGTTATGTTGGTTAGTATGTGAAAACATGAAAGTTTCTTAGAAATCACAAAGAGTTGAAAATCGATTTTTAGTGAAAACGTAACATGAAATTCAATTGACCATATCTCTTGTTATATTTTGAATTTTTGAATGTGGTCAAGTCCTAGAGTTAGATCTATGAGTTACCTAACTAATCCAAGTGGAATTACTGGAAAAGGTGTTGTAGATTTTGTGTGGACTGATTTTAGCAAAGGAGTGCAAAGCTGCAAAAACCCGAAAAAGCTTCTTCCCATGATTTTAGAGAGGCTGTTTCGGCCACTTAAATTATGAGAAAATTCTGGCCTTTTGGGACATGAAAGTATATGGTATAAAGTACCTCCTGTCCAAAAATGAGCTCATTCTCGACTTAAAATGAGCAAGTTATGACTATTTCAATATTTAGGTTTTTCCTATAAAAAAATCGCTATAACCTGAGTTCTATAACTCAGATGACCATGAAATTTAAACTGGAAGCTCACGTTAACATGTGTAAGGTCCCCGCCAAGATTTGGGATTTTTGGAGTTAAACTTGAGGTAGCTAATTTCTTAAGGAATTAAGTGGAAATTGATTTTTAAAAATAGTAAATGAATTTTAAAAATTCCGAGAAAAATATATTTTCATTATGGGACTATATTATGTTAAATCCCAGAAAAAAAATATTTTTGGGGCTGATTTGGTATTTTTCATGAAAATAGTTTAGTTACGAACATATGAGTTAAATATGTTATGTGAAGTAACAAAGTTGAAAATAGGATTTTATGGCTAGAGAATCCTATATAGAGTATATGCATATTTTTTTTTGAGGGATTTGATAATTGGTGATGATATTTTATGAGTATGACATTTTTGAATGATTAAATGCATTATATGGTAAAGCGTAAACAATTAAGATAAATTGTTTATAAATTTAAGAAGTGATTAAAATATTGTTATAATATTAATGATATTAGATTATGAGATTATTAAGTGATTGAAAACATGGGGATATTCTTGAATCCTGGATAAATTAAATTATAAATGTTTAATATTTATCCTTTATCTCATTTGATTGATTCTTTATATCATTATCCTCATGTTTATATTATGTTGAAAGTCATCTGTGGCCTGTAGTGCATAGATGGACTTGGTATGATTATGACCAGGGATTGTTCGGTATAATCATAACCGTAATTGAAAACACAATTATCTTTGGTCGTAGTGCATGGATAATTTGTGGTGCGGATACTAATGAATACACAATTATCTTTGCCGTAGTGCATGGATAATTTGTGGTCGTGATACTTAATGAATACACAATTATCTTTGGTAGTAGTGCATGGATAATTTGTGGTCGTGGATACTAATGAATACACGATTATCTTTGGACGTAGTGCATGGATAATTTGTGGTCGTGATACTAATGAATACACGATTATCTTTGGTAGTATGGATAATTCGTGGATAATTACAATTGGATACTTAATGAATATCCTCGGCTTTGTAGTGCGGGTGGATAATTCGATGATGTGGATTAATTATTGAAAGTCTCAAAGAATGAAATATTAATTCATGGATGTGGTAAAAGTCATCTTTGGTAGTAGTAGTGCATTGATAGACTTGGTATGATTATGACCACGGATTATTCTAAGGTATAATCATGACCAGAATTGAAAACACGAATATCCTCGGCAAGAAGGCATGGATAATTCATGGTTGTGATACTATTATGGTTGAGTCTCGATTATTATTGGTTTTACAGATTGTATATCTTTGGCTCAGTAGTGTAAAGATGAATTGTTAATGAATATCTTTGGGCGGATTGCAAAAATGAATTTAATGTTTTCAACGATAAAGATATTCAAGGTATCCTCATCTCTTTATCATATCGTGCACGCACCCTAATTTCGAGGGCAAAATTCCATAAGAGGGAGATTGTGAGACCCCGCATTTTATCAATAAAGATTTAAATTTAGTCGAAATAATTTTTAATATTATAGTGTGAATTTGAGATAATATTATAGTTATTGTGGGTAGTATTTATAAATTTTGCAAAGTATGCAGTGGTTATATTATATTCGATTGGTCTGGAATATTCGGTTTAGCGAGAATATTCGTATAACTACTCAATCATTGGTGGACCCCACAAATGTAATTATTGTTTGGATTGAGAAAATGACAAAAATATTTTATTAAAATAACGGCGGAAGTTTTACCATGGTTATTGTTGAACTACTTCGGTAGTAAAAGTACGATACGTGTGGTTGCATAAGAAGACACCGGTATTGATTATCGATGCTTATGTGAGAAGTCACTCGGTTTGATTCCATTATTGTTTATTAATAATATGAATTATTATAATGATAATGACGTTTTGTTTTATTATTATTATTAACGTAATAAAATGTAAACATCTTTTATATAAAATAGAATACTTTATTAAAGTTATTCTATAAATAGAATATATTATATTTTATTATGCATAGTGTTGCATAGTGTTTTGCATAGTAAAATGTTTTTATATAAATAGAATATATTATATTTTATTTAAAAGATTTTTCTTTAAATATGGACCGTCGATTAAAGTAAATCAATCTGGACCGTTCATGGATTAATTACTTATGCATTCCATTTTCCTATAAATAAAGCTCATTCCTTCATTATTTTCTTACAATTCATTGAAACTCTGAGAGAGAAATTATAGAGAGAAGCTATAGAGAAAAATTATAGAAAGAAGAAGATATTCTGCTACTTCACTACTTCTATATTCATTCTTTTTTACGGTAGAGGGTGTTATTCTTTCTTCTTGAAGAGAACTTCATTATTCCATTCATTATTATTCTGTTGGAATAACTTTTGTAAAAGTGGCATACCCTATACATAACTCAGTATAATGCCATACCCTATACTTGGTGAAATCCTTATGTTATTCCATTGCTTATTATTCTCGTTGGAATAACTCAGATAATGCGGCTTACCCTATACTTGGTGACATTCTTCTATTATTCTCATTGGAACATCCTGTTCACATGTGTTTTACACCTGACCGGTTCCGCTTTTTATTATTCTCGTTGGAACATCCTCGTCGCATGTGTTTTACACCCATTCGGTTCCGCCTTTTATCATTCTGCTGAATATCCTATCTATGTGTTTTACACCGGATCCGGTTCCATCTTTATTATTCTCATTGAATATCCCGTCGGTGCGAATTTCACCGACCGTTTCCGTTATTATTATTATGTTGAATAACTCATACTATGCAAGTACGCATGCATGGTGATTTCTTTTGTTATTCCATTCTTTATTATACCCAAATAGTTAAAACTTTGACTTCTATACTCCATGAAATTAGTAGAATATCCTTGATATTTGCGTTTCATCCAAAGATCTTTTCATGGAAATATTCTTCCGATCATTCTTGAATTTTACTCTACGAAAACAAGATCATGTTGACAATTGGACGTTAATAATTCATGGATTAAATAATTCTTGAACTTGTTTTATTGAATTATTATGTCATTGTCATCATCCTCATGTTATATTATGTTATCTTGAGGCTTACGTGCATAGATGAACTTAGTATGATTATGACCGAGGATCATTCTTTATAATCACGACTTGATATAAATGATGTGACTAAAGTCCTCGATGGCCTATAATGCGTTGATGGATAGTTTTTGGTATGATTATGACCAGGGGGTGATTCTAAGATAGTCATGACCATTGATAATTTGATGAAAATCCTCGACCGTGGTGCGGGGATGATTAGATGTGGTGGTTTATTTATTGTCGAGTCTCAAAGAATAAAATTGATGAAAACCTTTTTAAAACCTAAAAGATAGTAGACTTTATTCTCTACTTGATTTTTTTAATGGATTGCATATTCCGCTGCAGTTAAACTGGTTGTCTATTGTATTTTATCAGTTTAACACTATTGAAGGCTAATGATAATTTATTCTGCATTATCTTAGTCATAATATTTCTTCTTTGGGCTAGTTGAGCTCACCTTTCTTTCACTTTATTCTCTCGTGAAATGAGAACATAGCTGGGACGAGTCGGGGAATGGAGTAATGGTCCAGAGGATAGCATTAGTAGTCCTCACTATTCTGTGAAATAGTGTGATAATAGTTGTAATGAGGACTCCTTTTGAGTTTGTATAATATCTAGTAGATAATATTTGTATTCAAACTCACGCTTTATGTCAATATTATTATACCTACGCTTATATTAGTAAGTTGTATTTGAATTTATGTACCATGTAAGTGGCGACCCAAGATGGGTGACGTATACCTAATTTTGGGGGCGTCACAAATTATTATAGAGAGAAATTATAGAGAGAAAGAAGAAGAGAGGTCTGCTACCTCACTATTCCAAAGATCCGATTTTCTTCTAGGTAAAGGGATATTATTTCTTTCGTATTCATGAAGAGAATTATTTTCTTTCAATACTCGTAAGGGGTATTATTTCTTTCGTATTCATGAAGAGAGTTATTTTCTTTTAATACTCATAAGGGTTGTTATTCCATTCTTTATAATTCTGTTGGAATAACCTGTCTACGTGAACTACCGCATGCATGGTGAATTCTTCTGTTATTCTATTCTTTATTATTCTGTTAGAATAACTTGTCTACGCGAACTACCGCATGCATGGTGAATTCTTCTATTATTCCATTCTTTATTATTCTGTTGGAATAACCTGTCTACGCGGACTACCGCATGCATGATGAATAACCCTTCGTATTCATTCCTTATAAAATTGTAGAAATGATCTGTCTACGTGGATTATTGCATGGCGTGTGAAAATCCCTTTATAGTTTCATATATTCTATTATACTCATTTGGTTAAATTTTTGGCTTCTATACTCCATGAAATTAGTAGAATATTCTTGATATTTGCGCTTCATCCAGTATCTTTTCATGAAAATATTCTTCTGAGCATTCTTGAATTTTACTCCACAAAGCAAAGATTCATGTTGACAATTTTAACGTTATTGAATTACGGATAAATTAAATTATAAATCTTAATTTACAACAACTACCTCATAAAAATCCTTTCAATATTTTTAACAACATTTGTCATCATTATTATAATTCACAATATTAATCGACCAGTCGCTCCTGGAAAGAGGGGCTTTCCAATAAGGATTTCTCCTATCATGCGCGCTTGATTAGGTGACCAAACCTCTCCTCGGCGTAACTTCTAGACATCGTTAATATTGCAATTTATAATATTACTAATTACATCATTTCAATTATTGATTTAATAATATATAAAATATCGACAATAATTGAATCAAATAACGTGAGATACTATGCAACAATTAATATAGCAATAATTGAACAAAACCGAGTGACTTCTCACGTAAGCATTAATAATCAATACCGTATCTACTTATGCAACCACGCCAGACATCGCATTTTTACTTCCGAGTAGTTCAACAAGATTAACGGTAAAACTTTCGCCGTTATTTTTATTAAAATATTTTTGTCGCTTTCTCAATCGAATAATAATTCCATTGTAAGGTCCACCACTAATGATTGTGGTCGTCGCATTTAATATTCCCCCTCACACAAAGAATATTCCCCACTAATCGAATATAATATAACAACTTGCATACTTTGTAAAATTTATAAATATTACCCATAACTATAACATTATATCAAATTCACACCATAATATAAAAATATTTCGAGAAAAATATTTATTCATAAAATCTGGGTCTCACAGTTCGATGCTTACTCACCAATCCATACCCAAGATAATATCAAAATCATGCATCACCATCTAAGTAAGTTAGTTGCGTACACCCTTCTCCCTAACTTCAAAGGACACTCATGAAAGTTCTCAAAAATAATCACGTAATTCCCCATCGGGGTAGCAATAGACAAATGAGGATCTAATATTTGAGAAGACACTCCAAGATGACGAGTAAATGAAAGTGCAACAATAGAGTGTGTAGATCCAGTGTCAAATAAAATCGATGCCTCACGGTTTCCTACAAGAAGAATGCCTGAAATAGTACCTGGTGCTTGGGCCGCCTGATTAGCTGTCAATGCAAATACTCTCCCACCGGCGTTGCGCTGACCGCCATTACCAGCATTACCAACTCCCTCATTACCACGTTGAACTGTGCATTCCCTTGCTCTATGCCCCATCTATCCACATAAGAAACAAGCCCCTGTATCTCTATAGCACACCCTACCAGCATGATACCCACCACAAGTAGCACATAGAATAGGTGGAAGTGGCAAAAGGTTTGATTGCCTCACCGTTTGGCCCCGGATACTGCCTCATTTGACCGTCACATGGCGTCGACCACGATTACGATTTTGCTTTGAAAACCCTTGTTCTGTTGAAATCCCCTATTTTGATCATCGCCTCTCGACACTTGCCATCGACTACGTCATTGTCGTCCACGACCACCTTTACAGATCATTGGGTAAGCAAAATCCCTTCGAGGATTAAATCGTTGACCCGATGGAGGCTCATTCCAATTATTTTGCCTTCTATTCTGATTTCTACCAAACTGCCCCAATCCTTGCCCTTCTTGGTCATCTCTATCTCTCTTTCAACTCCCTTCTGATTTGGAAGCTCGAAAGTCCTTGTGCTCCATTTCCACACTCTTAGCTGCATTAGCCAACTGTGATACATCTGTAAATATGGTGTGGATGATCGACCTCCTATACTCATATTTCAAAGACTATTTGAACTTTTCTGCGTGTTGTGTAGCTGTCCCAGCTATTGAACCCGCAAAACCAGCCAATCTAGTAAACCTCGATATGAAATCATTAATAGTCTCATTATCCTTCTGTCGAATGGACACAAATTCCCTGATGTATGCATCCCTATCAGCGTTTGGGAAATACTGCTGCTAGAAAAGGTCATAAAAACCACTCCATATGAGTCCATCTATAAATCCATCTCCCTGTGTAGCCTTGAGCATCATCCTCTAGCTTATAAACTGCTAACCTCACCTTCTGATTTTTTGTACACCCAATAACATCAAAAATCTTCTCCAAGTGGGCGATCCAGTTCTCCGCATCAATTGGAGTTGGAGCAAAACGAAAAGAGTTGGGCTTCTGCTTAATGAACCTCTCCAATAACACATACAACGGCTGCACTTGTTGACACACTTGATCCTTGGGAGGAACATTCTGCTCATGTTGTGGTATCTCTGCATCATCCCCCATGCCATTTGCATGTTGCTTTCCTTGCATCTGCGGAATACCCTGAATAGCACGTGCACACGTACTGCAAGCAGAATCGCCTCATTCACCATTCTTTTGCAACCATAGCCGGGGTTATTGTTGCATTACCCTGATTCCCATCGTTTCCACCGTGGTTAACAGCCTCAACCTGGGGTTGCCTCTGACCCCTCCTACCGTTATTACCCTGCCTCCCAGCAATTCTCAAAGACTTATGAGCCATCTATGATACAAAATCAAACAGACAAAAACAAAAAGATCAAAACAAATAATCAAGGCCAAATTTATGCATAATAAAAATCAAAGGTAATACAAGTCTATAATAAAATCTTATAACTACCCAATGGTTTACCCATAATTCACAGGTCAAGCCTAAAAGGCATTCTACAAGATGATAACCTAAGCTTTGATACCAACTCTGTAACACCCCCTTTCCCAAAAGGAAAAAGGGATGTCACGCACAAACATAATAAATACAAACCTCTGATATATCTCAAAATATCTCCAATAAAATTTAATACCAAATGTCACATACTCCAATTTAAATAGAAGGAACTCCACACTTACATAATCTCTACTAATAAAAAATAAATGCCAAAATGGTCCAAAACATCCATATACAAAATATTAGGAAAACCAAGTCTAATAGTAAGTCTCAAAAAACTAATCTACTCATTTGGATCAAAGGTAGCTCTCATCACACATATCCTGATCACCCCTGATTACCTGCCGAAAAAAGAACACAACAAGGAGCCAATTACCCAAAGACGGATATGAAAAATGAATAAATATAACACAATAAGTAATGAATCTAAAAGAGTTGAATGAATGAACAAATGTGAATTACAAACGAATTACGAATAGATCAAAATTTGAGAGTCCATTTACAAATGACTAACACTGTCAATCGAATAGTTATAGCTAAAAGAATCCCAAACAAATAAGGCTAAATCAAATGGTTGTAAGATAACAATTTCATACTGAGCTCAAATACAAATAACCAAAGGCTAACAAAATACATCTGGGTACCATGATGTATATGAAATCAAATCGGATAAGACGCACGACACATACGTCACTAATCCGCCAAAC
Source organism: Panax quinquefolius (assembly GCA_020205615.1). Taxonomy (NCBI): domain Eukaryota; kingdom Viridiplantae; phylum Streptophyta; class Magnoliopsida; order Apiales; family Araliaceae; genus Panax; species Panax quinquefolius. Next base: position 28,584,939 of record CM035154.1, read on the forward strand.
AAATCGAATCAAATCAAATACTGGGTCGACCCATACGTATCCTGAACAAATATATCAAATGGCCAAAGCTCATACCCAGAGCATACAAAAGGATACGCCGTGGACTAATCACATCGCCACGGAAGGTGTCATGCCCTTGTGTCAAGTGGACATGCCTGTGGTACCCCCACAGGTGGTTAGCTCAAGTATACCCTAAGGATCAAACTACAAAATGTAAGTCAAAAGGGGTTCAAATCACAAGGCTTACATGACCATATTCAAATGAAATCGAATTATCAAATACAAACATTATTAATTATCACAATATGTCAATGATCAAAATAACTCCCGAATGTGAACAAAAATATACGAACAATGGTACAAACGAATAAAGTCTCCAAAACATATTGACACGATTAATTAGTTCAAAGAGTACAAATACGAATTCTAATATCAACGCCAAAACGAAACTATCCCAATAATTTTGACAACAAGGAACAATCCTGAGAAACAATACCAAATTTCTAAACGAGTACACAACGAACGAATTACATTTAAAAGAGTATCACTGAAAAAGTACGGAATCCGTACCTTAATATAGTACCAAAATAATTCGCCGAATCCAAATATCACCCGCTAAACTCCCTCAATCCGATCTAATTATCAAAATAAAATATAATACACAATTAAATTATGAACTCATACAAATTATATTTTCATAAATTCAATAATTTTAATAAATTATATTCAATTTGTAATCAAAAGATATATTTTAATTGTAATAACAATATTATAATATTATTTATCATTTTCCCCTTTTAAAATTTTTACATATCTTATATATATATATATATATATATATATATATATATATATATATATATATGAGCCTTCCATATATGATACCGGTTATAGATGTATCTGTTACCCCTTTTTGGATAGTTGATAAACTTATTGGAAGGTTTGAGATTGAAACATAAATATACCCAAATAGTAACAACTTATCTTAAACTTTTATTTTAATATGAGGACCTCACCATAGTCAACATGTTGTCGGTTTGTTTAACTAAAACGAATTTTTAATATTAAATAATACGGTAAATGCGCACATGTAAACATATAAAAAAAAAAAAAAAAAAAAACCAAAGCAACCTCTTACGGTAGTATAAAAATCAAATAGTGGCACAAGTTCTTTATTTTTATATTTTTTATAACAATATTTGTTATTTTATAAAACAAATATTTTATAAAAACAAATATTTTATAATAACAAATAAAGAATATAAAATATTTTATAAAAACAAATGTTATTATAAAATATTTTATAAAAACAAATGTTATTATAAAATATTTTATAAAAACAAATATTTTACAACAAATGTTTTTATAACAAATATTTTTATAACAAATGTTTTTATAAAAATAATTTATAACAAATATTTTATAACAAATGTTTTATAACAAATGTTTTATAAATATTTTATAAAAACAAATATTTTATAACAAATGTTATTATAAAATATTTTATAACAAATGTTTTTATAACAAATGTTTTTATAAAAATAATTTATAACAAATGTTTTTATAACAAATGTTTTATAACAAATGTTTTTATAAAATATTTTATAACAAATGTTTTATATAAAATAATTTATAACAAATGTTTTTATAAAAATAATTTATAACAAATGTTTTTATAACAAATGTTTTAAAACAAATGTTATTATAAAATATTTTATAAAAACAAATATTTTATAACAAATGTTTTTATAACAAATATTTTCTAACAAATGTTTTTATAAAATATTTTATAAAAACAAATGTTTTTATAAAATATTTGTTTTATAAAATATTTTATATTCTTTATTTGTTATTATAAAAATATTTGTTTTATAAAATAACAAATATTGTTATAAAAATAGCAAATAAAGAACTTGTGCCACTATTTGATTTTTATACAAGCTAGTAAGAGGTTGTAATTGCTTGATATATTTTTTTTTTTTTTTTATGTCGTAAAGAGCTTGTTACGGTTTGGATATATATATTTTTTTTATACAAGCTTTACATGTTCGCATTCTAAATTATATTATTTAATATTAAAAATTGCTTTTAGTTAAACAAACCGACAACATGTTGACTATGGTGGGGTCCTCATATTAAAATAAAAGTTCGATACAAGTTGTTATTACGACTGGGTATATTTATGTTTCAATCTTAAATTTTCCAATAAGTTTTATCAACTATCCAAAAAAGGTATAAGATAAAGATCCATAAAGAACCTATTACATGAAAAAATTCCCTATATATATATATATAAGTAAGTCATGCAGCTAGAATTTTATATATATATATACTAGTATGAATGATTAGGATTCATATATATATATATATATATATATATATATATATATATATATATATAAACGTAAGCCGCATGAATATTTAAATATAATGATTACAGTCATGTTCCTTCAAATTCATGTTAGAGACTTTCATATTGGGACCAATTCTAACAACCTTTAATTTTTAACGCAATATCAAATAAAGAAAGCTCCTCATACAATTGAAAGAAAGAAAAAAAAACTAATAACTTACTAGTATGATCTACTTTCCCCACTTCCCTTGTGTGCTATGAATTCTCCCCTTTTTTTCTCTCTCAGTTGATTCATGAGAGATATAATAAAGCGATTAGGTTTAGGTTTATTTATTAATTAATATGTTTTATTAATACTCTTAATTTAAATAGGATTTAAAATTAGACAAATATAATTTAGACCCAATTAATTTTAATTGCCCAAATAAATTAACTACAGTTTGACCCAAATATAAGAAAAGTCCAATTAAATACTTTAAAACTTACTTGAATATTTATTATTATTTTATTGAGTATTACAATTTGTTTTTTTATTTATTATTATTTTGAAAGTTATTAGAAGGAAATATGTGATTTTAAAGTTATTTGTTTTTTTCTAGGATTTGTGCTTGTCTCATAATTAAGTCCATGGCTCATTTGGTTTCGTTAGCTTCCAATTTACACCAAAATAGTACAATGACTTAATAATTTTGCCTCGCATGTTAAGCATCAAGAATCTGAACTGCCTTTAAAAATCTGTTTATATTTAAAATCACTTGTAATAGTTGTCCCAAATCACTTGACAAAAAAAATAAAATATGCTACTATAATTTATTTTTATTTAAGTTGGAATTAAGTACCAGTACCTTGATTGATCAAGAACAGATATAACAACTGGTAAGAGCAAATTTCTTTGTATTATATAAATTTAATTTAAACTCGTAAACTCTATTTTACTCAAATTATGATTAAGATGAATAAATGCGTTGGATGAAAAGTTGATAAAATTAAGTGCCAATTAAAATATCCAAATTTTAATGGTAAAGGTCTTCCAAAACAGAGTCAATCATACTAATCAAACAAAGTCTACTCGTTAATCATTCATTGAATTTTCGATTACACTACAACTTTATTACAATGAAAATCACCCAGTGAAGAAAAATCGCCAACTCCTCTACCCTAAAACCATAAAAAAAAAAACTGAAAACAAGATGTATCATCAATGCAAATAAAAATAAATATCTACTCGAGATATTTATGGGAAAATTATTCAAGGCCCATTTTGAAATTTTCAAGGCTAGAACTCCTTTGAAGATACTGGATTCATTTATCCCATCATATGCAGTATTAGACTCTTCGGATAGTGAGTTTAGGGTACGGTAGTGATTGTTTATAACTTTCGTTATGTACCGGATGATTTGAATGACTTATGTTCGGAGGATGAAAAAATTTACTTTGTTAATAGAGACTTTTCCTTAGGGCGTATTTGAGACAATAGTGATTCAGAAGAACTTTCGTTACGCACTGGATGCTTTGATTGACTATGCTCGGAGGGTGAAAAAATGTCCTTTGGTAATAGAGACTTTACCATGGGGCGTATTTGAGACAGTAGTGATTCAGAAGAGTTTTCGTTATGTACTGGATGATTTAATTGACTATGCTCGGAGGGTGAAAAAATTTGCTTTGTTAATGCAGACTTTTCCTTAGGGCGTATTTGAGACAGTAGTGATTGAGCATAACTTTTGTTATGTACTAGATGATTTGATTGACTATGCTCGGAGGGTGAAAAACTTTCTTGGTTGACTTTTCCTGGGGATGTTCGAGACAGAGAGTGATTGGCAAGAACTTCTAATTAGTGCCCAAGAATTTGGTTGACTACGTTCGGAATGTAGTCTGGCTCCATCTGCTGAATTCTCCATCAATTTCAGTTGCGCTTTTCTAGACAATGGAGTCAGTGAATTTAATCTAACAAAAGAGTGCAAACAGTTTAAAAAAAAATTCTGGCAAAAGACTAAGAATGATATATTACTGAAAATTTATTCCATAAATGAAAGTTGATAATAAAATAACATACTCATACCATAAATTAAAGTTACAATCCTCATAATTAATAAGCTAATCCAGAAGATAAGAAATATACTTCATAACTAACTTGAGAGAATACCTTGCTGCACCAAAACTTCAAAAAACTCTCAACTCCTCAGCTGTTGGGATTCATACTTCATGCTGCTGCTATTACTTTATACAAATGCTGCAATTGTTTCTTTCTACCATCAAGTTTATTAAACCACATACTTAAACAAGCAAAATATATATACTCCACTCACATATTAAGATTTCTATTTTTAATTCTAATTGATTGGGGCCGCTGGCGTGTCGACATTGACTTTGTCAACCCGTGTGGACGGGTTTCGATACAAATGGGAAGTTTCTATTGTATGTTTTTGTTTTTTCCCTCTCCCTGGCTCATGTAGAAGTAGACTTACTATACTGATCTATAGTAAGTCTTTTCTTCACATTAGTAAATGGTAGTCGGTAGATAATAGTCCAACTCTACACGCGGCTATCTATTTGAATTATACATGCATGTACTAAAAAAATGATATTTTCACAATTAAACATTATTAAAAGTGTTAGTTACACAAAATTTTTTAAATTTTATGAAACTGTTAATATTATATATCTAAGTTTCTATTGTAAGTTTTTCCCTCTCTCCTCGCATTAATAAATGGTAGTCGTTGTCAGCTCATGTAGAAGTAGACTGGTTTGGATACAAGTGGGAAGTTTATATACTCTTTGTTAAGTTTTCTTTACATTAGTAAATGGTAATTAATGGAATTCTTAAGTTTAGGAAACCCTTGGACAGGGAGCTGAATGATCGGTCCCCTCTCAAGTGTAAAGTACTGCTATGATAATTGTTGTTCTCTTCGGGTGAGAAACGTACCACAATTTGAATGCAAATATATTTTTTCTACTTATTACAAAAGCATGGGCTGCTTATATAAGCAAAGCCGTTTACACTCCAACCGAAATAAAAGGAAAGATAACAACGTAACTAAACACACAAACAGAGCATGATAACAAACTGAAATAAAATGACGTAAAATGCGCAACTACGAATGTGTTGCGTAAAACTTGCAACCACTGATGATCATAGGCCACGACCCAGTCCATTATCCATTCCTGCATGGTTTCCGTCTCCATCTACGTCTCATGCAACGTGCAACTGCACGTCCTAGCTCATCCCAAATACTTGGGATTTGGCTTATGGCCTCTCTCAGATCTTCATGGCCTATCACTGAACCTTTTTTTACTTTTTTTTTTTGAATAATGTGGAGTTTCTCCACCGCAATCGAACTAATATCACCAGCCCAGACCAGACTTTTCATACAGAATTGCGTTTCCGTTTTCCGTGACCTCATTGACCCTTTTGTAAAGGGCTTGACACTTGTACGTAGCTAGTGGGATTCGATCTCAGGACGTCCGAATTTACAGTTCACCCGAATGTTTCATTTAAACCACTGCGACAAATGTTAGGGTTGGGAGTGGAACCTTTCGTGCATGATATATGGAATGAATGTGAGGAGAGATTTGAATTTGAGAAAATGAAGGGGTTATCAGTTTGATTTATTATATAAATACTAAAAGAGCTGGTGCCATCTTTGATCATGATATGTTTCTTTGAATTATTATTATGTTCCTCTTTTGTATACAGTTCCACGAAAAATTTATTTGTATCGTTAAACGTGATGTATTTTGAAGATTGTATGAAAATTAGGATTTTTGTTTGTTTGTTTGTTTGGAGTGTAGATTCATTATTATAACCTTGTAATGGATAATTTTATATTCATACATATAAATACCAAACTTATTTTTTTCATAAATTTTAGAGGAATATATCAGAAGTAAAAATATATCAAATATCTATGTACTTCAAAAAATTCAAAAAATCTCCGACAGCACCTCCCTCCCCCCGGTCCCAGCTTTTAGGATCCAGAAGTAACTTTCAATTAAAAATGAGAACCTGTGTGGACATTGACTTTATCAATCCATCGTCCTGGACAATTTTTAATATGAGTAGTTGTAATTCGAGTGAATAAGTGTAAATACTCAAAAGTAATCTACAGTGGTTTATTTTTAAAGTTTACTATAGCAGACTATAATCGGATGGTCTAATCCTGTCTGTATTAGCTATGTTCTTCGTCTGTTATAAACGGATAGCTAATACATGTCCGTATTAGTATAAAATTTTTTCGACTTAAACTAAAATCTGCAAAATATTTAAGCTTAAAACAGAAACAAAAGAACAATAAATCACACCAAGATTTTTATGTGGTTCAGCCACTATCCTCTACTCTAGTGGCCTAATCCATGTTCAATACCAACAAGTATTGGAGAGACTTTTTTTATTAAAACTTAATATTTAAAAGATTACAGAAAACTCCCTGTACAACGAAGATCGATTCTGATTTGGACACCTCTGCCCCTTTTGCACCTCTGCAACTTCTTTCACCTCTGAGACCTTGATGCTTCCGTTATACAAACTGAATATTAAATAATCACCCAAGCCAACCTAGACTTATACTCGGTTTACAAAAGATGAATAAAAGATTACAAAGAATTTCCAGTTACAAACGATTCAGAAGATTTAAAATAACAACTGGAATCGGACTTTAGAAGAACTCTCAGGATGTATTCAATAATGATTTTCAGCTTCAAGTCTCTTGTATCTCCTTGTAACCGAGCAACGGTATATATAAAGGAGAGTAGATATAATGGCTATAATAAAGTAACGTTCCAATCCATCCAAGCAACGACTAATTCTTTTTTATTGAAATATGAGATAAACATTAGCAATAACAACACAGAGATATATAAGAGATAAATTGCTATGAAGGAGTCAAATAATATCCAAAGACTAGCTAAAAGAATCCCACTAGCTGTTAGCTTGTATCCTTCAAAGAAACAACTGCTTTTGAATAAGAATCCTTGATTATCCCAATTCCTAAAAAATCTCCCAGCCAAATACGCCTTTTATAACCTCTAGATATCAATCTCCTAATTATACTCCAATACATATTTTAATTAGTCTTCAAAGAAAATCAGAAATAAACATATATATATATTCTAGTTATAAAAACTGAAAGCATGTGACAAAAATAAACCAATTTGTTTTACTCACTCCATCCTGTAGTAACTTTTATACCATACAAAGTGATTATGAAATCAATCCATGCAATAATCCATGCAAACTATTATATAATTAATAGGTAGCCCAAAAAAATCAAATAAGACCATTACACAAACTCAAATATATTGTCATTATTAAAATCACAAAAGATATAAACCAACATTCTCCCTCCTTTTGATGATGACAATATATTATCTTTTGAATTTATATACTCCCCCTATCTATAAGGCTCTCCCTAAATTTATGCATATTAAGGAGCAAAAAATAATGACTTGATCCAAATAACCATCATTGCATATAGTATCTCACTACCAACATGAATACCAATTCAAATACCAAATCTCTCTCCCCCTTTGTCATTATCAAAAAGAAATCATTAAGCGTAAGTTGATTAAAATATAATCATCATTACCCAAATATCTCTCCCATTTGTCATCAACAAAAATTAATTTATATCAATTTAGCTAAATAGGTATCTCGCCCCATTTGTCAATATTAAAAGAATAAGTTCAAAGATAAAAAATATCATTGGAGAAAGTTTATAACAAAATCACATATAGCAAGTAAACAATACGATCATACCTTTGTGATTTGTTACCTATATATCGACATTGTTGTTACCAATAGTAAGCTTGCTAGATGTGCTCTGTAGTTTTCAATTTTGGATTTTTCGTTTGGGCATGACTCTAAGTATCTTTCTATTTATCTCCCTTTGATCAATTTTCCAGCCGAGCATACTTAGAGAGTTCATAAGAGTGAAGAATCTAGCTTGAGCTTCTTTGATGGATTCATTCTTCTCTAATATGAAAAGCTCATATTCTTGCACTAGCATACTTAATTTGACTTCTTTTACCTTAGTAGTTCCCTCGTGGCTCATGATGATTGTATCCCATATTTCTTTAGCAGTGGTGCATGCAGAAACTTTGTCAATTTTAGCTTGAATCATCTCACTTAGCAGAGTGTTCATGGCTCTTGAGTTGTAAGAAAACATGTAGCTTTCATTTTCATCCTTGTCCATGAGAGTCTTGAGTCTACCATCATCATGTCTAGGAATAACAGGTCCATTTTCAACTACCCACCATTCCCATGGGTCTCTTTTAAGAAAAATCTTCATTCTGAACTTTCAAAAGTTGAAGTTTTCGCATCCTATCAACAGAGGTGGTCGACTTGTAGATTGACCTTCTTGAAAATAAAGGTGTGCCATAGGATCTTTCCCTACGACCTGCAAAGATCACTATTAGTAGAGCCTTGCTCTGATACCAAATGTAATTATGTAATTTAAGCACACCTAGAGGGGGTGAATAGGTGTAAATACTCAAAAGTGATCTACAGTGGTCTATTTTTAAAGTTTACTATAACAGGCTATAATCGGACGGTCTAACCCTGTCCGTATTAGTTATGTTCTTCGTCTGTTATAAACGGACAGCTAATACATGTCCGTATTAGTATAAAATTTTTTCGACTTAAACCAAAATCTGCAAAATATTTAAGCTTAAAATAGAAATAAAAGAACAGTAAATCACACCAAGATTTTTATGTGGTTCAACCCCTATCTTCTACTCTAGTGGCCTAACCCATGTCCAATACCAACTAGTATTGGAGACACTTTTTTATTAAAACTTAATATTCAAAAGATTACAGGAAACTCCTTGTACAACAAAGATCGATTCTGACTTGGACACCTCTGCCCCCTTTGCATCTTTGCAACTTCTCTCACCTCTGAGACCTTGATGCTTCCGTTGTACAGACTGAATATTAAATGATCACCCAAGCCAACCTAGACTTATACTCGGTTTACAAAAGATAAATAAAAGATTACAAAGAATTTCCAGTTACAAACGATTCAGAAGATTATAAATAACAATTGGAATCAGACTTTAGAAGAACTCTTAGGATGTATTCAATAATGATTTTCAACTTCAAGTCTCTTGTATCTCCTTGTAGCCGAGCAACAATATATATAAAGGAAAGTAGATGTAACGGCTATAATAAAGTAACGTTCCAATCCATCTAAGCAACGACTAATTCTTTTTAATTGAAATAGGAGATAAACATTCACTATAAGAAATAGGACTATTTACGACGGAAGTAAGGTCGACTGAATGGATTCGCTCGGGATTAACGTATTGCCGACGGAATATTCATTCTTTCATAACTCCCTCGAGAATAGTACAACTTTGACTGAATTCAGTTGATACTATATGTAAGACCCCGAATTTTATGAAATAAAAGTATTTAATTTTTTTTTTAATTACTATTCATGAGTTACTATTCACGAGTTACTATTCACGAGTTACTATTCACGAGTTACTATTCATGAGTTACTATTCACGAGTTACTATTCATGAGTTACTATTCACGAGTTACTATTCACGAGTTACTATTCACGAGTACTATTCATGAAGCATGATAATTTTTTTTCGTAAGAAGGCATTACTCAATAATTGTTACAGTAATTACTGTTCAATATTTTATTTTATTGATTCAATAATTGCTACGTTGATATTTTATATTATTGTTGTTTCAATAATTGTCACAAAGACAAGATTTTTCCATTATCAGACGATAATTCATATTATCTGAATAATATTATTGAATAACATTATTGGCAATGCCTAGAAAGTTCTGTCTAAGGAGAGGTTTGGTCACCTAATTGCGAGCCAGTAAGGAGAAATTCTTATTGGAAAGCCCCCTCTTTCCTCAGAACCTGCTCGTTATTAATATTGTGATTATGTAATATTATTTGTGAATAATTAATTATTGATTTTTATGATGAGAAAAATATCTATTTCATATGGACATAGATGGAGAAAATTTTTAATGTGACAATTGTTGAAAATTGAAATTTTATCTTTTTCTGATAAAATAATTTATTTAAATATATTATTATATTTTAATAATATAATAATGGTGATATTTTTACAAAGCGAATGTGGGATATATGAGTATACTGAGGAGGAAGAGTATTTTTGTTGCAATAAATGTTTAAAACATGTTAAACATGTCGGTGGACCCCATTTATTGACTGAAATTTGATTATAGCCTGTAAAATCGCCTGTTTGTGGATTTCATTCAATTTCTGTTTGAATTGAAAAAACTTTCTTCCGCAAAGTTGTAGAGAATTGAATTTCCTATAAAAACTCGCATGATTTGAATTTTCTGACAAAAGGGCTATTTATTATGAATTATTGAAGTTTTGAATTAATTAATTATTATTTTTTTGGAGTTTTAAATTAATTAATTATGAAAAATATTTTTTGTAAGTTTTGTAAGGTGAGATACTTGTGTTGCTGAAGTTTGAACAAAAAAAAAAGTGGGCGTAGGAATTCAAATTTATTATATTAATAATTTATTAAATTTTCTTCTTTGGTGTTCTAAGTATTTTCCTATAAATAGGGTGCTTAGGTTAGAATTGAAAATCACACCGAAAACTCCAAGTTTTCTCTCTCTATATTATCGAGCGTATTCTTGTGAGTATTTTGAGTATACTTTGAGTATTGCTATACGGTGCAAGTTCGTTCAGCATTATTCCAGTCAGAAGTACTGCTCTTTTGACGTAAAGGATAGTAAGGGATTTTAAGGATTATTATGTTTTTCAGTTTTGTATTTTTCCGGACCTTCAAAAATTCAGGAAAAATTTGAAATGATATTTTGATGAGTTTTGTAGAGTGTGTCCAAAAATGGCGATTTTTGGATGTATAGATTGAGAGTTATGAATTTTATGAGAAAAGACTATTTTAAAAGTAACCGCTTATAACTCCTTGTGATTAACTCCAAAATTGATGAAATTTTTATTGGGAGTACATCTATATAATATCAGTATACCGTGTAAATTTCAGAATTTTTGGATAAAAGTATAATTTATGATAAATGTTTAAATATTCGGTGGTTTTGGCCATATGAAAAATAGTAAATGAATTTTTAAAATTTCGAGAAAAATATATGTTCAATATGGAACTATATTCTACTAAATCCCAGAAAAAAAATATTTTTGGAACGGATTTGGTATTTTTCATGAAAATGTTCTAGTTATGAGTAAATGAATTAAATATGTTATGTGAAGTAAGAAAATTATAAAATATGATTTATTGGCTTGAGAATCATATATGAGGTATATGCAGATTTTTATGAGGGTTTTGGTTAATGATAATGAAATCTTATGAGTTTGGCATTTTTAGATGATTAAATGCATTAATTATTAAAGTGTAAATAATTGGATTAAATTATTTATAAGTTTAAGAAATGATTAAAATATTATTATAATATTAATAATATTAGATTATGAGATTTCTAAGTGATTTATAACATTTGGATTAAGGTGTTATAAATATGGATATGAATTTTATTATGAAACTTTATCTTTTAGTGTCGAGATTACTATGCACGATACTCTGGTTTTATGTATGAATACGGGTACTATTCACGACAAATTGGTTTTCTCTCCCACCAAATTATCGTTGATTTATGAATCTTACTCTTGAAATTAAAACCATATTTTGATTATATTGTTTTATATAACATTCTTATAACCCTAATGATGATATTTTTCTTTGACTTGAGTGTAAAGATGAGTAGATTATTGGTATGATCGTGACTATAGGTTCTCTTTGGCCAAGATGGTGCAAAAGTTGAATTGTTGATGGTATGATCATGACCATTGAATTTACAATTGAATATTTTTAGCTTAAGTGCAAAGGTGAATTGATCAACATGGTTATAATTATTGTTATATAACTTCTGAAATGATTATGTATTTATTTGAGATATGAATATCTTTGGCCCGTAGTGCAAAGATGGCTTGTTAATGAATATCTTAGCCTGTAGTGCAAAGATGAATTATTGATGAATATCTTTTGCTCATAATGCAAAGATGACCTGTTGTTGAATATCTTTAACCTGTAGTGCAAAGATGAATTATTGATGAATATCTTTGGCTCGTAATGCAAAGATGACCTGTTGTTGAATATCTTTAGCCTGTAGTGTAAAGATGAACTGTTGATGAATATCTTTGGCCCGTGGTGCAAAGATGAATTTATTAGTATGATTATGAAGGAACCGTGATTTGGTATAACCATGATATTTGATGTTTCGGTAAAGACGGTGATGAAAATTATCTTCGTCCCGGATGAGAAGAGGAATTTAGAATCACAATTATGATTATGAGTTATTCATATGATTGTGGAAAGGAACCGCTGATTGATGTTACAGGATAAAATATTGTTGGTGGACTTTTAACGTGGAAAGACAATAGACTTTATAGTCTATTTGACTCTTTTAATGGATTGCTTCGTTCATTTTGCTATGGTTGAAAAGTTTTATCATCTACCATATGTTCTAAATCTCTGATTTATTACTGATGAAGACTATTGATAATTTATTTATCTTTAGCCATAATATTCTTTACTGAGCTAGTTGTGTTCACCCTTTTGTTTCACAATTCCTTTCGTGTAATAAAAGTATAAATTTGGGTCGAAAGCGGGGATAGCGAGGGAATAGAATGGTGGTCTATAGATGTTGAGGGTGAGGTGAATTTAACTTGGAAGGGTGTTTTGCCACTATCATACAAGATGTCTAATGACATACAACCTCGTGTCATCATAAGACATGGTTGTGCTCATCCACTTGCTGAGTATATTTACAAGCACTACCTATATAATCTTGGTGTTTGTTTGGAGTATAATACTTAATTAGAGACAAGTGGAGATAATGATATGTCAAGAGAAGACTCACCATTGGGAAGAATATGATAGTAATCTTCTCGTTTTTCTTTGGGGTCTATTAGGGTCACCAAGGATAATTACAGGCCATATGATATCTACCATAACCTAAAAGCATGGCCTCCCATATACGAAGGTTTCCTTGAGCACTTCCCAAAGATTCTAATTTTAAAAGCAGTTTTTGACTATACCTTTATGTAAGGTGTCATTGTGACGTCTTTCTGATTGGTATATATTTGTATCCAAACTCACAAAGATATGTGTTGTTGTATTTTGCACGACAATTGTTGTAATAAAGTTGTAGTTGTTTTTCGTACCATATATTTGGCGACTCAGAATGGGTTGGATGGAATGGACCTATTTTGGGGTCGTTACACTATACCATGTTTGTGGTGCAAAATTTTCCTCCAAGCGCCAATAACAACCTCGACGGAAGAACTATTAATATCGACTGATTGTTCGTCGAGGATACTTTATCATCAACTGAATGAATCCCGACTGAGTTCCGTCGAAAATAGTCCTTAAAACCCACATACTAACAGACGCGAGCCTCACTTCAGCTTCTCCTGATTTCTTTTTTCCTCTTTTCTCTCTCTCTGTCATTGTTGCGTTCTCCGTCCTCCTCCCATCACTCTCCTCACCAGCCGCCCTCCTACTCGCCTCACGGCCGCCGCCACACCTCTCCTCTTCAAAGAATTTCTATCTCTCCACTTGAGCCCTCGTCGGCAGCCTCACTTTCGGCTCCCTCTGGTGCTCTCTCTCTCTAGTCCCTCTCTGCTCCTCCTTTTCTCTCAATTTAAGGTTAGTTTTTTCAATTAATTTTAAATTTAGAACCCTTAATTTTCAGATATGTAGATGATTATGCATAAATTTGGGTATAAGTACTTTGAACCCTGAATTTTCTATTTAAATGTTGTTGAAAGTGTTGAAATATTGTTGATAGTGTTGAAATATTCTATTGAAATGTTGTTAAACCCTAAATTTCCTTTGCAGTGTTGTTGAAATTGGGATTTTCTATGATAGTTTGCTAAATTTGGTTTGCTATATGAAACTAATTTTGAGACTGAGATGTTGCTTGGTGACTGATATTGGTTTCTTCAGATTGGTGTTTAATTTATACCCAGCCAGTTATAATGTCTATATTGAGGAGTTATAATGCAGTGTGATAAACTTAATTTGCAGTGTTCTGATTTCTACCTTTTCCTGCATTGTGAATTTTAATTTGTGTTCAATTGAAGACTTCTTTTATTTTGGTGTTAAGTATTAAGTCCGACGGAATTTCTGACTGAATTTCTGTGGAATTTATAGATGGTAATAAATAAATATTTAATTAACTATATAAAAGACAATATATTATAATATAATAAATAAATATTTATATAAATTAATACAAAAAAAATACTAGGAGCTTTAAATAACTTTAATAAATTATATAATATAATATAATAAACTTTACAATAAAATAAATTTACTTTATTATTTAATATAATATTATAAAAAATAAAATAAAATAAAAATCGATGGACTTAATTTCGACGTGCTTATATATGATTGAATTTCCGACCGAAGATTCCGTCGCAAATAAGGTTGTCCTCGACGGAATACCCTTATTATCGACAGAATATTCCGCCGAAAATATCCTTTTTTGTTGTAGTGATTAGCAATAACAACACAGAGATATATAAGAGATAAATTGCTATGAAGGAGTCAAATAATATCCAAAGACTAGCTAAAAGAATCCCACTAGCTGTTAGCTTGTATCCTTCAAAGAAACAACTGCTTTTGAATAAGAATCCTTGATTATCCCAATTCCTAAAAAATATCCCAGCCAAATACGCCTTTTATAACCTTTAGATATCAATCTCCTAATTATACTCCAATACATAGTTTAATTAGTCTTCAAAGTAAATCAAAATTAGATATAAACATATATATATTCTAGTTATAAAAACTGAAAGCATGTGACAAAAATAAACCAATTTGTTTTACTCACTCCATCCTAAAGTAACTTTTATGCCATACAAAGTGATTATGAATCAACTCATGCAATAATCCATGCAAACTATTATATAATTAATATATAACCCAAAAAAATCAAATAAGACCATTACACAAACCCAAATATATATATTGTCATGATTAAAATCACAAAAGATATAAACCAACTTTGTTAGAAAAATAAAGGGGATACCTGAAACTTGCATAAGCTCACGTGGTACTCAGCTGGCGATGCTTCGTTCCTGGTAGTTTCAGATAAGGTAAGATTTGTTCAAGTTCAATCTGGCATGACTACATCACAAAATGGAACCCCATTAATTTTTACTGGCTTATTAATATTATATATCCAACATTTTTAATTTTTTTACCCATGAACACCTCTAAACACCAAAGGATGATTTGATAGACACGTAATTCATACATTTAGATATCCCTAATTTTGTCCTTTTAATTATATTAGTTTATTAAATTAATATGTTTAATTTTATTTTGTAGGATTTAATATTTTTGTAATAAAGTTAAAATCTTAGTGATCGGCGATATTTAATTCTCTTATTCATGTAAGGAATATCCAAGAAGAATCCGACAAGGAGAAGGAAAGAGGTTGAACAATCTTAGTGTGCAAGTCAAATCCAACAAGAGAAATGAAAGTCAATCTAGAAGATCTCTTTATCTAGAAGATCTTTTTGAGAAGTTGATTGATACTAGGAAATTGAAACCTACATGGAAAGGGAACAAAAGTGTCCAAGTTCAATTAATCTAAATTAGGGTTCAAAGTTATTTTCTCTATAAATAGGTCTCTTGTTTTAGAGAGAAAGATATGAGGTATTGTATTACTTTAGGTTAGGAGTAGGAGTAAATTAAATTACGTTTCATTGTACGCTTGTTGGAGGATCGTGAATAAAGGGAGTTAATTTTCTTATTTATTTTCAATCTTCTACTTCTTCTTTATTTTAGTTAATTTATTTATTTTCATGTCTAGTTAATTTCTTTAATCTAGGATGAAGATGAAATTAAATAATTATTCGTAATAATATTTTTTAACTCCAAGAGGAGGCTAAATTTTAAATTAATCAAACTACTGGTGTCTAGGCAAGTGGTTCAAAAGGTAAACGCCTAAAGATTGTATGGTTATTTAATTAGTCACCGTATCTACGGAGAGACTCCCACCTTTTTTACACTTACCTGGCTAGTGGTGTGATTAATTTCGAATTTGGTGGACTTTGCGGTGTAACTTGGAACAGTTAGGAGCTGTCTAGATTTTATTTAGGTTAACCGTAGAATTATGATTTTTTTTGTGTGTGTGACTTTCGTGGTTAGTTGTTTATTTGTTTTGGGATTTGTGGAAAAATGGATTCCTATTATAGTTGGAATAATAATTTTACTTGGAATCAAGAACCCTATGAAAATTTTAATGCACACCAAATAAATCAAAATTTTCCAACTTATGAAAATCCTTATCTAAATCCATATCTATATCCATATCCATGTCCATATCCATATTCGGATCTAGAACCTCAATATCCAAAAGAACTATCAAATGAAGTAGACGAAAGACTTAGTGCCCTGGAGAAAACTACGAAAGTTTTAATGGAAGAACAATTTAGTATTATATCTCGTCTAGAAATTCAAATGAGTAAATTAGCCACCATAATAAATGAACAAGAGGTAGATGAATTTTGAAAATCTTGATGGTTGTGGAAATGATGAGGAAAGTGAAAATTTTATATTCAATTCTACACAATTTGAGTCAAACGTATTTGAGGAGTCTACAAATTATGAGTCTATGCCTAAAATTGATCATGTTGCATTTGATGACTTTGTTGAAAAAAAGTCATAAACCTAAAGTTCCATACCGAAAGACTTATTCCAAAAAATTACTCACCGATTTTTTGGACCAAATTTATTCAAGTAAACATGATCCACGAGTTGTCATTGACCCAAGAGATAATTGAAAATAGACTCTTGATTAAAAAAGATCTAAGTGATTTTTTCTTGAATCACCTTGACCAAAATTGGAATGAATCCGAATATTTAGATAAGGCCAATGAGCCGTTGAGATCCACTACAAATAAGTCAACTAAACTAGAACATGTATTTGAATCAATTCTTCCATCATTTAAACATGTTAATGAAAATTTTCTTGAGGTAAACTTGAAGCATAATTGTGATGAAAATTCTTCCTATTTTCAATTTCCTAGACCTCCTGAAAATAATGAAAAGTTCACACTCACTTATCCATGTGTAACATTCATTTTTAGTCATATAATTTTTAGGATTTATAAAATTCGTAGATATGTACATTTGTTTTCTTTCTCACCACATCTTCTTGCAGAACAAATGCCCCTGCATACAAGGTACAATTCTTTCACATCTTTGTTCTCTTTTCTTCATTTGCATACATTGAGGACAATGCATGATTTAGGTATGGGGGGAATTTGTTTGTATTAGATTTTTTTTTCTTTTTACGAAAAAAAATAAAAATAAAAATCTAAAAAAAATTAAAAAATTAAAAATTTTGTTTGACTTTTTATGAATTGAATTAATTCTAATATGTGTTTGTGGAGCAAAACGCATGAGTGAGATTGAAAGATTTAGAACTCTTGAATTTTTGATAAGATACAAAATCTTAGTTCAAAACATCATCTGGATTTAAAAATGATTTCACAAGCATTTTTGCACTTCACGTTTGCACTAATTCTTAGTTGTGGGGTATAAACCATGATTCGAGTAATTTCTTTAAGAAAAAAAAGAAAAAAAAGAATAATAAGAAGAAGAAAGAATGAAAAAAAATGAAGTGAGAAAAGTTGAAAAAAAAAAGAAATAAATAACTGCTTCAATGTCCATTAAACAAAATAACTGGGTATCCAAGTCTCGAGAAGCATCGATATTCACGCTGAAAAGTGTGATGGATAAAAGCAGCTTGACTAGTCTAATTTTGTGGCCTTTGTTACTCGAGTTAGTAAATTCTTAGGGGTGTCTCTACACCTAGTGCCCTAAAGTCATCTGGTTTGGGAGTCATTGGTCCAACGCTCGCTCTACATGGGTAACTCTGAAAAGCCTAAGAAAATGAGACATTGCACAAGTCAAGAATCAAAATTGAAAAAAAAAATGAAAAAAAAGAGAAAAAAAAAAAAGAAAGACAAAGAAAAAAGAGTTTGCTTGATTTTCATGGTAAAAATCCCTACTAAGAGTTACATCACAGACACATGCATGCATCACATGAAATTGATTTAATGAAGGATGGTGTCTAAAATGAAGATCGAGTATTTTTGATAAGGTGAAAGTGTGATTTTGAATTTGATCTTGCTTAGGTATAATGCCCATAGATATTTAGAAGTTTTTTTTCAATTTCATAATTTGTTAAACCCAAAATTATTTTTGAATTTTGTGGGTATATTCACTGCAAACTCTCACGAGACATAACTCGTCCACTTGGGGTAACCTTGGGGTTTAAAGGCTTGTTGCACATGCTAAGTGCAATCGTGTTTCCTACGAAAATGGGGTAGTGTAATTTTTGTTTTATTTTTATTTTGTTTTATTTTTATTTTACTCGAGGACGAGCAAAAGCTAGGTATATGGGTATTTGATAGACACGTAATTCATACATTTAATTATCCCTAATTTTGTCCTTTTAATTATATTAGTTTATTAAATTAATATGTTTTATTTTATTTTTTAGGATTTAATATTTTTTGCAATAAAGTCAAAATCTTAGTGATCGTTTATATTTAATGCTCTTATTCATGTAAGGAATATCCAAGAAGAATCCGACGAGGAGAAGGAAAGAGGTTCAACAATCTTAAAAGTGCGAAATCCAACCAAGAGAAAGGAAAAATCGAATCTAGAAGATCTCTTTATCTAGAAGATCTTTTTGATAAGTTGATTGACACTAGGAAATTGAAACTTACATGGAAAGGGAACAAAAGTGTCCAAGTTCAATGAATCTAAATTAGGGTTCAAAGTTATTTTCTCTATAAATAGGTCTCTTGTTTTAGAGAGAAAGATATGAGGTATTGTATTACTTTAGGTTAGGAGTAGGAGTAAATTAAATTACGTTTCATTGTACGCTTGTTGGAGGATCGTGAATAAAGGGAGTTAATTTTCTTATTTATTTTCAATCTTCTACTTCTTCTTTATTTTAGTTAATTTATTTATTTTCATGTCTAGTTAATTTCTTTAATCTAGGATGAAGATGAAATTAAATAATTATTCGTAATAATATTTTTTATCTCTTCTATTATTTATGCTTTTGTGTTTAATTGATTTCGCCTTCATATTTCGTTATTGAAATACCTTTGTTTTATAGTTGTTATGTGATTTTAAATTAATTAAGAGGTTTTGATAGATTATTGTTAAGATATGAGTTTTTCATAATCCATGCTTGCTCAAAGAAGTGTTGATGGGTTATAGTTAATCCTTAAATTTTCATAGTCTATGTTTGCCCACATTAATTGTAAATTACTAAATTAAAGGGAAGAGAGATCAAAATTATAATTTGAGTTATAAAAACAGAAGAGATTGAATTATATGTTATGTTTGTTATTTAGTGGATTCAGATTCCTAAATTTTTTTCTCATTAATTATTTTCATATTCTAGTTAATTAATTCTCAATCTTTATTTCTAATTACTTTAAAATAAATATTAAGGAAACATTAAAATTAATCTAGTCTCTGTGGGTTCGACATGTACTTGCTAGTTCTTCAATTTGACACTGTGCACTTTCAGTACAAATTTTATCACATCAGACGCCTAAAAGTATATAAGTTTATATTAAATATGTTACAAAGACTAATTTATTTTCAAAATAGGGGTTCACTAATTAAGAAATAAAAATACTCAATAAGCGGAATGACCTCTCAAGTATATTGAGCAATTTTAATTGAGTGACGTAGAGCATGTGGGTCTTTGGGTCTGCACATGAATAATATTGCTCTTATACTATATTGAAATATCCAACTCAAAATCAATTGATAATGAGTGCGAGAATTTCTCAAATTATATATTGAGTCTCTATATCTTAGTTGTCCCATGTGACATTTTATATATATACAGTTGCTGAAGGTCTTTAAAAATTAGAAGATGACTAATCTAGCTGTCCATAATACTTTTGATTTTTTTTTTTATTTATTTAAAGATGGAGTGAGTATATTATATGGATTATTTGCAATTTTCTGGTAATAGATACGAACTCCGAGTGGGTAATCCAAGTCAATTCTAGCTGTCCTAATAATTACCTAATATTACAACAAAATTGCATATAAAATCGAGTAAGTCAACTTTGAAATATATAATTTTTTGAATAACTTTGAAATAAACTTGAATTAGACCAATTAATAGATCAGATATTTGATTAATGGACAATATATTTGCTAAGTTAGGGAGGTAATATAAATTGACCGCATAATATTTAGGGATAACCGTGCATGCCCATATATAATTGTAATAGTTGTCCCAAATCACTTGACAAAAAAATAAAATCTGCTACTATAATTTATTTTTATTTAAGTTGGAATTAAGTATCAGTACCTTGATTGATCAAGAACAGATATGACTGCAGTTGTTTGGGCAAGAGCAAATTTCTTTGTATTCTATAAATTTAATTTAAACTCGTAAACTCTGTTTACTCAAATCATGATTAAGATGAATAAATGCGAAGGATGAAAAGTTGATAAAAATACACAGGCTAAAAAATATTTCTTTGCACCAAATTAAAGGACTGTTTTGCTTCTTTTTCTTTTTCTTTATTTGGTCAAAATTAAGTGCCAATTAAAATATCCAAATTTTAATGGTAAAGGTCTTCCAAAAAAGAGTCAGTCATACTAATCAAACAAAGTCTACTCGTTAATCATTCATTAAATTTTCGATTACACTACAACTTTATTACAATGAAAATCACCCAGTGAAGAAAATCACCTACTCCCACTACCCTAAAACCATAAAAAAAAAACTCAAAACAAGATGTATCATCAATGCAAATAAGAATAAATATCTACTCGAGTCTCGAGATATTTATGGGAAAATTCTTCAAGGCCCATTTTGAAATTTTCAGGCTAGAACTCCTTTGAAGATACTGGGATTCATTTATCCCATCATATGCAGTATTAGACTCTTCGGATAGTGAGTTTAGGGTACGGTAGTGATTGATTATAACTTTCGTAATGTACTGAATGATTTGAATGACTATGCTCGGAGGGTGAAAAAATTTGTTTTGCTAATAGAGACTTTTCCTTGCGCGTATTTGGTATAACAATAGTGATTGAGAAAAAACTTGATTATATACTAAATGATTTGATTGACTATGCTCATGAGGATGAAAAATTTTGTTTTGCTAATAGAGACTTTTCCTTGGGCGTATTTGAGATAGAATGATTCGTAAGAACTTTCGTTATGTACTAAATGATTAGATTGACTATGTTCATAGGGTGAAACAATTTGCTTTGCTAATAGAGACTTTTCCTCAAGACGTATTTGAGATAGTATTGATTGAGCAGAACTTTTGTTATGTACTAGATGATTTGATTGACTATCGGAGGTTGAAAAAATTTGTTTTGCTGATATAGACTTTTCCTTAGGACGTATTTGAGACAGTAGTGATTCAGAAGAATTTTCGTCAGAGGGTGAAAAAATTTGCTTTGCTAATAGAGACTTTTTCTTGGGACGTATTTGATACCGTAGTGACTGAGAAGAACTTTCGTTATGTACTGGATGATTTGATTGACTATGCTCAGAGGGTGAAAAAATTTGCTTTGCTGATTGAGACTTTTCCTTGGGGCGTATTTGAGACAGTAGTGATTCAGAAGAACTTTCGTTATGTAATGGATGATTTGATTGACTATGCTCGGAGGTTGAAAAAATTTACTTTCCTAATACAGACTTTTCCTCGAGATGTATTTGAGACACTATTGATTGAGCAGAACTTTTATAATTATGTACAAGATGATTTGATTGATTATGCTCGGAGGGTAAAAAACTTTACTTTGCTAATAGAGACTTTTCTTAGGGCGTATTTGAGGCATTAGTGATTGAGAAAAACTTTCGTTATTTGCTAGATGATTTGATTGACTATGCTCAGAGGATGAAAAAAATTGATTTGCTAATAGAGACTTTACCCAATGACGTATTTTAGATGGTGGTGATCGGCGAGAACTTCGAATTTGTGCCAAAAAATTTGGTTGACTACGTTCGGAATGTGGTATAACTCCAAATGCTGAATTCTCCATCAATTTGGATTGCGCTTTTCTAGACAACGGCTTCTGAAAATTTGATCAAATAAAAGAGTGCAAAAACTTCGTTTTTTTTTTATTTTTTGCAAAAGGCTAAGAATGATATATTGCTAAAAATTTATTCCATAATCTATATGATAGTGAAATAATGTTAACTAAACTAAATTAATTCTAAAATATTCATGAATTAATTTAAATACATGAATATGTAATGTCTAAATACATGATACATGTATGTACATGAATGTATTTGAAATATCTTGGAACATGTAATGATTAGATTTATGTACATGAATATGGACATGTAATAATTATTATGGTAACTCTAGAAGTATCCTATGAGTCTTATAAATAGTTTGTACTTGGATCATTTTTAAGCAAGTGAAATCAATGTATTCTTAAGTGTTCTCCAAAGTTAGATTTCACTTCTTCTATAATTTATCATCTTCCATAAATTTCTAACAAGTGGTATCAGAGCTAAGGTTAACTTCATAGTTTTAGAAGGTTAAGCCAAAGTGAAATAAAGGTAGATGACCCAAAAGAGGTTATTTGTTGCTATCAAAGTGTTCCGTTGGGCAAGTGCAAAGTGTGCGCTTTAGAGCTACGGAAGGCAATTTAGCATAGGTGCTTAGTTGAGAAAATTTTGAAGAAGAAATTTGTGAGTTGAAACACGTCACAATGATCGTCATATTGTTAGCGTTTTGGAGAGGTAAATTATAGAAAAATGATGTTTCTTAGGTTTGGTGCTTAATTAGTGTTCATAAATTACAATGTTTGGAGTATAAGGATTTGAGTATTTCTTGGAGAATGCAATTTATGGCATGATGTCATTGCAAATCTAGAAAAGTGTATTTCAAAAAGAGTTCGAGAAATGAAAGAAAAAAGAACAACGGAGATTTTGCAAGGAGTGATGCATGAAGAAGTTTGGATGCGTGTTGATTCTCGACCTCAGTTATGGAATGAACTTGAATTTGTTTGCAATAATTATAAAGGTTCATCGTTACCTAAAGAGTCTTGGTTTTTAGAAGAAGATGAGACACTTGTAGAAAAAATTGATGAAATTGAAGAAGAAGAAGAAAACTAAAAATGAATTTTTTGAAGATATCTTGAAAGAGGAAGACAAAAAGATTTGTGTTGATAAAATTATTATGAAAGTTAAAGATAAAAAATGAGAAATTGAAGAGACGCCAAGTGAAGAGGTAAAAGAATAAGAAAAAGAAAATGTTGAAGAAATTGAGAAAATAGAAGAAGAGAATGTTGATGAAAAGGATGAAAAGAAAGAATTTGAAAATTTGGTGTCTGGAGATGATGAAGGTTGTATAAAGGTTTGGGATACAAAACAACGTTCATGCTGCAATTCGTTTAGTATTCACGAAGAATATATTTCAGATATGACTTTTGCATCTGATTCCATGAAATTGTTGGCAACAAATAAAGAATACACATTGTCAACTGAATACATGAAAGCTGATAATAAAATAACATACTCATACCATGATTTAAAGATACAATGCTCATAATAAGCTAATCCAAAGATAAGAAGCATTCTTCATAACTTGAGAAAGTACCTTGTTTTAGCAAAACTTCAAAAAACTCTCAACACCTCAGCTGTTGCGATTCATTCTTCATGTAGCTGCTATTGCTTTATACAAATGTTGCAATTCTTTCTTTATACTATCAAGTTTATTAAACCACATACCTAAAAAAGCTAATTAAATACACTCAGCTCCACTCACATATTAAGATTCGATCTAATTTTAATTGTAATTGATCGGGCCGGTGGCGTGTCGACATTGACTTTGTCAACCCGTGTGGACGGGTTTCGATACAATTGGGAAGTTTCTATTGTGAGTTTTTTGTTTTTTCCCTCTCCCTGGCATGGCATTAATAAATGGTCCTGAAACTTGCATCAGCTCACGTGGTACTGAGCTGCCGATGTTTCGTTGTTGGTAGTTTCAGATCATAAGGTAAGAATTGTTCAAGTTCAATCTGGCATGACTGCATCACAAAATGGAACTCCATTAATTTTTATGAAACTGTTAATGCACATGAATGGTGTTTACTGTGATACCATATTGAAACATCCAATTCAAAATCAATTGTCAATGGGTAAAGTAGTCTCTCAAGTTATATATTGAATTTTCATGTCTTAGTTGTCGGATGTGAGATTTTATATCTAAACAGCTGTTGAAGCCTGAAGGTCTTTAAAAATTAGAAGATGACTAATCTAGCTATCCATAATACTTACCTAATAAAACAACAAACTTGCATATGAAATCGAGTAAGTCAAAACTTTGAAATATACTTAATTTTTTTGAAGAACTTTGAACTAAACTTGAATTAGACCAATTAATAGATCAATCATCTGATCAATGGACAAAAAATTAGCCAAGTAGGGAGGTAATATAGATTGACCAGTTAATATTTAGGAACAACTGTGCAAACCCGTGCTTTGCAATTTAATTCAACCCATACTTGGATATCCCTACCAATAATTGTTTAACCTCCTTGTAATTTTTATTTTACTTATTTTCCTATGTAGACTTATAAGATAAATTAGAATGAAAAAAAAAATAGTTACAAAAGCGAGGAGCTTATGGACTATTTTTTTTAAAAAAGTTATTAAGAGGAAATATGTAATTTTAAGGAGAAATGTGAGTTTAAATAGTACCCTTTTAATTAAGATATCAAAAGTCAAAAGATTTTAAATCAAAGTATTTATTAACGATATTAGGATTATGGCATATCACTAATAAAATATTTTTGTGAGACAAAATTAACCTAATTTTAATAATGTGGTATGATTCTAACACTATCATTATATATATATATATATATATATATATATATATATATATATATATATATATATATATATATACACACACACACACACACTCTTATAAAGAAAAACTACATAAAAGAGTGAAAGATCATCTTCCCTTAATTTGCCCCCTCATCTTGTAGTCCAATAATGTTAACTTTCTTTGACAAGGAAGTGACAAGTGCACAAAAATAAATGCACTTAACTAGTTCACTTAATTGCAAGCATATTTATTTTTTTACTAATTAATTAAAGACAGAAATTAAACTCACACACTACTTTGTCACCGCAAAGGATGTTCTTCTTCGCACGAAACGAGTTGTTTTGCATTTTTGTCAAAATTAAGTGCCAAAATATTCAAATCTTAATGGTAAATGTCAACCCAAAAAAATGATCCTGAAACAAAGTCAACCATACTAATCAAACAAAGTGTGATCGTTGATCATTCACTAAATTATCGATTACACCACAATTTTAGGACAAAAAAAATCACCCAATAAAAAAAAATCCCCAACCCCCACTACCCTAAAACCATAAACAAACACCAAACAAGATGCCATAACTCTGCTTCACTGTCACTTGCAAGCTCTTTAGGCCGAAACTCAATTCCCTCGAGGATGATGCCATAATTCTGATTCATCCCCCATGCCTTAATTAAAACTCAAAATATATCCCTCGTGTTAGGCCATAATATTATGGGCCTATCTGGGCTGCCTTCATTTGGGTCTTTGGAGTATTGGGCCGGACCATAATGTAAATATGATTTTATTTGGGCTTGGACCAGTAATTATTAAAAGGATAAGTATTAGACTGACAACCAGCAACTTAATGGAGGATGATTTAGTCTAATCTTGGTTAGTGGGGAATTGGGAAGTGACCAGCAGGTGATTTTGCATGCAATTAGCTGAGATCACTTAGAGTCAGCTGCATGGAAGACGGTTGAATCAATATATGAGTATAGAGTACTTCACAAGCAAGGTAACATATATTTTTATTACTCTAACACTAGAGCTTAACACCTCCATTGTTAACCTTGTGTCGGCCTATAACGCCGGAATTATTTCCCGACGGTCCAAGTCGCTGCTTTCAATGTTGACTTTCTTTATCGTGCGAGTATTTGACACGCTTTTTCGATGATTGAAAGTAGCGTGAGAAAGATCCTGGCGTTAACACCTCGTGTCATTAACAAAGTCCCAAAGTTCCATCTCCATCCCCGTATTCGTCTCTATGTTGTGGAAAATGTTTTTTCTGGATTTCTGCTTGTCTCTTAAGTCCATGGCTCATTAATTTAGTATGTCTTGATAATCGCTTGACAAATTTGACATGGAGAGATTTGCCGCTTCACTTTCACTTACAAGCTCTTTAGGCCGAAACTCAATTCCCTCGAGGATGATGCCATAACTCTGATTCATCCCCCATAATTAAAACTAAAAATGCTCATATATCTCTCGTGTCATTAACAAAGTCCCAAAGTTCCATCTCCATCCACCCATATTCGTCTCTATGTTGTGGAAAATGTTTTTTTCTGGGATTTGTGCTTCTCATAATTAAGTCCATGGCTCATTTGGTTTCGTTAGCTTCCAATTTACGGACACTGTATCATCAATCCTCCCAAAGCGACGCTTGAACACCTAATAAGCTACATAGATATATTGAAACAACTCGGGTCAAATCTGAATCCGGAACAAATCCTGGGTCAAATTTAATCGAATTAAATCCATCCAAACAATGCCTTAACTTACTAGCCCAATAATATTTTTATCCCACCACAGGCTCACCCAAAAGGTCATGACTGAAAGCAACAAATTTTTCTCATATCTTTCGATGTGAGATTTGGGTGTTACGTATATAGTCTTTGATGCCTACATTTGAGTAATTATTAATTTTGTCTCGCATGTTAAGCATCGTTGCATCAAGAATCTGAACTGCCTTTAAAATTCTGTTTATTTTATTAAATCACTTGTAATAGTTGTCCCAAATCACTTGACAAAAAAATAAAATATGCTACTATAATTTTTTAAAAGTTAGAATTAAGTACCAGTACCTTGGTTGTTTAATAACAGATATCTGACTGCAGTTGTTTGGGCAAGAGCAGATTTCTTAATTTGTATTATATAAATTCAATTTAAACTCTAAACTCTGTTTATCTCATGTTATATTTTACTCAAATCATGATTAAAATGAATAAATGCCAAGGATGAAAAGTTGATAAAAATAAACAAGCTAAAATATTTTTCTTCCCACGAAAAGGCCTGTTTTGCTTTTTTGTCAAAATTAAGTGTCAATTAAAATATCCAAATTTTAATGGTAAAGGTCTTCCAAAAAATGAGCCTAAAAAAGAGTCGATCATACTAATCAAACAAAATCTACCGTTAAATCATTCATTAAATTTTCGATTACACGACAACTTTATGACAATGAAAATCACGCAGTGAAGAAAATCCCAACTCCCACTACCCTAAAATCATAAACAAACACCATACAAGATGTATAGATTTCATCAATGCAAGTAAGAATAAATATCTATGGGAGATATTTATGGGAAAATTCTTCAAAGCCCATTTCGAATTTCTCAGGGCTAGAACTGATCCTTTGATGATACTGGGGTTCATTTATGCTATCATATACAGTATTAGACTGATCGGTACTTGTGTTGGACATTGTTGTTCCATAATAGTTTCCATAACCATTAGAACTTCTTTGCGAATACTTATGGCAGTCGTATGCGGTACTAGAGTCAGCATTTTGTTTAGTTCTTTCTTTTAGATTAACGTACTGCATCTCTGGCTGATAATCATGTTCAGATCGTGCAATACTATTAGATCTAATCGAAGGGCGCATTTGAGACAATAGTGATTGAGAAGAACTTCCATTGTGTGCTAGATGATTTGATTGACTATACTCGGAGGGTTGAAAAAATTGATTTGCTAAAAGAGATTTTTCTGAAGGGCGTATTTGAGACAGTAGTGACTGAGAAAAACTTCCGTTATATGTTGGATGATTTGATTGACTATGCTCGGAGGGTGGAAAATTTTGATTTGCTAATACAGACTTTTTTGAAGGGCGTATTTGAGACAATAGTGATTGAGAAAAACTTCCGTTATATGCTTGATGATTTGATTGACTATGGTTGGAGGGTGAAAAAATTTGATTTGCTAGTACAGACCTTTGTAATGGGCGTATTTGATCAGACAGTAGTGATTGAGAAGAACTTCTGTTATATGTTGGATGATTTGAGTGACTATGCTCGGAGGGCGAAAAATTATGATTTGCTAATAGAGACTTTTTCGAAGGGCGTATTTGAGACAATAGTGATTGAGAAGAACTTCCCTTATGTGCCGGATGATTTGATTGACTATGTTCAGAGGGTGAAAAAATTTGATTTGCTAATAGAGACTTTTCCGAATGGCATAGAGATTGATGAGAACTTCTAATTTGTTCCAAAGAATTTGGTTGACTATGTTCAGAATGTAGTCCCGTTCCAACTATTGAATTCTCCATCAATTTCGATTGCGCTTCTCTAAACAATGACCTCTTAGAATTTGATCGAACACTCCTTTTGAAAGAGTGCAAAAACTTTTAAATTGCAAAAGACTAAGAATAATATATTGCTAAAACCACATGCAGGTGCGCCAAAACTTCAAAAAACTCTCAACTCCTCAGCTGTTGCGATTCATACTTCATGCAGCTGCTATTGCTTTATACAAATGTTGCAATTCTTTCTTTATAGTTCATAACTTGATATGCTTATTAAACCACATATCTAAACAAGCTAAATATATATACTCCACCCACATATTAAGATTTCTATTTTTAATTCTAATTGATTGGGGGTGACATATCGACATTGACTTTGTCATCCCGTGTGCCGATTTCGATACAAATGAGAAGTTTCTATTCTAGTTTTTGTTTTTTTCCCTCTCCCTGGCATGGCATTAATAAATGGTAGACTTAATTTGTCAGCTCATGTAGAAGTAGAATGGTTTGGATACAAGTGGGAAGTTTCTATACTCTATAGTAAGTTTTTTCTGCACATTATCTCTTGTTCACACCCTCCCCTTTTATTTCCTCAGAACCTTGTCTTACCCTTCGAACCTATATATATTATCCTTCTAGATTACCTATATAATGTAAGCTTTAGGAGCTGTTTGTTTAGAACTGAATACATCTGAATGACTAAATAGTTGAATCAGTCAACCATTAAGTGTGTTTGTTTTGGAAAAAAATTATCTGAATGACTAAATCAGTCAAATGATTGAGCTGGATGATTAAGTCGGATTTTTTTGGCTGAATGGCTAAATGAGCAGCTGAATAAAGTAAAAAAAAATTATAAAATTATAAAAAAATGAAATGTCAAGCACTGTGAGGTATGTCAAAAAATGAAATCCGAGACACTTTCTCCGGCTGGATTACTGCAACCGTTATCCATTCCCTGTCAAGTTTATCAAACAAACTTGCCGTGGGAGGTTGGATACTATCTTAGTCGTCGTTGACGGGTTAAACATTTGAATGACAGAATTTTATTATTACAACAACTTTGAATTTTTTCAGAGGGGTAAAATAATAAAATTCTGTCATTCAAATGTTTCAGACATGTTAATTATCAAACAACTTTTTTTATTCAGATTCAGATTTAGATTCATTCATTTTTTATCAAACACACCCCTTAGACTTCTAAAGAAGGATCGAGGAAGTCAAAGAAGGTGCTGAAATTAAAATTAAATAATAATGAGTAGTTGTTGAAGAGGGTCATACCGTAACACCTTAGTCTCACTTCGAAAGATATGAGAAAAATTTGTCTATAAATAATTATGTTTCTAACAATAATACTTTCAATCATTACTTTTTAGGTTAGTTTGTGGTGGACTAAGATGACTCAAGAAAATTTTATTGAGCTAATGGTTTAAGGTCTTTGTTTGGATAAATTTGATCATTCGATTCAGATTTGAGGTCTAGATTTGACTCGGGTAGTTCACATATGCTTTGGAGCAGGAAAAAAAATAAAAGCCTACAATACAATTAAGGATTTACGTGGTTGTTGCACTACTTGTTCCTATCCTACTTGTGTGTTCAAGGTAGAATGTGAATTCATCATTCCGTTTTTTTTTGGTAATATATATATATATATATATATATATATATATATATATATATATATATATATATATATATATATAGTATAATGCACTAATAATAGAAAGTAGTACACTGGGAGTTACTAGTAGCAACTCCCATCATCAACAACAGAGACTGTAAACTTTTCAGCTATTCACTAAGAGTTCAGTACAAAGACTCATGTGATTGTTCTTGCCGTTGATTAAAAGTGTCTAATTGCAAGCAATGCATACTTTCGCTCAATAGCAAGATCAATCATCTGAGTCTCTGTAATGAAATCTCAAGGAATAGCTGAAAAGTTTACAGCTTTGGGAGTAAAAGAGCTAGTTCTATATGGTTGAGCTCAATTTTATACGTTGAGATGATAATCTCATCCCACATCGAACTGTACCCCCTATGAACTACACTGGACGAAGACCATGCCTGATGCATCATGATGTGACCTTAGAGGTAGTTTAAATTATATGTTTTATTTTATTTATGCTGATTATAGTCTGAGATAGTTATGTTGTCAAAACTCTCCCTTTGTCTCTCATATTTCCCAATAAGTTTGATTTTACAGGAAATTCAAAAGTTATTTGTTGATTAATTATCTGATCAATGATATCTTGGGTACATTTCTACTGCACATTTAGTACATGCAGACCTTGAGTCAGATAAAGCTATGAGTAAAAAATGTATATTCAATTGGCAACCCTTCACTCTATGACAGTTGATTTTACAAAAACAGGAGCACTAGCTGAAAGGCCTCGGATTTTAAAACCGAGGATGTTTCCCGATTTCATGGAGAGGTGGGATAAACCGGCTTTTGCACTTTTCAAGGAGTACTAGGGGAAAACTTTATCCTGCTAGTCTTGAATCTATAGTGCATGAGAATCGTAATCTGTTTGTTCAAAAAATATAATATCATCCAAGACGTTTATATAAAATACTTAAAGATGTGTTTATATTTCAAAAGATATGTTTATATACTCATAGATATCTATATTATTGTTGAGCACAGTTCAATACAGTTCAATATTGGAAGGAAGAGCTCGAGCACAAGTTTCTAAAGTTTTCGATCAAATATTTTACTAGTCTTGTACCTACGATAATAAAGGACGAAAATATCTAATAGCATGAATGTATATTACAAAGTTTCTTGGCACAAATGGAAAGCAACTTTCAAACGTGATTATTGCAGCACTTCGTGGATGATTACTTTTATTATAGCTGCTATTATATTACTTATGCT
The DNA here is from genome assembly GCA_020205615.1 of Panax quinquefolius. Taxonomy (NCBI): domain Eukaryota; kingdom Viridiplantae; phylum Streptophyta; class Magnoliopsida; order Apiales; family Araliaceae; genus Panax; species Panax quinquefolius. The sequence goes on from CM035154.1 coordinate 28,616,577, forward strand.
TACTTATACAAACAAATATTTTCATATTCGGACTGGTCATCGAACCGAAAAAGGTACGGGTGAATGAGTGGGAGCTATCGTTTATACTCCTAAATTAACCTCACTTTCACTTTACAGATTCAAACAATTAGCACAGTTGTAAGACCCCAACTTTTATGAATAAAGATGAATTTTCTATAATTATCATTTTTGAATGAATTTGATATAATGTTATAGTTGTGAATAATAATTATAAATTTTATAAAATGCATGAGTTGTTATATAATATTCGATTGGTTAATATATTACGTTTTAACGGGGAATATTAAATGCAAGACAATCATTAGTGGACCCCACAATGTAATTATTATCGTCCGATTGAAAAACGACAAAAATAGTTTATTAAAAATAACGGCGGAAGTTTTATCGTTAATCTTGTTGAACTACTTTGTAAAAAAGACAAAGAATATCTGGCGTGGTTGCAAGTAAGACACTTGATTGATGCTTACGAGAAAGTCATTCAGCTTTTATTCAATTATTGTCGATATTTTATATATTATTAAATCAATAATTGAGATGACAAAGTTATTAATATTATTATTTGCAATATTAACGATGTCTAAAAGTTCTCGCCAAGGAGAGGTTTGGTCACCTAATTACGCTATGATAGGAAGAAATCCTTATTAGAAAGTCTCATCTTTCCTGGAACGACGCAGTCGATTAATAATAGTGAATAATAATAATAATGATGATGAAGTTTTGTTTTATTAGTATTATTAATATAATAAAACAGAAAAGTTTTTATATAAAATGTAATACTTTTATAAAGTTATTATTTTTTATTAAATAATAAGTAAAATCTTTTTATATAAAATGAAAACTTTTATAAAGTTATCTCGATTTATTAGACAATAATTAGATTATATTATATTTTATTATGCATAGTGTTTGCATATAAAGGTCTTATAGTAAAATCTTTTAAAAGTTATTCGTTTTATTAGATTATAAATAGAATATATTATATTTTATTGTAAACCAATCTGGACCGTCCATTTAAAGTAAATCGATCTGACCGCTTCATGGATTGGTTATTATTCATCCATTCTTCTATAAATGAAGCTCATTCCTTCATTATTTCTTACAATTCAATTTGAAATTCTAGAAACCGTAGAGAGAATTATTCTTTAGCATTTAAGAAAGCTTTGAGCGTAGTGCAAGTTTCTTCAAGTATATCCCACTACTCCGCTTGTGAGTACTCTCTTCTTTATAAGGTAAAGGGTATTATTTTTTTCATATTCATGAAGAGAACTTACATTATTCCATTATTTATTATTACATTGGAATAACTCATCTATAGAAGTACTGCATGCATGGTGATTTACATTGTTATTCCATTATTTATTATTACATTGGAACATCCTGTCGGTCTTGAATTTACTTTGACACAGTTCCGTTATTTATTATTCTGTTGGAATAACTTTGCTCTATCTGGCATCTGCATGTGCATGGTGATTTCTTTTGTTATTCCATTCTTTAATTATACTCGGTTGGTTAAAGTTTTGACTTCTATACTCCATGAAATTAGTGGAATATCCTTGATATTTAAAAGCTTCATCCAAAGATATCTTTTCATGGAAATATTCTTCCGAGCATTCTTGAATTTTACTCTACAAAAGAAGTATCATGTGACAATTTGGGCGTTATTAGTTCTTGAATAAATTAATTAAATGAACTTGTTTTATTGAATTCTTATATCATTGTCATCATCCTCATGTTTATATTTTTTTGAAAGTCATCTACATGGCTTTTGTAGTGCATAGATGGACTTGGTATGATTATGACCGAGGATTATTCGGTAATCATGACCGTAATGTTACAAATGATGTGATAAAAGTCCTCATTGGCCGTGAGTGCATTGATGGATGCTTGTTGGCATGATCATGACCATTGATGAATACATAAATATCCTCGGCCGTAGTAAATGGATAATTTGTGGTCGTGATACTAACGAATATCCTTGGCCAGTCAGTGGGGATGATGTGGATTATTTATTGTCGAGTCCCAAATGATAAAAGTGATGAAAACCTTTTAAATCATAAAAGATAGTAGATTTTATTCTCTACTTAACTTTTTAATGGATTGCTTGTTCATTGCGCAGTTAAACTTGATGTCTATTATATTTTATCGGCTTAACATTGTTGAAGACTAATGATAATTTATTCTGCATTATCTTTGTCATAATATTTCTTCTTGGGGCTAGTTGAGCTCACCCTTTTTTTCACTTTATTCTCTTCAAGAAATGAGAACGTGGTGGGACTAGTCAGGGAGGAGCGGAGTGATGGTCCGGATGATAGTATTAGTAGTCCTCACTATTCATTAAATAGTGTGAAAATAAATGTAATGAGGACTTATTCTGAGAGTGGATATTGTCTAGAAGACAATATTCGTATTAAAACTCACAGCTTTCTTGTTGTATATTAAAGATTGTATTTGTATTCTGTACCATGTATTTGGCGACTAAGAATAGGTGATGTATACCTATTTTGGGGGCGTCACAGTTGGTATCAAAGCTTAGGGATATGATCCCTGGCTAAGATGTGAGACAAGAACTAGGAGGGGAGAGACGGGGAATTCCTTCGCTAGTATGTCCTACCTAAGTTTATTTGGTATTTAATTGGTCGGTCAGAGTATATGGATAATATGTGATATGTTAGTTAACCCTTATTTTGTGGTAGTATTTTAAAATGGCATCCGAGAATGTTGAGAACATCAATGGAGCACAGGAGACCGTTGAGTCTCCACAGATCAATAACCAGGACAATGTGAATTAGGAAGGCGACAATCCTTATACAAACAACAACACTGACCAAATGATGAACGATGGAATGTTCTGAGGCTTCATGCAATTCATGCAACATCAGGCGAGAGCGGCTCTTTTCAAAAATGCAGGTGGAAACACTGGCAACTCTCGGATGGTCATCGCCAAACAGTTCAAGGAGCTGGGACCACATGAGTTTTTTGGAGAGCCAAAACCAACATGACCGTATCGCAGTACGAAGCCAAGTTTACCGAGCTGTCCCGGTTTGCGTCCCATTTGGTTGATAATGAGGAGAGAATGACGTGAATATTTCTAAGAGGTTTGAAACCTGAGATACGTCAATATCTTATCTCTCATAAACTGTGTTTGTATTCGGATGTTGTTAATAGGGCTCGATTATTGGAGCGCGATAATGAGTCAACCCAACCAAAAGAGAGCGGTAAACAAAATGATAATACCGGTGATAACACCATCATTGAGCGGTGACAATAAGCGTGGGGAATCAACATGCGAAAATGGTAACCACTTGGTGGTAATCATGGCCAAAACAATAAGAATGGACATTTCAAGAAGAGGAGATTCAACAATGATGGAAAGACGTCGACGATCGACTTTTTGTTAAGGGAAGGAGAGCGACCACCTATCATATGCTTCAAATGCGGAGGGAGGGACACATCGGTCTAAAGCGTGCAATGTCGTCCAAAGCATGTTATAATTGTGGAAGAAAGGTCACCTAGCCCGATTTTATCGTTCACCAAGATAAGTTCAATTAGGATTGAGGCACTAAAAGCGCCCCCCGTAAAGTCAAAGCCCGTGAGTGCAAGGAGAGCGTTTGTCGTGACCTCCCGAAAGCAAGGAACCCGAATGAAGTCATCACACGTAAGCTTATCATAAACCCTAGCGAAGTATATACCTTATTTGATACCGGTTCTACCCATTCCTTTATTTCTCCTACTTGCGCTCAACGTTTAAATTTGACTCTGGAGAAATTGGACTTTGACTTATCTGTTGAAACTCCATTGAGAGAAACCTTCATTACATCCACTGTTTATAAGTCTTGTTTGGTTCAAATCGGTACCCTCACATTACCTTTCGATCTTATTTCATTGAAAATACTTGCATTTGACGTAATTCTATGGATTGATTGGGTAACCACTCATCATGCAAAAATTGATTATTTTCGTAAGGTTGTTAGCTTTCATATTCCTAATCAACCTATAATGCGAATTCAAGCAACCAAACCATTAAAATCAATCACTGTCATCTCAAGCCATAAAGCTATTCGTTTATTGAAAAACGAATGTCAAGCTTTCTTATCTCATGTCGCGGATCTAAACAAAAATATTTCAGTTTTGAATGATATTTCTATTGTTAATGAATTTCCTGATGTATTCCGTGAAGAACTTCCTGGCCTACCCCCAGAGCGTGAAATTGAATTTTGTATTGACCTTGAACCTGGTACAAAACCTATTTCCAAAGCCTCATATTGAATGGCTCCTATTGAACTTTAGGAGTTAAAGATCCAACTGCAGGAATTGTTAGACATCGGTTTCATTCGTCCTAGTACTTCTCCTTGGGGTGCTCCTGTTCTATTCGTGAAGAATAAAGATGGGAGTATGCGACTTTGTATTGATTATCGGGAATTGAATCATGTCACCATCAAAAATAGGTACCCATTGCCACATATTGATGACCTATTTGACCAGTTGCAAGGTGCCAAATTCTTTTCAAAGATTGATCTTAGTTCTGGATATCACCAATTGAAGATTATAACCAATGACATTCCAAAAATGGCTTTCAGAACTCGGTACGGGCATTATGAATTCCTAGTCATGTCTTTTGGATTAACTAATGCTCATGCTGCCTTCATGGATATGATGAACCGAGTATTCAAGGAATATTTGGATCACTTTGTGGTCGTCTTCATTGATGACATCCTTATTTATTCCAAAAGCCGTGAAGATCATGAGCAACACTTGAGGCTGATACTCCAAAAGCTTCGTGAATATAAGCTTTATGCCAAGTTGAAGAAATGCGAGTTCTGGCTTGAGGAAGTAGCATTCCTTGGGCACGTGGTATCAAGTCATAGAATATCTGTTGACCCAGCAAAGATTGAAGCTATTCAAAGCTGGGACAAACCTAAATCAGTGACCGAAGTACGTAGCTTTCTCGGCTTAGTTGGTTATTATCGGAGATTCGTGAAAGGGTTTTCTCGAATTGCTACTCCCTTAACTCAGCTGACTCAAAAAGATACAAAATTCGGTTGGAGTGAGGAATGCGAGAAGAGTTTTCAAGAACTCAAGAGGAGGCTCATTTCAGCACCTGTTCTGACAATACCATCTGGCTCGGAGGGATTTGTCATCTATAGTGATGCTTCGGGCAAAGGGTTAGGATGTGTTCTCATGCAACATGGGAAAGTCATAGCTTATGCCTCTCGACAACTCAAAGAATATGAGAGGAATTATCCTACTCATGATCTAGAGTTGGCAGCTGTTGTCTTCGTACTAAAAATTTGGAGGCATTACTTGTATGGGGAGAAAGTGGAGATCTTTACGGATCATAAAAGCCTCAAATATTTCTTCACTCAAAAGGAACTAAACATGCGACAACGACGTTGGCTTGAACTGTTGAAAGATTATGATCATACCATCCAATACCATCCTGAAAAAGCGAACGTGGTAGCTGAAGCATTGAGTAGAAGATCATATGCGGGTATGAGTGCGATATTGTCAATGCAAAGGCCCATTTTGTACGACTTACAAAGGATGGAGATAGAGATAAAGATTACAGGGACCCAAGTGATGATGGCGAATATACGAGTGGAACCTACTTTAATTTATAAAGTTAAAGCTGCTCAAGCTACAGACCTGGAGCTGATGCATATGAGGAAAAAAGTACAAGAAGGTGCTATGCTGGAAGCAAGAATCGATGAAGAAGGAATACTTCGAGTCAACTCCAGACTTTGTGTTCCTAACGACCCTGAGTTAAAGTATAAAATCATGATGGAGGCGCACAACACACTGTTTGCAATCCATCCTGGGTGTACTAAAATATATCATGATCTTCGACATACATTTTGGTGGGGCAATATGAAGAGAGAGATAGTGTTGTTTATCTCAAGGTGTCTAGCGTGTCAACGAGTCAAGGCAGAGCATCAAGTACCAAAATGTCCATTGCAACCACTTGAAATTCCAGAATGGAAGTGGGAGCACATTACCATGGATTTTGTTACTGGTCTTCCCAAGGTTTCTCAGGTTATAGATGCAATTTGGGTCATTGTTGATAGATTGACCAAGTCTGTTCATTTCTTACCTATACGAGAAACTTATACACTTGAACGTCTTACTCGTATGTACATAAAAGAGGTTGTAAGATTTCATGGTATGCCAGTATCCATAGTTTTTGATCGAGACCCAAGATTCACTTCACGATTTTGGGTTAGTTTGCAAAAAGCTATGGGCACGGATTTACGATTTAGTTCGGCATATCATCCTTAAAACCGGACGGACAATCGAGAGGACTATTCAAACTCTTGAAGATTTATTAAGACTCTGTGTCCTTGACTTCAAGGGAAGTTGGGAAAAGTTCTTACCATTGGTGGAGTTTTCCTACAACAACAGTTATCAAGCAAGCATTGGCATGGCTCCATTCAAAGCGTTGTATGGAAGAAAGTGTCGTTCTCCAGTATGTTGGGATGAGGTGGGTGAAACAACGTTGTTGAGATCGGATTTGGTACGTATGACTATGAAAAAGATTCAAACGATCCGACAACGTATAAAAACCTCACAAGATCGACAAAAGAGTTATGCTGATCTTCATCGAAAGGACGTGGAATTCAATATTGGAGATCATCTGTTGTTACGTGTTTCTCCATGGAAAGGAGTTACGAGATTTGGAAAGAGAGGAAAGCTCAATCCTCGATTCATTGGCCCATTTTAATCCTCGATCGAGTAGGGATCAGTAGCCTATGACTTGCTTTACTTCTTAAAGTATGTCTCTCGTGTTCATAACGTTTTTCATATATCCATGTTACGTAAATATGTGAAAGATCCAAACCACATTATTGAGTTAGAACAGGACGAAATAGCAGAAGATTTAACGTATGAAGAGGTTCCTGTTCAAATCTTGGATAAGAAGGAACATATTCTACGCTCCAAGGTTATACCTCAAGTTCAAGTTTTATGGAGGAACCACGATGTTGAGGAAATGACCTGGGAGTTAGAATCTGAAATGAAATCAAGGTATCCTTACCTCTTTGACATACCAGGTACATACCCTAATTTTGAGGGCAAAATTTCATAAGAAGGGGAGATTGTAAGACCCCAACTTTTATGAATAAAGATGAATTTTCTATAATTATCATTTTTGAATCAATTTGATATAATGTTATAGTTGTGGGTAATAATTATAAATTTTGTAAAGTACGCAAGTTGTTATATAATATTCGATTGGTCGGGGAATATTCGTTTTAACAGGGAATATTCGTACGACGGCACAATCATTGGTGGACCCCACAACAGAATTATTGTCCGATTGAGAAAACGATAAAAATATTTTATTAAAAATAATGGCGGAAGTTTTATCGTTAATACTATTGAACTACTCGGTAGTAAAAAGTACGAATACGCGCGTGCATAAAGAGCACTTGGTATTGATTATTGATGCTTACGTGAGAAGTCATTCAGTTTTATTCAATTATTATCGATATTTTATATATTATTAAATCAATAATTGAGATGACAAAGTTTTAATATTATTATTTGCAATATTAACGATGTCTAAGTTACATCGAGGAGAGGTTTGGTCACCTAATTACGCCACCAATAGGAAGAAATCCTTATTAGAAAGCCCCATCTTTCCTGGGAACGACCTGGTCGATTAATAGTGTAAAAAATAATAATGATGATGAAGTTTTGTTTTATTAGTATTATTAATGTAATAAAACAGAAAAGCTTTTTATATAAAATGAATACTTTTATAAAGTTATTCGCTTTATTAGGCTAATAGTAAAATCTTTTATATAAAAATGAAAACTTTTATAAAGTTATCTGCTTTTATTAAACAAATAATTATATTATATTATATTTTATTATGCATAGTGTTTTGCATAAAGGCTCTGCGTAGTGTTTGCATAGTAAAATCTTTTAAAAGTTATTCATTTTATTAGATTATAAATAGAATATATTATATTATATTTTATTGTAAACCAATCTGACCGTCTGCTTAAAGTAAATCGATCTGGACCGTTCATGGATTGAGTTCTTATTCAATCCATTCTTCTATAAATAGAAGCTCATTCCTTCATTATTTCTTACAAATTCACTTTGAAACTCTAGAGAAAGAACCGTAGAGAAATTAATCTTCTATAATCTTGGCGTATTTCTTTAGCGTTTAAAAAGCTTTGAGCGTAGTGCATGTTTCTTCAAGTATATCCCTTCTACCGCTTTGAGTACTCTTTTTATAAGGTAAGGGGTTATTTTTTTCATATTCACGAAGAGAACTTCATTATTCCATTATTTATTATTCTCATTGGAATAACTTTGTCTATCTGGCAGTACCTGCGCATGCATGGTGATTTTGTTGTTATTCCATTCTTTATTATTCTCATTGGAACATCCTCGCTTGTGAATTTACTTTGACACAGTTCCGTTATTTATTATTATTCGTTGGAATAACTTTTACATATGCTCAATACCGCATGCATGGTGATTTCTTTTGTTATTCCATTCTTTAATTATACTCGGTTGGTTAAAGTTTTGAATTCTATACTCCATGAAATTAGTGGAATATCCTTGATATTTAAGCGCTCATCCAATATCTTTTCATGGAAATATTCTTCTGAGCATTCTTGAATTTTACTCTACAAAGAAGTATCATGTTGACAATTTGGACGTTATTAGTTCCTGAATAAATTAATTTGTGAATTTGTTTTATTGAATTCTTATATCATTGTCATCATCCTCATGTTTATATTTTTTGAAAGTCATCGTGGCTGTGTATTGCATAGATGGACTTGGTATGATTATGACCAGGGATTATTCGGTGTAATCATGACCGTAATGTTACAAATGATGGTGATAAAAGTCCTCGTTGGCCCGTAGTGCATTGATGGACGTTGTTGGCATGAACATGACCATTGATGAATACACGAATATCCTTGGCCCGTAGTGCATGGATAATTTATGGTCGTGATACTAATGAATATCCTTGGCCGTGGTGCAGGGATGATGTGGATTATTTATTAAGATGAGTCTCAGCGATAAAAGTGATGAAAAACCTTTTAAATTATAAAAGATAGTAGATTTTATTCTCTACTTAACTCTTTTAATGGATTGCTTATTCTGCTGTAGTTAAACTTGATGTCTATTATATTTTATCAGTTTAACATTGTTGAAGACTAATGATAATTTATTCTGCATTATCTTAGTCATAATATTTCTTACTGAGCTAGTTGAGCTCACCCTTTCTTTCACTGTTCTCTTCAGGAAATGAGAACGTAGCCAGGACTAGTCGGGGAACGAAGTGACGGTCCAGATGATAGTATTAGTAGTCCTCACTATTCTATTAAATAGTGTGATATTAAATGTAATGAGGACTTATTCTGAGAGTGGATATTGTCTAGAAGACAATATTTGTATTAAAACTCACAACTTTCTTGTTGTATATTAAAGATAGTATTTGTATATTCTATACCATGTATTTAGCGACTAAGAATAGGTAATGTATACCTATTTTGGGGGCGTCACAACAGTAGTAATTAAGGATCAATCCCGTAGAGAGTGATTTATTTTATATTTATCCTATGATTTCTAATGAAAAGGGGATTTTAAATTAATTAACTAAATTAACAAGAATAAAATAATAAGAATAAATAATGAATAAAAAGCTTCAGTTCTTCTGTTCAGTATCACCTTTTTATAATAATAGATTAATAGTGTAACATTATTTACCCTTCAATGAAACTAATAGCCCTAGGTAACAACAAGCTCTGCTACCCGAAACTCCCCTTAGATTGTCACTCAATGAAACATGTTTTTCACAAGATTCTAACAATTATATAACCTAGAACAAGCTCTCTAGATTTAATATAATAGCAACATTAAGAAATAGGGAATACGACTATTCCAAGCAACAAACACATAAGCTCGGATTGTTTTAACTTGTCTTCTGATAATCATAACAATACTCAAAAGCTTGTCCACAATCAAGTATTACTAATTACTACTTGTGATTAGGAACAATATCAATTACACGTAATATTATTCCTTAATCTAGCACATGATATTCGTTAACCAATTCAATCCTACAGAAATCAAATTAGTTAAGCCAAATAGCATTCATAAATTAAATCAGATTATCAAGAATTAATTTCATGTGAGAAGGAATAAATAATGAATACTCAATTAACCATTAATTATAAATAAGGTTCAACATCCCTTAGAACTGAATAAAAAGAACTTAGCTCATGTCTTCATTCCTCCAATGTTGTAGATGAGAGAATGTAGTAGATGATTGAATGAATAAAATCCTGAATATCATCCTCTATTTATATTGCTAGACAAAGTCCTAAATCCTATTGGAATTAGAAACCCAAATCCTAAAAGGAATTATAAATCATAACTAGTTTCCATAAAGAAATAGAATCCAATTTAGAAATAAATCTCAGTCTAAAGATATCCTAAATCTAAAATAAATATAAATCCAATTCCATGTAGAAGTCTACCAAAATCTGCATTTAGAAACTTTTCAAAAATTCAAGATTTCTAAATTTTTTTGCTCAAATTCTCTGGGGCAAATTTCAATTTTCTGCTGCGATGTCCTATGGTAAAACAACCATAAATTTTAATTCGGGAAAAGTTACGGAGTCTGCTACCTATCAAATCTAAGATATCGACGATATCTACAACTTTTATTCTTTGAGAATTGACAGATTCTAGCTGTATCAAGGTCGAAATCGGGCTCCAAGTGACTGCTATGTAAATTGCAACTTCCAAACTTTGAGGTTCAACTTCCGTTTGGTAAAAAGATCATAACTTTTTCACATGAACTCCGATTGAGACAATTAAAGATGTTCCGAAAAGCTAAGGAAGAGATCTACAATAAAATCTAAGTCCCAAGCCAAGACCGTGCATCCATCTTAGCATTTAAAACCCTGTAATTTTCCCCTTTTTCTCATTTCAGCTCCAATTCTTCCTGAAATTATTAAACACCTTAATAAGCTCATATACACATGAAACATACAATAAAACTAAACATAAAGAAATCAAAATAAATGAATAATATGCACTCATCAAATTCCCCCACACTTGGCCTTTACATGTCCTCGTGTAAACCAAAAGTTTGATTTTCAAAAAAAATCTATTCAACCATTATGTCAAAAGGTTTCAAGGTACAAATCATGACTATCAACACTAAACTCATAGAAATCTAATCAATGCCTGATCAGTTAACTCACAATGAACAACCTTACCATTTCACAGACGAACTTCATTAAACCAACCTGTAACCACATAAGAAACTTTCCTACAGTCCATATACCTACTCAACTTGGTTATTATGGAACAAAAATCGTGCACATTGACTCACAACCAAGAATAAATTTTCCTTGCTTTTTAATTTTTTCGTAGAACCTTTTCTTTAGCACAGATGAATGTATTTTCATGTTTTTCTCGTATTTTTTTTCTTTTCTTGACATGTGAAATGTCTCATTTTCTTACGTTTTTCAGAGTTACCCATGTAGTGACCTTTCCACCAACGACTCCCAAACCAGATGATCTTAGGGCGCTGGGTGTAAAGACACCCCTAGGGCTTACTTATTCAAGTAACAAAGGCCACAAAAGTCAACTAGTCAACCTACTTTTATCTATCACACTTTAAAGCGTGAATACCGATGCTTCTCGAGGCTTGGATACCCAGTTATTTCGCACAATGGACATTGAAGCAGATTTTCAATTTTCATGTTTTTTTCTTCTCTTTTTTTTTCATTCATCATTTTTTCACATGGTTCTGCAACAACATAAGAAAGTTAAACAGTTCTAAGTCATGAAATCAGTGCACATAGACAACTTCACAAATAACTTAGCCAAATAAACATGCTTCTCATATTCAAGTACTCATGTATCACAAATTCAATTCAAATCAGTAACTATGGATCATGACTTAGTTTTCATCATTCATTAACTAATTAAGCATCAAGCAGAATCTGAATTTTAGCATCTATTTCCAATCTTTGACTTTAATCTTTTTAACACATAGCTAAATAGAATCATGAAACCAAAATTTTAATAAGCATTAATTTTTCAAATTCCCTATCAAAATCGGATCAATATCCCCTAATAAAATAAAAACCTAAATTCCCCCCCCCCCCCCACACACTCAAACCTTACATTGTCCGCAATGTAAGAAAATCATGCAAAGAAGAAAATACTACTAGCTAACATGCAATAAAAAAACTAAAAAGTGAAGGGATAGAAAAATCAAATTTGAGGTCTTGAGTTGCCTCCCAAGCAGCTGCCCTTGTTTATTGTCATTGGCTTGACATCATCCTTCTCATCCTATGTAATTGGACTTGTTTACTTCATGTGGACTGGTAACAGTTTCAATTCATTAGGAGCATCCTTCAGATCATGATTTTGCTCCATTCCAACTGTGATGCCCCCAAATTCAGACACTCATATCTCGAATTTGGTTCGTCACGTACAAATTCTAATATTATACTAAAATCATTAACAACGAAATAATAGAATAATTTACATTGTTATAACATAAATATTCTTGTTCGTAACCGTTACTACAACGATCCAATAATTAAAATTAAACATAAGTTAATCATTTCGTAATACATCATTATAATAATAATCGTAATAGTAACAATAATTCTCCTAAGCATAAAGGACTAAGCTATTCCGTAGCCTTATCCTTTCCTTTATCTTTTCCTGAAGTACCGCCTTGCTCTGCCTTAACTGTAATGTTTTTAGGGAAGCAAGAATGAGCAATAATTTTTCCCGGCAAGTAATATATCAATAAGAATAAACAGTTATAACGTTTGAATCTCAAGGGTATAATAGCAAATGATAGTTCAAGAATAACAAGAAGTATCAAGAGTTCTCAATAAGTGTCGCTATAGACTGAAGGATATCAACAAGATTTCAAAGTTTATTCATTTCAAGGTTCAATAAGAATGAACACTGAGCAGTCACTAGGGACTAAGAACTCTTACTAGAATTAACAGTATTATACTGAAAACTCAAGATAAACGAGTACAACAGGTGATCAACCTAAAGTACCATAGGTTATGCATAACATTTAAACATGCTAGTATATGCACACGTCAATTTCCTGACAATTATATAATTTTCCCTTCAATGAGGGTTGTTCATCTCAGTAGATTTACGAGAGTCCGCACCAAGTCAATTGGTTTGATAGCTTTCTAATACATGATAATAGTCTAGTTGAATCAAAGGCTTAGAAAACTTTTATAATGCATTTAAGAACGATAAGTTCAATGCTTGCAACAGCGTCAAGGTATACAAATATTTCTGAATAGGAATAGATATTTGCTCGATATAAATATGGTTGATATGGCAACGATTTGGATTATACAATATATACAGTGTAAGAATTAGGAAACTTGCAATAATGTAAGAAGTTTAAGGTTAAAGACTTGCAATAAATTCGAATATTCATCGATAATCAGAGAATATGGAATAATCAACAATAATTATCCATTAGCATACTTTGAAAAATAATAACTCGAGTTGAGTTAAGAAAACTTGTCTTTTGCGTTGATTACCACTTATAGCACAAACCACCTCAATGAACTATATTATCCTATTTATGTACATTTAAGTATTCATTAGTCACACACACTTTGACATATATATCAACATATACTTATCACACATATTTCTATCCATGTATGCTATACACATTAAAACTCATAGATGTATAATCCACATTGTTCTTACTTTTGACAACTTTAGAAACATTTTAGCAATTTTAGTCCCATATACTCATCTCCTGTTTACGTACGTGGAATATTACTTAAGTCACATATTCTGGTTCAAGTTGTTTCACACATACATGTTAAGGAACTCTTAAACTAGATTTTGTCCTTTCTATTTACTTTCAATAATTGTTAATTTTACCCATAACATTTCCATTTTACAGTTTAAGAAAGTTCATTGTGTCAAAGGTTAACCATAACATTCATTAAAACACACAATAATGTTAAACAACCTTCCTTATGCATGTTTGCATGTATTAGATTTATTTGCACGAAGCTAGTAAAACTCTCTACTTTGAAACTCATTTTAGTTCATGCGTGAGTAGTTTATAACTGAATAATAATATTTATCACATTAATCCATCCTTGTCCAAAGTTACGACGCTATCTCCGAATCTGAAGACATCTCACCATGTACGAATCAAAGACATCTTGCCACGGCCGAACCCGGAGACATCTTCCGAAGTCGAAGACATCATCTCAGAACCCGAAGACATCTTCTGAAGTCGAAGAATCATCTCTGAACCCGAAAACATCTTCTGAAGTCGAAGACATCATCTCCGAACCTAAAGACATTTTCGAGGTTGAAGATGTGAGATCCCGAATTTTATGAAATAAAAGTATTTAATTTTTCTATTTTGGTAAATAGTTAAATTGATAAAAGTTTAAATTTAAGGGTGATATGTGAATTTTTTTTTAAAGTAAACAAGTTATCATAAAATACCCTAGTAAAAAATACGATGTCTGGTGATTCATAGTAGCACACTTGCAGTATTAATTATTGATGCTTACGTGAGAAGTCACTCGGTTATACTCAATTATTGTTACGATAATTCTTTGCATCATATCTCTCTTATATTATTGATTCAATTATTGTCACAAAGATCATCTCGCAATATGTTATATTATTAAATCAATAATTGAGATAAGAAAAAGTTATTCATATTATTATTTGCAATATTAACAATGTCTAGAAATTCTGTCAAGGAGAGGTTTGGTCACCTAATTACGCGCCAATAAGGAGAAATCCTTATCGAAAAGCCCCCTCTTTCCTGAGAACAACTTGGTTGTTAAATATTGCGAATTATAATAATAATGAATAAATGTTATTAAAAATTGAATTTGAGTTCGGAGTTGAATTTGGAGACGCGGACGTGATATTTGAGTCCGGAACGATGAAATTAGTAAAAATAGACAATAAACACAAAATTTTCCGGGATTGACTTTTTGGTCAAAAAGTCAACAGTTGACTTTTTCGGAAAAAGTCAAACTTCAAAATTTCAAAAATAAAATTTTTGATAAAAATATTTCCACTGTGTTGGAATTATTAATGTTAGTGAAAATCGATATTTATTTCGATAATAATTGATGTCTGGAGGTTATATTGACCAATCGGGTAATTAACCGGATAATTAAGAAATTAATTGCTATTAATTCACATGATTATAACTATTTGTTCACATGTGTGTACTATTGATTCACATTCTTGTTGCTATTAGGGGAGTTGGTGCAAGATTGATAATACTTGCATGACTAAGTTAAAAATGGAGGTATAGATGGAGGTACTATACTGTAATTCGTATTTTCACATGTCTAGAACTATTGAGTCACATGATTTACTATTCATTCACATGATTTACTATTAGGGGAGGTGGTGCAAGTTTGATAATACATGCAGGACTAAATTAAAAATGAAGGAAAAGATGAAGGTATTGTACTGTAATATTTTGAGCCCCAAAACTTGCAATTATCGAAACTATGTTTTTCTATAAATAGAAGCTCATTCTTCTTCATTTCTCACCAATTCACTAAAGCTATAGAGCAATTATTATAGAGAAATTATAGAGGGAGAAGCTATAGAGAGAAAGAAGAAGAGAAGTCTGCTATCTCTCTACTCCAGTTTCCAGTTCTTTCTAAGGTAAGGGATATCATTATTGTGTAAGGGATATTATTTGTTGTACTCGTAAGGGGTATTATTTCTTTCGTATTCATGAAGAGAACTTCTATTATTCCATTCTTTATTATTATGTTGGAATAACTTTGTTTATGCTGGCATCTGCATACATGGTGAAATTCTTCTATTATTCCGTTCTTTATGATTCTATCGGAATATCCTGTCGGTGCGTATTACGCCTGACCTAATTCCATTAATTATTCTATTGGAATAACCTGTCTATGAGGTTTATCGCATGCATGGTGATTTGTGTTGTTATTCCATTCTTTATTATTTTGTTGGAATATCACATGCATGCGTTTTCTGGCGGACACAGTTAAAATCTTTATTATTACATTGGGAATTACACATCCGTGCGGTCTCTATCGCATGCATGGTGAATCCTTATGTTATTCCATTCTTTATTATTTTGTTGGAATAACCTGTCTATGTGGATTATCACATGCATGGTGAATGATCTTTTGTATTTCATTCCTTATTAAATTGTGGAAATGATTTGTTTACGTGGATTATGATGAAAGTCATAATAAAAGAATTGGACTGATGAAAATCATGGCTATATTTGGTATTAGTAAGTTTTATGATGAGTTATGTTGGTTATTATGTAAAAACATGAAAGTTTCTTAGAAATCACAAAGGGTTGAAAAATTAAATTTTGGTGAAAATGGAATATGAAATTCAATTGACCATATCTCCTATTATATTTCGAATTTTTGAGTGAGGTCAAGTTCTAGAGTTAGGTCTATGAGTTTTGTAACTTATCCAAGTGGAATCACTGGAAAAGGTGTTGTAGATTTTCATGTGGACTGATTTTAGCAAAGGAGTCAAAAGCTGCAATTTACGAAAAAGCTACTGCCCATAAATTTAAAAGGGCATTTTCGGCCACTTAATTTGTGAGAAAAATTCTGGCCTTTTGGGACATGAAATTATATGGTATAAAGTACCTCCTGTCCAAAAATGAGCTCATTCTGACTTAAAATGACCAAGTTATGACCATTTTAATATTTAGGTTTTTCCGACGAAAAACGCTATAACCGGAGTTCTATAACTCCGATGACCATGAAATTTAAACTAGAAGCTCATGTTAACATGTGTAAGATTCTGCCAAGATTTGGGAATTTTTGGAGTTAAATTTGAGGTAGCTAATTTCTTAAGGAATTAATTAGAAATTGATTTTTAAAAAATAGTAAATGAATTTTAAACATTCCGAGAAAAATATATGTACAATATGGGACTATATTATGCTTAATCCCAGAAAAGAATAATTTTTGAGACTGATTTGGTATTTTTCATGATAATAGTTTAGTTACGAATATATGAGTTAAATATGCTATGTGAAGTTGAAGAATTGGTAAATAGGATTTTAGGGCTTGAAAATCCTATAGAAAGTATGTGCAGATTTTTGATGAGTAATTTGATTATTAGTGATGAAATCTTATGAGTATGGCATTTTTGAATGATTAAATGCACTATTTGAAAAAGTGTAAACAAGTAAATGAAATTGTTTATAAGTTTATGAAGTGACTAAAATATTGTTATAATATTAACAATATTAGATTATGATTGATAATATTTGGATAAATTAAAAATATTTAATATTTATCCTTATTTTCGTTGGATTAATGTTTATATCATTGTCATCATCCTCATGCTTATATTATGTTGAAAGTCATCTATGGCCTGTAGTGCATAGATGGACTTGGTATGATTATGACCAGGGATTATTCGGTGTAATCATAACCGTAATGTTACAAATGATGTGGAAAAAAGTCCTCATTGGCCCGTAATGCATTGATGGACAGTTTTTGGTATGATTATGGCTATGGATTCTCTTCGGCCAAGGGTGCAAAGATGAATTATTTTATGGCATGATTAGGACCGTTGATGAAAACACGATTATCTTTGGCCCGTAGTGCATGGATAATTCGTGGCCGTGATACTAAAGAATATCCTTGGCCTGTAGTGCAGGGATGATTCGATGATGTGGATTAATTATTGAGCTGAGTCTCAGCAATGAAATATTAATTCATGGATGTGATAATAATGAATATCCTTGGCCATAGTGCATGGATAATTCATGGATGTGATATTAACTAATATCCTTGGCCGTAGTGCAGGGGTGAATCGATGATGTGGATTATTTGTTTAGCTGAGTCTCAGCAGTATTGGTTTTACAGTTGTATATCTTTGGCCTGTAGTGTAAAGATGAATTTATTAATATGATTATGAGCAGGAATTATGATTTGGTATAACCATGATTTGTGATATTTCAGGTGAAGATAGGTGATGAGAATTATCTTCGTCCTGGGTGCGAAAAGGGAATTCAGAATCACAATTATGATTATGAGTTATTCAGATGATTGTGGACAGGAATTGTTGATTGATGTTATAGGGATAAAATATTATTGGTGGGCTTTTAACATGGAGAAGATAATAGACCTGATGTTCTATTTGACTCTTTTAATGGATTGCTCGTTCCGCTGCAACTATGGTTGAAAAGTTTTATCATCTACCATATGTTCTAAATCTCTGAGTTATTATTGATGAAAACTATTGATAATGTAATTATCTTTAGTCATGATATTCTTTACTGGGCTAGTTATGCTCACCCTTTTGCTTCACAATTCCTTTTAGGTAATAAGAGTGTAGCTGGGTCGAGCGAGGATAACAGGGAAATAGTGTGATGGTCCGGGACTGTCGAAGTTTCTCAATACATTATAAAACGGCATGACATACAATCGATAATTGTATTGAAGACCTAAGATGTGTGTGTCGTATTTTATACGTCACTTAATAATTGATTTTGGCGAACAACAATAGGGTGATGAGAACCCGACTTTGAAAGCGTCAAAAGTGAACCTCATTAGAATGAATATGATAGTAATCTTCTCGTTCTTCTTTGGGGTCTTTAAATAATTGCTGCTGTATTTTATATGGCATTGTAACAATTTGAGTTTGGATACTGTCTACGAGACAATATGGTATTAAAACTCACAGTTAACTGTTGTCGTACTCTGCACGATAGTTCAACAGTTGTATAAATAAAGTTTGTATTTGATTTTTATAGTGTGATATCTAGCGACTCAGAATGGGTCGTGTGGACCTATTTTGGGGGCATCACAGAAGACGTCATCTCCGAACCCGAAGACATCTTCCGAAGTCAGCTCTTCAGAACAGTTTCAATATTTGGGGGTCATGACCGCCTCACTTATCCTGACTCCTCTCTAGCTCTTCCTCAAACCCCATAGCTAGTTGTACTACGTGTCTAACTAGACGTGTGATCATGTCTGTTATCTCTAGAGGCATACAGTAACTTATTATTTAAAAGTTCACAAGATTTATCAAGTTTGGTTTGTTAACTAGGAGGTAAGGATCCGAAAGTAAAGATAATAATAATGATAAATAAATCATAACAGTTCTCGAGGCATGCCATACAATTAACTTGGGTCTATTTTACTTCGGCAGAGTCTAAGTTCTTGGGTTTGTTATGTTAATTCGTGGGTACACAGATAGCCTACTTATCACTTTATTCAAGTTACTTAGACAGTTTAATGCTTATAACGTTTGGTCTTGGATACAACTATCATGATGACCAATAAGACTCTTCCATATGCATACTAAATTACTTAACCAAAAGAACTAACTAGCTAAAATTGATAACAAGGTCATACCTTTATGCCTTCACAGTCGTTTCTCCTAGATTCTACCTTCCTGAACAGCAAGAGCTTCCTAGGTTTTCGTCTTTCCTCTCAACTCTCTATGGCTCTCTCTATACTATAACTTAGCAATTGAAATGTGGCAAATTTCCACCAACACTTTAAGGCTCATACTTATAAGAAAATCATTATCCAATAATTGGGGTATTAACCAAGGATAAAAGTGGACTTGGTGCAAAGTTCTACCAACCCGCACTATTCCTAGTATACTTGCACCATCATTTCCCCCACATGGACTTTGCTTGTGAGCTCACATAGCTTGAAAGATCAGCATTTTGGTAAGGGAAGGGGCATGGTCGGTCAAGGGGCTTATTGCCCTAAGTTACATTTTATTTATTCCACCTTTTGCACCATAAGCTAGTATACTTGTTTTATATATACCTACATATATCTTTACCCATATATACCTATATATGGATACTTAGCTTATAAATATATACATATACCCATAGAATTATATGACCCAAGTGTATTGGGCTAATCCAATAAAATGCCCCTCGGGCTACTAGCACAATTTGATCAGATCTTGGATCAAATATTCATTGGGCTCTTCCTAAGTTAAATTAATTTGATCTAGGTACAACATTAATATAGCACATAAATTATTTGAGTCACTTTTCCTAACACTTATAAGTTAGTCACATAGGCTTGGTCCTTTAGTGTAATAACTCATTAAATTATCTCTTAATTAATCCCATTAAGAAATTAATTATGCAACACAAGACTTATCACTTAAGCTTAATTAAGCTCACCATCAACATCACATTCCTCAATTACTTGATTCAATTTAAATGAATTATCACATATCATATGACAAAATATGTTTATATTCAAACAATCGTAGGAATTATTAATTCTTCCATGTCCTCTTTGTAGAAATCTGTAGGAATTATTAATTCTTCCATCTCTACCTCTTGTTCATCCTCATCAAATTCTGTAATGGCTTCGAGCTCAACAATTTGAGGAGGTAACTTCTCTAAGCCTTGAGATTCCAATCTTCCTATCATGGCTGCAAGCTGACCCACTTAGTTCCTCAATTCTTGAACAAAAGTTCTTGTCTCCTGCTAGAACTACTGTGTCTGATTCATGAACTGTTGTGTCTGACTCATGAATGCTTTGAACATATCCTCTATAGATGTTCCAGAATTGGCAGGTACTTCATAGCTCAAGTCAGGATACCATCTCCATCCGGGATTGTGAGTGTTTGCCCAAGGATCACATTGATGTGGATGTTGTCTTAAGAATGTCCCCACGGTATTGACTTGATGCACAATTTCATCCTCTTGCAATATTAGACAATCATCACTAGTATGCTCTAATATTGAGCAAATTCCATACACCTTTGCTACTCGCATATTCCATGTAGCCATTTGTCTTAGTCCTGTTGTTGTTTGGCACCGCCATCATTTCCTCCTTAAGTGATGAAACAAAAGCTTCTTTAGAATCTGCAGTTTGCTTTATCTCTTGATCAAAATTTAAGTTAATAGAGTGAGAGGATTGAGTCATAAAATAAAAAGAAAAATATGTTAATAAAAATAAACGAAAACAAAGAATAAACAAAAACAAATAACACTCACCGGCAACAGTGCCAAAATTTGGGAGCTATCGTTTACAATCCTAAATTAACCTCACTTTCACTTTACAAATTCAAACAATTAGCACAGTAGTAAGTAAGAATCGATCTCACAGAGAGTGATTTGTTTTATATTTATCCTATGATTTCTAATGAAAAGGAGATTTTGAATTAATTAACTAAATTAACAAGAATAAACTAATAAGAATAAACAATGAATAAAAAAAACTTAGCTCATGTCTTCAATCCTATGGGAATTATCTCATGAATAAATTATCAAGAATGAATTTCATGTGAGAAGGAATAAATAATGAATACTCAATTAACCATTAATTATAAATAAGGTTCAACATCCCTTAGAACTGAATAAAAAAAAAACTTAGCTCATGTCTTCAATCCTCCAATGTTGTAGATGAGAGAATGTAGTAGATGATTGAATGAATAAAACCCTGACTATCATCCTCTATTTATAGTGCTAGACAAAGTCCTAAATCCTATGGGAATTAGAAATCCAAATCCTAAATGGAATTACAAATCATAACTAGTTTCCATAAAGAAATAGAATCCAATTTAGAAATAAATCTCAATATAAAGATATCCTAAATCTAATAGAAATATCAATCCAATTCCATGTAGAAGTCTACCAAAATCTACATTTAAACACTTTCCAAAAATCCAAGATTTTCAAATTTTTTCGCTCATATTCGCTGGGGCGAATTTCCATTTTTTGTTGCGATGTCCTCTGGTAAAACAACCATAACTTTTTATCCGGGAGGAGTTATGGGGTCTACTACCTATCAAATCGAAGATATCAACGAGATCTACAACTTTTATTCGTTGAGAATTGACAGATTCTAGCTGCGTCAAGGTCGAAATCGTGGTCCAAGTGACTACTATGTAAATTTCAACTTCCAAACTTTGAGGTTCAAATTCCGTCTGGTAAAAAGATCATAACTTTTTCATATGAACTCCGATTAGGACAATTCAAGATGTTCCAGAAAGATAAGGAAGAACTCTATAATAAAATCTAAGTCCCAAGCCAAGACCATGCATCCATCTTAGCATTCAAAACCATGCAATTTTCCCTTTTTTCCTCATTTCAGCTCCAATTCTTCATGAAATCATTAAATACCTTAATAAGCTCATATACACATGAAACGTGCAATAAAACTAAACATAAAGGAATCAAAATAAATGAATAATATGTCTTTCATGAATGAGTCATCATTCAAACCCGATTAAATTAACCGAACAGCTTATCGACCTGCCAAGTGATGACATTAATATATTATTATTTATACTATTCTTATTAAATAATATGAACTTTATATATTGTTTATACAAACTGAATAAAGAACACAATAACCCAAAGCTTAAAACTCTCTAGTCTTGTCCAAACGGTACACATATAATATTCACCTCAAGCCCAAGCTCAATAACTACCTCTTTATATATATATATATATATATATATATATATATATATATATATATATATATATATATATATATATATATATATTGATCACCCAACCCCAAGTTGCAAGAATTCTTTAACTTATGTCATTATCTAAACAACAAGCCCATGTGATGTATCATCTCATCCAACAATTAGCAACCAACTAACAAACATGTGTCCCACTAACTCTTCAAATCTAAACCACATGTTTGCCATTTTGAATTCACAAATCACAATCTTATAAAAAAAACAACCACATCAGTGAAGGAAATACAGTTCGCCTGACAACCATTAGTATACTACTCCAAACAACCCAGCAAATAGAATCGTATGGAGAGACGTAGCAACTACAAATTAAACTCAGTTCAAACTTATTCTAACAAAGGTAAAAAATTAAATTCCAAACATACTAATTTCAACTTAACAAAAACATACATTTACAGAAATTTTTTTAGGAGATACAATCTTCGACTCTCATCAAGTTCTGCTCTTCCCATTTCTATCTTGCAACAATTAGGCCGGTTTAATGGTTTGATTTCATCGAGTTTTTCGGTTAAACCATTGCTCAATAGTCTAAAACGAGTTTTGACCACTTTCGATTTTAAAGAGTTAACCGGCTCGTTTTTAAGACCGGTTCACGGTTTGACCGGCATACAAACCATATGTTCTATAATTTCACTATTTTAATTTTTATTTGTAAATTTGTTTATTGCATTCGTCCTTGTGTATTCTAAATTTTTCTTCTTAACGAAACTACGCTTCTCAATTATATGTTTGTATTGAAATAGTGAATAGTAAGTTTCAATATTGCCTATCAATGTTACTAATAGGCTTTACTTTTTAATCTATTTATTTTTTTCCTTCACTCTTTAGCAAACTAATTCAGTTTATTTTAATTAAATCATTGTCATTTTATTTATTTTCAATAAATCATTGTTATTTTATTTATTTTAAATAAATCATTTTCATTTTTTTATTTACTTATTTATTTATTTTGTATTATATTATATGATATTATATTATTTAAATTAATAAATTTAAGGAACGTAATTAATTTTATTAATTAATTTATTTCATTTAATTTTATAAATTATTTTATTTTCTTTACTTTATTTTGAATTATTTTTTGTTATATTAATTATTTTATTTATATGTTATTATATTTATTTAATTTAATTTAGTTTAATATTTAATTTATGTATTTTAGTTTATTTTATTATATTATATAATAATGAAAATTACACTATTTTAATTAATTTATTTTCAAATTTTTAAAAAAATTATCTTATATTATATTATTTTAATTTAGTTTATGTTATATAATATTCCCAATATTTGCATACAGAGAGGATACACATACATAATTCAAAATGACAGTCCCAAATATTTGCATCCACAATAATATAGTTAACAAATTAAAGCTCTACCAATTTTTAGCCCCAAATTTAATAGACAATAAAAAATTGATACACATATAGAATTTAGAATGGCAATCGATATATATATATATATATATACACACACACACACACTTGTGTATACATAGAAAGATAGAGATACTGAGAGGGGTTTACCAGGAAGATAGTGGAAGAAGGACGGGACTAGACGATGGCATCCACCCAAAACTACCGGCGTCGTTTCTTCCCCTTTTCCCTCTTCTCCTTCTTTTTTTTTTGTCGTTCTGTTCTCTTCTCCTCTTTTTTAGATCTGCTGGGTGATCGTCTGGCGATGGATTTAAAAAGAATCGTGATCGCATCGCATACTTTTTTTTATTGACGTGAAATTCTTAAGCTTAATATAGCGGTCGCTATTATCATAATTAGCAATTGAATACGGCGGTCGCAGATAAATTTGGTCGCTGATGGGTCATTTTCTTGTAGTAAAATCGCAAGTCTGAATCAAATTTAATTCATCCAAACAAGATTTTAAACTATTGACTCAATAGTATTTTCGTGGGTTATCTTAGTCCACCACAGGCTCACCCAAAAGGTTATTACTGAAGGTACTATATATTGCTAATAACTTAATTAATTCCTTATACATAGACAAATTTTTTCTATATCTTTCGATGTGGGACTGAGGTGTTACAAATTTTCCCACTTAAATTTCTGACGTACTTGTCAGAATCGAACACGCACACGGTTCATATATCTTTGCTTCTCTCACTACAAGAAAACGGCCCAACAGCGACCAAGAGTAACTGCGACCACAATATTCGGTCGCTACTTCTATTAATAACAACCGCGCGTTGTGATGGAATTATTCATTTTGTTAATAATAAATTTATACGTGCAATTAACAAATTAAAATATAATAAGAAGATGGTAGATTGTTGTGCGATGATCAAATTTTGGTTGCATATGTTACATAGAGTTGGGTAAGAGTTTTGTGCGCAAATACATATCCAAGTATAGAATTAATCTGATCATTAAACTCCAGGACATTATATAACTGGTGTGTGTGTGTGTATATATATATTAATTTCTTGATAAAAATATTTATAATGTAACCAATAGGGTTAAAAATGAGTACCTCTTTCATTCTAAAGCACTAACAAATATTTAGAAAGTATAATGCACAATGTTATCGAGTTGTTATATTGATATGATTGTTAGTGTTATATTATTTGAAGTTTGTTACACATTACACAAACCTCACCAAGCCTCAAATATCTGACACAAGTACTTGATGCAATTTAAATAGTCCATGTCTCATATACGCTTACTTGCACCAGAATTCAAACATCTAAACGAAAGGGGAAACAGATGAAGAATGTCTCAGTTCCTCAGACCTTAAAAGGAAATTACATGTTACATGCAGAAACTCAAAAGCACGAGTATTAATAATTATGTTGGATCTTCATGTCAAACAAACACCATGTCCAAAAACATAACAGTATAGCACTGTGTCATACATAACACAATGTTATAGTTAAAAATGAATATATTGCCTCATTAGTTTTTTTATCTATTTTTGGCAATTGTAGAGGCACTCACAGTATTTAGAATTGTTTGTAGCATGATATTGCGTAATAATTGGTATGTATTTATAGGGAGAAATTAGGTTAAATAACGGAGAATAATTATA
The DNA here is from genome assembly GCA_020205615.1 of Panax quinquefolius. Classification (NCBI taxonomy): domain Eukaryota; kingdom Viridiplantae; phylum Streptophyta; class Magnoliopsida; order Apiales; family Araliaceae; genus Panax; species Panax quinquefolius. The sequence goes on from CM035154.1 coordinate 28,642,167, forward strand.
ATAGCTCAATAATGATAATATCATAAAGTAGTGATTTTAGAAGATAATAATTAAATTAGAAAGGATAATATCAGAACAGTTGACATTACCAAACAGTTTAGATTTGTAGTGATTTAGGGAATTATAAATTCAAAATATTAATTTGGGATTAAAAAAGTAGTGATTTTAGGAGATAATAATTAAATTAGTAATGATAATATTAGAACAATTAACATTATCGAATAATTTAGATTAAAATATTAATGTGGAATTAAAAGTAGTGATTTTAGAAGATAATAATTAAGTAACGATAATATAAAAACCGTTTAGATTGAAAAAATAGTGATTTAGGGATTATAAAATCAACATAGTAAGTTATGATTGATATTATTTATTATTTTTTTTAAATATTTTAAATTGTATAATATTATGTTGTAATATAATTATAAATGGTATAATATTATGTTGTAATATAATTTAATTAGTAATGATAATATCATGCAGTTTAGATAGGTGGTGATTTTGTTATATCGTGTATTATAATATTATACCATACGTGTATGATATAATGTATAGTATAATATTAGAAAAATAGTGATTTTAGGATATAATAATTATGTTTAGAAAAGTAGTGGATTTTGGAGATTATAAAATCAACATAGTAAGTTATGATTGATATTATTTGCTATTTTAATTTTATTTTAAATATTTTAAAGCGTATAATATTATGTTGTAATATAATTATAAATGGTATAATATTATGTTGTATTTATAGGAGAAAATTAGGTTAAATAACTGAGAGTAATGATAATAGCTCGATAATGATAATATCACAAAGTATTGATTTTAGGAGATAATAATTAAATTAGAAAATATAATATCGAGCAGTTGACATTACCAAAATAATTTAGATTTTTAGTGATTTATGGGATTATAAAATTAAAATATTAATGTGGGATTAAAAAGTAGTGATTTTAGGAGATAATAATTAAATAACGATAACATAAAAACCGTTTAGATTAAAAAAGTAGTGATTTAGGGATTATAAAATCAACATAATAAGTTATGAATGATATTATTTGTTATTTTAATTTTGTTTTAAAGTTTAAAAGCGTATAATAATATTATGTTATAATATAATTTAAATAGTAATGATAATATCCACACGGTTTAGATAGGTAATGATTTTGTTATTTTGTTATATATGGGTATTATAATATTATACCATACATGTTTGATATAATGTATGGCATAATTATGAATAGTATAATATTAAAAAATAGTGATTTTAGGATATAATAATTATGTTTAGAAAAGTAGTGAATTTTTGGGATTATAAAATCAACATATGGTAAGTTATGATTGATAATATTTGTTATTTTAATTTTGTTTTAAATGTTTTAAAAGCATATAATATTATGTTGTAATATAATTATAAATGGTATAATATTATGTTGTATTTATAGGGAGAAAATTAGGTTAAATAACGGAGTAATGATAATAGCTCAAGAATGATAATATCACAAAGTATTGATTTTAGGAGATAATAATTAAATTAGAAAGGATAATATCATAACAAATTGACATTACCAAAATAATTTAGATTTTTAGTGATTTATGGGATTATAAAATTAAAATATTAATGTGGGATTAAAAAGTAGTGATTTTAGAAGATAATAATTAAATAACGATAACATAAAAACCGTTTAGATTGAAAAAGTAGTGATTTAGGGATTATAAAATCAACATAATAAGTTATGAATGATATTATTTGTTATTTTAATTTTGTTTTAAAGTTTAAAAGCGTATAATATTATGATATAATATAATTTAAATAGTAATAATAATATCCACACAGTTTAGATAGGTAATGATTTTGTTATTTTGTTATATATGTGTATTATAATATTATACCATACATGTTTGATATAATGTATGGCATAATTATGAATGGTATAATATTAAAAAAAATAGTGATTTTAGGATATAATAATTATGTTTAGAAAAGTAGTGAATTTTTGGGATTATAAAATCAACATATGGTAAGTTATGATTGATAATATTTGTTATTTTAATTTTGTTTTAAATGTTTTAAAAGCATATAATATTATGTTGTATTTATAGGGAGAAAATTAGGTTAAATAAAGGAGAGTAATGATAATAGCTTTCGATAATTAATGATAATATCATAAAGTAGTAATTTTAGGAGATAATAATTAAATTAGAAAGGATAATATCGAGCAGTTGACATTACCAAAATAGTTTATATTTGTAGTGATTTATGGGATTATAAATTCAAAATATTTATTTGAGATTAAAAAGTATTGATTTTAGGATATAATAATTAAATTAGTAATGATAATATTAGAACGATTAACATTATCGAATAGATTAGATTTGTAGTGATTTATGAGATTATAAAATTAAAATATTAATGTGGGATTAAAATGAGTGATCTTAGAAGATAATAATTCAGTAATGATAATATAAAAACTAGAGTAATGGATGAGCACATTAATAGGGTAGGACATGTGTTGCAATTTGAGAATGACAAATATCATACAATAATGTAATGTAGTACAATTTAATATATTTAATAGATTAATAGATTGTGTGGTTTCTGGTCTAAATCAGATACCATATCTGTGTCCTTTTGCTCAAAAACAACATACATATTAAAGGTAGGCTCACCTCACCCACTCTAGTTTTGAATGGGATTTTAGTTGGACTCACCCACTCTAAATTAATTTAGTTGCCCAATTTAATTTTTATGCAATTATAAAAATATATGTATATATTTTATTTCAAAATAACTCCAATCTAAATTTAAAATATATTTATTTCAAAAAATTTGATAACCTTAAAAATTGTGAAGTCAAAAATCATTGGAGGGGGAGCACTGAAGCACAACCGCACAAGTAATTAAATAGGTAGTTTTGGTCGGACCCCAACTGACAACCATCCTGAATAAAAACGGGCATTTTTATTGCTTTTTGCATCTATTTGTTATTATTTTGGTCTTATTATATATATTGGAAATTTGTACATTTCTCTTAGGTTGTGTGTTGGGTGCCTAGCTACAGAGCTGGTCCTGGGTTTTCCAAGGCCCGGGGCAATTTTTATCAAGTGTGCCCCCTTTATACAATTTAAACAAAAAAATAAATAAATTATCAACTAATTAATTTTATTAAAATTATAAGAATTTACAAAAGATAAGGAAAAAAACACTTTGGGGCCTCATTAAAACCTTGTTTTGGGAAAACCCGATGGGACAAAAACCCCAAACGAAGGAAAAAGAGTACTGCAGTTGTAATCATTGCATTAAAAATAAAACTTACATATTTGAGTGTATATGCTTCCTCCCGAATCTCCATAAGCATTTCTTGATTTGATCGATCTTCTTTTCATCCTCCACAATTAATCGAAGCAAAGAATCATCACATATACCTACAAAAAAAATAGCAATAAATTCTGAACCACAAAACATCATTTAAAATGTCTTCTTGTTGCACTTTTAGATGCAAAATCATCAATTATACTATCATATTTAATATTTTCTAACATATCCTTTTCAATGCATAATATCGCTAATCCATTTAACTTTATCTTGAGTCAAGGTGGTCCATGAAGTAAGATTTCAATAATTTTAATTTAGAAAAACTTCTTTCGGTAGATGCCACAATCACAGGTATAGTCAATAATACCCTATAAGCAACAATTACATTAGGAAACATATCCACACTCTTTACAAACTCAAGAATTTTAATGGATGTCCATGGTTTATCTGTTTCATATGCTTCTTTTGGTAACATCATTTGCAACACCTGTAATTCTGAAAATAAGTCTCTTGCATCAACATCAGAAACATCACCATGTTTTAAAGCATTTTCAAGATTCACACAAGAACTTTTCAATTCATCATCATCAAACGAAGTGAACTTTGCAGCATCAAATAAGAACCCAAAAATTAATTCAAAACAATGCAATTGTTCAAACCTACTCTTCAATTCACTAAGAGCAATATCCACTATAACAAGAAAATAATCAGTTCTAAATGATTCTTCGGCTGATTGTTGTTCCCTATCATTATTGAAAATCTCATCAAAATGTCTTTTTCTACAAATTTGACGCTTTTTTGGAAATACAGGCTCAATTCACATATCAAGGAAAATTTCTTTAGCATCAATCATGGCTGAAACAAATCCATTTATTCTATTGTTTTTAAAAAATAAAACAAGTCCTTCTAATTGTCGTACAACAGCATCAAGACGCATGTCTTCAGATTGTAACTTTTTACTAACTAAGTTAATCTTATGCAAAATGTCATGCCAAATAACCAAACTTAATATAAATTCAAAACTTAAAAGCTCTCCTAATGCTAAATTTTGAGCATCCCTACTCAATTTGGCATCTTCACTAATTTCTATTAATTTAAATAAAGCTTCTCTGATTTGTGAAGCTTGAGATTTTATTGCTTTGACACTTTCAATGTGACTTTCCCAACGTGTAGTTGACAATGATTTCAAAGTCAAACCATCTATGTAATCAAGTAACACATTCCATCGCTTTGTTGAATTAGAGAATACCATATATATGCATTGACATGCTCCAAAAAAAGATTTTGCTTTAACACATGACTTGGCCATATTACAAACTATTAAGTTGAGACAATGAGAACCACATGGCATGTAAAATGCTCTAGGATTTATATCAAGTAATCTTTTTTGTACACCTAGATTTATCCCTTTCATATTAGAGCCATTATCATAACCTTGTCCCCTCACATCATCAATATTAAGTGTAAGGGACTCCATTACATTTTGCAATTCATTAAAAATTCCTAATCCAGATGTATCTTCCACATTCAGAAACTCTAAAAAGTACTCTTCTATATTTATTGGAGTACTTGAAACATCTACACACCTCAATATTAAAGTCATTTGTTCTTTGTGACTTGCATCGAGTCTGATCAAGAATGGTGAAAAATATTTAGATGTTTTTATTTTTTCAATGATTGCATGTTTAACATTTGATGCTAAAATAGCTATCAACTCATTTTGAATTTTATGGCTAAGATAATGATAATGAATGTTCTTATCTTTAATGAGTCGAAAATGGTGTTGCATTACTGGATCAAACTCTGCAATCATTTCAAGTAGGCCTAAAAAGTTACCATTATCATCTTCATAAATTTTTTTATTTGTTCCACGAAAAGCCAAATTATGTATAGCAAGACATTTCACAACAGCGATGATTCTAACAATAACATTTTTCCAGTGTAGTGTATCTTTCTTGATTAGCTCTTGTAATTCTGTATCAATTGTTTGATTTGTTTTCAATCTGATTTGCAATTCAACACAAGACCTAAAGTTAGTGAGGTGTTCAATACTGCTTTCATGTTGTTTAAGCTTCTCACCAAGATGTTTCCAATCTCTTGTTCCTTCACTAGTTAACTGACTTCTATAATTCATTGTTTTAAACAACTTACAACAGAAACAAAACACTTTATCCAACTCCTTTGAGTACACTAGCCATTTTCGATCCTTAATTTCCCCATTTGGTAATGTGCGAAGATAATAATTTAAAGAAAAATGTCTATTGTGTTCGTCCATGGGGAATTTGAGATTAGTTTCTCTTAGGGGACCTTTTTCTACAAGTAAATCTCTCATTTTTACATCAAGATTATCCCAAACTCATGGATCATAAATGTTCAAATCAAATCTTGTTTTGGGACATTCATTTTCATGACAAGGTTCATCAATATTTTCATTTTCATCAAGCAAAGGTTCATCACTATTTTCATTTTCATCTAGATTACCAATTTCTTCATTCACATCATTCTCATTTTCTACTAATTCTTCCAATTGAATTTGTTGTTCATATTCATTTGGTAAATCTTCATCTAAATTTTCAAGTGAAGCATTGGGTTGTTTAACAAAATATTTATTCAAAGATCCTCTTAAACTTTGAGCAATTTCTTCTTCTTCTTTTTTTTTGTCTCTTGAGATTTTCGGAAAGTTGTTTCTCACGAAACATTTTTTTATTTTTATAATAAACACAACACAATAAAAAAAAAATAAATCTAATTAACAAAGAAAAATAACACCTGGATTTTGAGTATATTTTCTTCCACTTGAAACTTCCAATTATAAAGAATAAGAATCCCAGCCAAGTTTTCTGTTGAAACAAATAATAAATAAGAAAAAGTTAACACAAATATGTTATATGTATTACAATTTACAAAATAGGAGAAAATTCAAACAAATAAAATCATGAATCTAGGCCTGTAGGCCAAAGATGTAAACTGTAGTAGGTATACATAGCAAATAAAAATTAATTATGTAGTGTGAAAATGATATACTAAAAATTACACCTGAAATTACTAAATTAGTTCAGTATATATACAAGACAAAGTCAAATCCACATCATCAAACCCCAAAAGCACGGTTAAAACCTCAAATTACTAGGATTAAGAGTTTTTTAAAAAAATAAGATAATCAATAGAAATCATTGTGTAAAAAAAAGAAGAAAAAAGAAAAGAAAAACACTAACAGAGTATCAAGTATAAAAGATGAAAACTTGACAATTGACATGAACCCAAAAGAAGATTAGAAGAATAGAAGATCCGACCCCTGCAACTTAATAAAAAAGTGGGAAAAAAACACCCAAATCAAGAAGAACCATTAACCAACACAAGTGAGTAATGACAAGACTTACTTAGTTACTTGGATAAATGATAATCAAACAATAAGGCAACTGGCAACGGATAAATCAATAAATCAATAATCACACAGATATTAGATATGGACATATGGAGATAATCTTAATTAACGAATAATCAAGTCATACAGAAAAATGATTAATATTAATTACTAAGTTGCAGAACAGCAGAAACAGAGTTGAAAGATCATAGTAATATAGAGAACAAAAAGCGAAAAAAAGATATTAGCTTGTCTTGAGACAATTATATTTTCTTCTTTTTGTATTTTGCTTTTTGGAAGTGCTTTTTTTTTTGTTTGATTGCTCTTGGCTTGCAAAAACACTGGAACAAAAGTGAGGAATGAGGACTGCAGAGTGCAGAGTAAGAGTTCAACGAAGCACGGAAGCAGAAAATTAAAAAATGAAGACTAACTGTTGAGTTTTGAGTAGAAGTCTAGGAGTCAGATTAAAAATTTTAGGGCTCCCTTAAGCTTTGGGCCCAAGGCAGTAGCCCCGGTAGCCCTGGGCCAAGGCCGGCTCTGCCTAGCTATAAATGGCTATATATGCATGCCCTTGTGCATGTGGCCATATATGCATGCTCTCGTGAATGTGGATCATGGTGTTGATTCATGAGTTTTTATTTTAATGATAACAACATATATTTTGTACGAAAATACTTTGTGATTTTCAATTTTTGGATTAATCATACATGTATCCAGATTTCTAGTGGATCATCATGAAGAAAAGATTTTTAAAACCACCACTTGCTTAAGTCCCTAGGACTTCACCTAGGAAATATATATATATATATAGGTCGGTTCAGGAACGGACAAACCAGTCCGTTGGAGAACGGTTGCATATATATATATATATATATATATATATATATATATATATATATATATATATCTGAAGCCGATCTAAAGCATACCTCTTAAATAACACACTTCTATTAAATAACATACATTTATTAAAACTACGTCGTTTTGGAGATTCTTTTAAAAACAAGTGAGGTCGCGGATTGTATTTTTGTAAATAAAATGAAAACAATTGGGACCACTCTCTTTTAATATTATTTTATTTTTTAAAAGAATCTCCAAAACGACGTACTTTTAATAAAAGTATGCTATTTAAGAGAGAAATGTTATTTGAGAGATATGCTTTAGATTTGTTTATATATATACGGTCCTCTTCTCTAGTGAAATTTAAACAGCGAATCAAAAAGAACAGGCTAGCGATGATTTTTTGAGCTATAGCGACGGTTCGAACCGTCACCATAACTATGTCATCAGCTTTGTATGCTATAGCGACGGAAAAAACCGTCTCTATAGCCGGTTCGTTTTTAGTTCACTGTTTATGGTTCGCTAGAGAAGGGGATCGTATATATATGAACCCAATTTGAATTTCGGCGGGAAAGCATAAGGACTGTGATGCCCCCAAAATGCGTCCACACAACCCATTTTGGGTTGCCAAATACACACTACATAATCCAAATACAAACCTTTCAATTTACAACTATTAAACTGTCGTGCAAAATACGACAACACATAAGCTGTGAGTTTCAATACAAATATTGTACTGAATATAATACGACAATATACACACTCAAATTATTACAATGCCATATAAAATACAACAACATATATTTCAAGTCTTCAAAGGAACACGAGAAGATTTATGTCCTCCTCATTCTAATGGGGTGCATTTTTGACACTTCAAAGTCGGGTTCTCATCACCCTATTGTTGTTCACCAAAATTAACTATTAAATGACGTATAAAATATGACACACACATTTTAAGTCCTCAATACAATTATATATTGTCATGCTATTTTATAATGTATTGAGAAACTTCAACAGTCATAGACCATCACTCTACTCCCCTATTATCCCCACTCGACCCAGCTACACTTTTATTACCTGAAATGAATTGTGAAGCAAAAGGGTGAGCACAAATAGCCCAGTAAAGAATATTATGACTAAAGATAATTAAATTATCAATAGCTTTCATCAGTAATAAATCAGATATTTAAAACATATGGTAGATGATAAAAATTTTCAACCATAATTGCTGTAATACCCATCAATAGTTCTTTGTTGTACCCAAGACAAAGATAACTTTCATTACCTGTCTTCACCTGAACCACCAAAGATTATAGTTAAATTTATAATTCATGTTTATAATAATGTAAATCAACAGTTTCTCCTTGTAACAAAGACATAATAAAACTTTCACTCAATGTCCTTGCCACAAAGGCTAAAGACACTCAATAATCATATCGTTTTTACACCTTACACCAAAGACATTCAAATGTAACAAAAATAGTCATGATCATACCAATCAATTGTCTATCTTTGCACTGCGGGCCAAAGATATTCAATTGTAATATCAATGGTCATGATCATACCAATCAATTGTCTATCTTCAATCAACAATTTTTTTTTAAATTACGGGCCAAAGAGAAACTTTTCTCACAAGTCCTTATCTGTAACATTAAAGTTCATGATTATACCAATACAAAGTTTCTGGTCATAATCATACTAATTAACAATTCATCTTTGCACTACGGGCCAAAGATATTCATCAATCAAAAGTTCATCTTTGCACTACGGGCCAAAAATAACTTTAACTACAATTTAAGTCTGAGGATTATGACAATGATAAAAAGAATGAATCAAGTGAGATCAAGGATATATATTAGAGATTTATAATTCAATTTATCCAGAGTTCAAGAATGTCCAAATTGTCAACATAAAGATCAAAATATGGATTCAATTTCAAGAATAAGATTCATAAAAGATAACTTGGACAAAGAAAAAAAAAATTAAATTCCATTGTGAATAGTACTCATAAATAGTACCGTATGAATACTACCCATGAATAGAGCCGTATGAATAGTACCCCAACATAAAAAGATTAAAATTTCCATAAGAGAGTTCAAACCAATATTCCAGTGAAAGGATATTAGATGAAGCACAAACTTCAAGGAATTTCTAATTTTTTCAGGAATTATAGAAGCAATAGTAAGTTTAGATTTAGGAATATGAAATGAAATAATACAAGAAACTGCAAATGGATTTTCACTAGTCATGCGATAATCCGCGTAGACAGATCATTTCCACAACTTCATAAAGAATGAATACAAAAGGTTATTCACCAGGCATGCGGTAGTCCGCGTAGACAGGTTATTCCCACAGATTAATAAGGAATAAAATGATAACCCTTACGAGTATTGAAAGAAATAACATCCTTTACGAATACGAAAGAAATAATACCCCTTACAAATATGAAAAATGATATCCCTTACCTTAGTAGGAGATTGGATACTGCAATAGTGTAGTAACGGAATACTCTTCTTCTTTCTCTCTTATTCTCTCTCTATAGTTTCTCTCTCTATAGCTTTTGATTATAACTTTGCTCTTCAAAAATGGTAGAAAATAATGAATGGATGGAGGAGTATTTATAGGCTATGAAAAGGTGGCAAATTACAAGGTTAATTATACTTTAGTACCTTCATCTTTGCCTCTATTTTTAATTTAGTCCTTCAAGTATTATCAATTTTGCATAACATCCCCTAGTAGTACTTGCATGTGAACTAATAGTTCCTTGCATGTGAACCAATAGTAATTAATTGCTCATTTATCCGATTAATTGCCCGTTTTATCAATTTAACATCCAAAAATAAACTATTATCAAAATAAATGATGATTTCTACTAACATTAATATTCCCAACACAATGGAAATAATTTTATCAACAATTTCATCTTTGAATTTTTGAAGATTGACATTTTCCGAAAAAGTCAACTATTGAATTTTTGACCAAAAAGTCAGCCCCGATAAATTTTATATTTATAGTCTATTTTGACTAATTTCATTGTCCTGGACTCAAATATCTCGTTTGCGTATCCAAATTCAACTCCGAACTCTATGTTCAACTTTTCTACATAAAAGTTAATTGTTGACTTTAACCAAAAAGTACTTTTTTACTAGTCAACCTTGAAACCATATCGACTTTACAATCTATTTTTACTAGATTCATCGCTCCGTATTCAACCGAGTAGTCCGCTCATCAAAATTCTATTCCGAACTCAAATTTGAGTTTTAATTTCATTTTCTTGTGTTTTATACACACTTTTACTTTCTTAGTTAATTCAAACTATTTAATTAGTCTTGACTAACTATTAAATTAAATCTCATCACTAATCGCTCATAAATATATATAATACAATTTTTAATCTTTCAACAATTATTCATCATTAATATTATAACTCACAATATTAACAACCAGATCGTTCTCAGGAAAGAGGGGGCTTTCAGATAAGGATTTATCTTTACTGGCGCGCAATTAAATAACTTAGTCCCTTTCCTCGACAAAACTTTCTAAACATTGTCAATAATATAAATAATAATATGAGTAATTGTGTCGTCTCAATTATTGATTTAATAATATAAAATATTATGCAGATGATACTGTGACAATTATTGAATCAATAATATGAGATACTACGCAGCAACTACTGTGGCAATTATTGAATAAAATTGAGTGACTTCTACGTAACCATCAATAATCAGAGATATTGTGCAATACCGTGTACTACTGTGCAACAACGCATATTACTTACTTTTATCACTGGGTATTTCAACAGTTTAACGATAAAAGTTTTGTCGTTATTTCTATAAAAAGGTTATTTTTGTCGCTTTAAATTTTCGACAGTTATTCCGTTGTGGGATTCACCAATGATTGCGATGTCGTACGAATATTCTCCGACCAAACGAATATTTTATGACAACTTGCTTATTTTGTAAAATTTTCGCATATCACCCTTAACTTTAACCTTTTATCAATTTAACTATTTACTGAATAGAATAATAATTAAAAGAAAATTTGAATTCTTTTATTTCATAAAATTCGGGGTCTTACAAGGACGGTTCAAATTCATTCTAATTGATTTGGGCGGGAAAGCACAAGGACGGTTCAGATTCATTCTAATTTTTAGAATGTTGAAATGGAGAGAGAGGGAGGCACGGAGAGAGTGTGAGAATTTCGTTACGTTGTGCCTTCAAGCACGGACAATTACTAGTATATATATAAGAATTTTTAGCTTGAGTTATTAATTTCAAGGCAATTTTATTGTGCTGAAAATAATCTTTTTATTCATGTGCTTAAAAATTTGAATCCTTTAAAGAAGTTATTTTTGAAAACCAAATCAATTAAGAAATTAATCATTCACGTTTTTCCAAAAGTATTTTAATATCAAAGATCTTATCTCTTTGATCAAGTTGTTGATTATCTTTATTCAAATTGTTGATTCTGTTGGGATATTAATTCTTTATTTTAAGCTGTTGATTTTGGTGAAATATTCTCCCTTGATTTTCAATCTGTCATAATTCAAGCTGTATATTTTTCAAATTCAAAAATCATCTCCTAACATCTTAATTCTATTGGAATTGCTGAAATTGTGGAATTGATCTTTTATTGCCGTTATTTTCTTCTCTATATATTTCTCTCGGTATAAGCTTCAAAACCAACGAATTGAAAATCATAACAGTGCTCTTATAGAAAAACTTCTAGCAATCTGATTTTGCTTTGCTATTAATTTGTTGTTGTTGGAAATTCATAGATATTGTAATCATTTTCATTTTAGATTAAAATTTTTATTCAAGCCTACTGTGATTTGTGATTGATCCAGTTGTGGATAGGACTGTGCAAAGCAGACTCTAAAGGTTGCAATGATGCAAGGGTTGCAGTGGTGCAAAAGGTAGCTATAGTGCAACAGGGGCAGTGGTGTTCAATAGAGTCAGAGTTGTTTTGTACATGGAGTAACTTTTGTTATTAATCTAATATTAATCTAATAAAAAAGTCTCCAATACCAGTTGATATTAGACGTGGATTAAGCCATTAGATTAAACGTTAAGGATTGAACCACATAAAAATTCTTGGTGTTGTGATTTTTGTTTATCTTGCTTTCATTGCATTAATTATGCACTTTATTTCAATTCATATCATGCACCGTTAAAATCTAAGTTGTAACTGCATAACAGGTTCAAATATATAGCTAAGCAGTCAGGTTCTAACTTGTCTAGATAATTCAAAGAAGGTTTTGCATATTAGATTAATATATAAATTTAAGCAGACAAATTTTACCTTGTCTATATAGTTAAGTATTTGTGTCTCTGCATATCAAAAGTCATATAAACCTTAAGCAGACATTTAGCAAAAAAAATTAAAATTGTCTGATACACCTATCCAACCTCCCCTTTAAAGTGTGCAAACACTCTAAATTTCACATGGCATATCAATAATAAAATATGTGTGTTAAACAAAATAAACCTAATATGTCTATATATATATATTCACCGTTATAAAGAAAATTACATAAAAGAGTGAAAGATCGTATTCCCTTAGTTTGTGCCGCATCTTGTAGTACAATAATGTTAACTTTCTTTGACAAAGAAGTGACAAGTGCACATAAATAAATGCACTTAACTAGTTCACTTAATTTCAAGCATCTTTTTCTTCTCACGAAAAGAGTTGTTTTGCATTTTTTTTCAAAATTAAGTGCTAAAATATTTAAATCTTAATGGTTTGTCTACGCAAAAAAATGAGCCTGAAACAGAGTCAACCGTACTAAATCAAACAAAGTGTGATCATTCAGTAAATTATCGATTACCCCACACTTTTATGAACAAAGAACATCACCCAATAAAGAAAATCCCCAACTCCTACTACTTTAAAACCAGAAACAAACACCAAACAAGATATATAGATTTCACCAATACATGCGTGCATGCAAATAAGAATAAATATCTAATGGAGATAGTTATAGGAAAATTGTTGAAGGGCCATTTCGAATTTTTCAAGGCTAGAACTCATTTGAAGATACGGGGAATATTTATTTATACCATCATATGCAGTATTATACTTATCGGTACTTGAGTTGGACAATATTATTGATCCATAATAGTCGCTATTATAACCATTAGAACTTCTTTGTAAATACTTATGGTTGTCGTATGCAGTACTAGAGTCAGCATTTTGTTTAGTTCTCTCTTTTCGATTAACATCCTGCATCTCTGGCTGATAATAGTGTTCAGATCGTACAGTACTATTAGAACTTTTCGACGAGCGCATTTCAGATGTTGATTGAGAAGAACTTTTGTTTTAGTGTATCAAAAAAATTGATTTGTTGATTGATATTTTCTGAATGCGTATTTGAGACACTAGTGACTGATAAGAACTTCCGTTATTTTCTGGATAATTCAATTGACTATGCCGAGGGTGAAAAAATTTGATTTGTTGATAGACTTTTCTTAAGGGTGTATTTGAGACAGTACTGATTGAGAAGAACTTTTGTTATGTGCTGGAAGATTTGATTGACTATGCTCGGAGGGTGAAAAAAAATTTAGAGACTTTTCTGACGGGCGTATTTGAGACAGTAATGATTGAGAAGAACTTCTGTTATGTGCTGGAAGATTTGATTGACTATGCTCGGTGGGTGAAAAAACTTTTAGAGACTTTTCTGAAGGGCGTATTTGAGACTGTAGTGATTGAGAAGAACTTCCGTTATGTGTTGGAAGATTTGATTGACTATGCTTGGAGGATAAAAAAAAATTTAGAGACTTTTCTGAAGGGCGTATTTGAGACCGTAGTGATTGAGAAGAACTTTCGTTATATGCTAGATGATTTGATTGACTATGATTGGAGGGTGAAAATTTTAGAGACACTATCGAAGGGAGTAATTGAGACAGTAGTGATCGATAAGAACTTCCGTTATGTACTAGATGATTTGATTGACTATGTTTAGAAGGTAAATAATTTTTATTTGCTAATAGAAACTTTTTCGAAAGGCGTCGTACTTGAGACCATAGTGATCGAGATGAATGAGAACTTTTAATTTGTGCCGAAGAATTTGGTTGATTGCTTTCGGAATGTAGTCCAGCTCCAACTGTTGAATTTTCCATCAATTTCGGTTGTGCTTCTCTTGACAATGACCTCTTAGAATTTGATCTAACAAAAGAGTGCAAAAACTTTAACTTTTTTTTTGTGCAAAAGGTTAAAGTTCAAAAAACTCTCAACACCTCAGCTGCACCAAAACTCGATAACTTGAGAGCATACCTTGCTGCACCAAAACTTCAAAAAACTCTCAACACCTCAACTGTTGAATTTCATACCTAAACAAGTAAACAAGCTAAATATATATACTCCCTCCACTCACATATTAAGATTTCTATTTTTAATTCTAATTGATTGTGGCCAGTGGCGTGTCGACATTGACTTTGGCAACCCGTGTGGACGGGTTTGGATACAAATGGGAAGTTTCTATTGTTCGTTTTTGTTTTTTCCCTCTCCCTGGCTCATGTAGAAGTAGAATGGTTTGGATACAAGTGGTTTCTTCACATTAGTAAATGGTAGTCGGTAGATAATAGTCCAACTCCACACACGGCGGCTAAGTAAATAACGAGTAAAAGTGTTGGTTACACAAGAAGGTGCTGAAGAAGGGTCGAGGAAGCAAAAGAAGGTGCTGAAATTTAAATAAATAACGAGTAGTTGTTGAAGAGGGTCATGCTTTGGAGCAGAATACAAAATAAAATAAAATTAAATAATAAGTAGTTGTTGAAATTAAAATTAAATAATGAGTGGTTGTTGAAATTAAAATTAAAGGTTTGGAGAAGAATACAAAAAAATAAATAAGTTGTTGTTGCACTACTTGTTCCTATCCTACTTGTGTCTTCAAGGTAAAATGTGAATTCATCATTCCGGTTTTTTTTTTCTTTGGTAATATATATAGTATAATGCATTAATAATAGAAAGTAGTACACTGGGAGTTGCTAGTAGCAACTGCCAGGTTATGAGCCCTAGCAACAAAACTTCTAGAAAGTATATTAACCTTATAGTACTGAAATAAAAACCCTAAATACATGCATTATATCTGCTAATAAGGGAGGGGGGGTAGTACTAGCATTATTATCCACCGGAGCGAACTCAAAAAGGAATTAGTTATAGCCACGGTTCGCTAGAGAAGTTGGTCACACAAAACGAACCGACTATATAGCGATAGTTTTTTTCGTTGCTATAGCATACAAAGCCACCGACATAACTATGGCAACGGTTCGAACCGTCGCTATATCTCAGAAAACCGCCACTATAACCAATTCGTTTTTGGTTCATTTTTTTTCGCTGGAGAGCCGGATCGTATATATATGAATATATATAGAGCCCTTCAGGTGCGGGTGGTCCGCATACGGCCACATATAGCGACAGAACCAGACCGTCGCTATAGGTGAGTAAACCGTTGCCATTTCTATATAAAGGGTTATGGCGACGGTACGTACCGTCGTCATAGCCCTTCCTATATATTTCTGATCTATAGCGACGGTGCAGATCGTACCATCGAAAAAGATTGTCCGCATGCAGACCACTCGCAGTAGAAGCGGTACGTGTTTGTGTGTGTGTGTATATATATATATATATATATATATATATATATATATATATATACCCATTATCTACTAGCATTATTTCGTGATAATCACATGGTTCCTAATAAACTGTATCTGAATTAATCTCATAACGTAAGAGTAATGGTTGTCCAGCCCAATTTTTTCATCCATTCCTCGATCTAGCTAGTCTCGTCGTGTCTCATCTGTAATTAATCCATAGTCACATCACACTATAAAAAAAAGGGATTATTGATTACGGGCATTGCCGTCGCCAATAACCCCTCTATCGTCGACAATGAGGTCATTGACGACGACAATGTCTGTCGCCCTTCCCAGTTCTCGTCGACCGCCGTCGGCATTGGTGTCATTGACGACGGAAGTCCGTCGCCAATGAGTCATTAGCGACGGCATGGGCGACGGTCTACCCGTCGCCAATGACTATTTATAATTATTTATAAAAATGGTCAATAGCAATGGGCGTGTGCCATCGCTATTGACTGATGGGTCGTTGACAATGGGTCTTTATTTTTATTATTAAATATATTATAAATCTGTCACTAAAACCGTCGCTATAACTCATTGATGATGGCATGTCTGTCACCAATGACCCATTCGCTAATGTTATTCTCAAAAAAAATTATAAAATTGCAAAACCCCCTGTTTATTTACATATACATAATTGTACATGTTATAAATTAAAAAAAAACAAATAATTCTTCACAAACGCATTTCAATAACCATCAAATATTTTGCTATCAACCATCAAATATGTAGACAACGTAATTAATAGATATGGTATAAAATGTTAGTAGATACAATTTAGTTAGATACATAAACCATCAACCTAACTAGATACAAAATTTTAGTCCGTGCAAACCAAAATTGTATAAATACATACATGAAAGTAAAAATATAAACATAAACGAATTATATCCCCAGATCAGGAGTACCAGCATCACCATCGTCATTTATCGTTCCATCGCCGATCCCACCTTCTGTAGCATCATCAGCATTAGCTCGGTGATCCTCACCATCTTTTCTAGGGCCCTCGCCAGTTCTTCCACAGTCATCGCCTTCGCCACTGCCTCCACCCCCACGAGGCTCATCAACAAGACCCTAAAAAATTAAAATATTAATTACGAAGTCAAAAAGAGAACATATTTAAATAATTCTTCTAAGTGTTCTTTAATATATGCAAGTTCGGTAACGAGCTGATAACTCGGCCTCCGGATCTCGGAATCGAGTCCCGTAAGTTGTAACATGTTCTAAATATCTATGAGGTGTTATGTCTTTGGTTTTGTATCGTTTCAACGCCCGAGGCAAGTTTTGGTCTATATATTGCTAAGTGTTCTTTAATACATGCAAGTTTGGGAAACAAGCTGATAACTCAGCCTCCAGATCTATGAGATGTTATGTCTATAAGGGTAGAGAACAATAATTATCTCATTGATAGTTTCATACATACATACATACATATATATATATATATATATATACAGTGTGACGCCCCCAAAATAGGTATACATCACCTATTCTGAGTTGTCAATACATGGTATGCGAAAACAACTACAACTTTATTATTACAACAAGAAACTGTGAGTTTGAATACAAATATTATCTTTTAAACAATATCTATACTCAAATAAATCCTCATCACATTTATTGATACATTATTTTACAAAAATGGTGAGGACTACTAAACAATTCTTTCTAAAACCTTCATTCCATACCCGACTTGCATTTTCGCTTATATTCTCGCCTCCCGAGAAGAAAAATGGAACAAAAAGGAAAAGGGTGAGCTCAACTAGCCCAAAGAAAGAATATTATGACTAGGATAATATAAAATAAATTACCGTTAGTCTTCAACGGGAAAAATCTAATAGAATACAATAGACAACAAATTTTAAATCAATATTCGCATGCGGAAATAATAATTCATTAGAAGAGTTAAGTAGAGAATGCAAACTACTATCTTCTATGTATGAATTTAAAAGTTCATCGTCTATCTTTTATCCCTCAGTAACATCAATCAATATACATCCGAATCAAATATTCATCTTTGCACTACAGAGCCAAAGATATTCATCGATTAATTCATGTTCATCTAAACACTGCTCATCTTTGCACTACTACCGAAAGATATTCTTCAAAATCATTCATCTTTGCACTACGGGCCAAAGATATTCAATAATATCATCATTTAAGACCGAGGATGATGAAAATATTTTTAAAGAAACGAATCCAATTGAAACAAAATGACAAGGATTAAGGATTAAGGATTCGTACTTTGTTTTATCCATGTTCAAAAATACCTCAAAAATAATTACGGTGGTGTAAAATTCAAGAATGATCAAAACATGGATACAATCAAAAGCTAGTATCCGAATAGATATTTTGAATGAAAAGAAGAAATTTTATTTTTTGGTGAATAGTCTGAGTATCGTGAATAGTAACTCCGACACCAAAAGATAGAAATTTCCCAATAAACATCTTCACGCTTAATGAATAGTACTCGTGAATAGTAACTCGTGAATAAGAACTCATGAATAGTAACTCGTGAATAGTAACTCATGAATAATAACTCATGAATAAGTAACCCCGAAGCATGGAAAAGTTCCAAATTTGATAAAAAGTTTCAACCAATATTTCAAAGATAATGATATTGAAGAAATAATATCATTTGAGAAGAAAATAACATCCTTACCTCGAAAGATCGATTTACAAATGAAACACCGGATATAAAGCTATGACTTGGACTTGCATAGTATAGCAATACTCAAAGTATACTCAAAATACTCACAAGAATAAACTCGATAATATAAAGAGAGAAAACTTGATTTTAGTGTGATTTTCAATTCTAACCCAAGCACCTATTTATAGGAAATTGCTTAGAACACCAAAGCGAAAAATTTAATAAATTAATAATATAATTATATAAATTTCCTCGCATGCCTAGAATCTGATTTCACCATCAAACACATGCCACATTCTAGAAAAAGTAAGAAAAATATTTTTCTAATTTTAAATATTTTAAACTTCTAAAATCAATTATTTGAGCTTGAACTTCAATAATTCATAATAAATAGCCTTTTCATCAAAAATTTGAATCTCACGAGTTTTTATAGGAAATTCAATTCTCTACAACTTTGCGGAAAGAAAGTTTTTCCAAATTCCAAATAAAAATTGACCAAAATCCACAAACGGGCGATTTTACAGGCTATAATCAAATTTCAGTCAATAAATGGGGTCCACCAACATGTTTAACATGTTTTAAACATTTATTGCAACAAAAATACTCTTCCTCCTCTTATACTCATATATCCCACATTCGTTGTAAAAATATCACCATTATTATATTATTAAAATATAATAATATATTTAAATGAATTATTTTATCAGAAAAAGATAAAATTTCAATTTTCAACAATTGTCACATTAAAATTTTTCTCCATCTATATCCACATAAAATCAATATTTTCCTCATCATATGAATCAATAATTAATTATTCACAAATAATATTACGAATCACAATATTGATGACCGTGCGCCTCCTAAGAAGAGGGGGCTTTCCAATAAGAATTTCTTCTTCTTGGCGCCGCAATTAGGTGACCAAACCTCTCCTTAGATGTAAACTTTCTAGACATTGCCAATAATGTTATCTAATAATATTATTCGGATAATATGAATTATTGCTTTGATAATGAAAAATTGTGTAATAATGACAATTATTGAAACAACAAATAATATAAAATATCAACGCAAAATTATTAACTCAATAAAATACTGAGCGGTAATTACTGTAACCATTATTGAGTAGTGCCTTCTTACGTAAGAATCAATAATTGGTGCAATCTGGTAATGCTTCTTGTGTTTTAACCACAAGTATTTTAACAAGATTAATTTGAATAACTACTACTGTTATTATTTTAAACAACTTATATTTGTCATTTTTTCATCCAATCGCTTTCAGTTATGGGTCCCACACATGATCGCCTGGTCGTCATCGATTATTCCCAAGCAAAGATCTGAATATTCCACGACCAAACGAATATTCCCAACAATGATGAATATTTTATAACCACTTGCTTATTTTGAAGTATTTGCGTATTTTACCCTTAACTATCCACATTAATCAAATCAACCCTTACTATTTCAAAATAATAAATAGAAAATTAAATTTCATTAATAATAAGTTGGGGTCTTACAACTTCCCTCCTTATGAAATTTAGTCCCTCGAAATTGGCGTGACGTACTGTGTTTGAAAAGGTGAGGATACCTCGCTTTCATTTCTGCTTTCCAATTCCCGTGTCATTTCCTCTATAGCATGATTCCTCCACAAAACTTTAACTTGTGGTATGACCTTTCTTGCGTAGGACATGCTCCTTCCTATCTAAGATCTTGACAGTACCTCCTCATACGTTAAGTATTCGGCTATCTCGTCCGGGTTCTAACTTCGATAACGTGGTTTGGGTCTTTCACATATTTACGAAGTATAGATATGTGAAACACATTATGAACACGAGACATACTCTGAGATAACGCGAGTCTATAGGCTACATTTCCTACTCGGTCAAGAATTTGAAATGGACCAATAAATCGTGGATTGAGCTTTCCTCTCTTTCCAAATCTTGTAACTCCATTCCATGGAGCAACTCGCAACAATACATGATCCCTACACTAAATTCCACGTCCTTTCGATGAAGATCCACATAACTCTTTTTTTTCGATCTTGTGCCGGTTTGTATCGTTGTCGAATCATTTGGATCTTTTCCAGAGTGATCATATACGTCTTTAACTTTCGGGTCCTAACAATGTTGCTTCACCCACCTCGTCCCAACATACTTGGAGAGCGACACTTTCGTCCATATAATGCTTCAAATGGAGCCACACCTATACTTGCACGATAAGCTGTTGTTGTGGGGAGAATTCTACCAATGGTAAATACTTATCCTAACGCCTTTGAAGTCTAGGACACGAGTCTTAATAAATTTTCAAGAGTTTGAATAGTCCTTTCGATTGTCCGTCTGTTTGAGGATGGTATGCCGAATCAATCGTAAACTGTGCCCATAGCTTTTTGCAAGCTAACCCAAAATCTTGAAGTGAATCTTGGGTCACGATCCAAACTATGGATACAGGGCATGCCATGCAACCTCACAATCTCATTCACGTACATATACTAGCAAGACGTTCAAGTGAATAAGTCTCCGTGTCGGCAAGAAATGAGCGGACTTGGTTAATCTATCAACAATAACCCAAATAGCATTGATGCCCTAAGAAACCGTAGGAAGAAGACGTAACGAAATCCATGGTAATGTGTTCCCACTTCCATTTGAAATCTCAAGTGGTTGCAACGGACCCTTAGGTACCGTGATGCTCGCTTTACACGTTGACAAGTTAAACACATTGAGATAAACTTTGCAATCTCTCTCTTCATATTGTTCCACCAAAATGTATGTCAAGATCACGATACATTTTAGTACTTCCGTGATGGATTGCAAATGGTGTATTGTGTGCCTCCATCATAATCTTGTACTTCAAATCGTAGTCGTTAGGAACACAAAGTCTAGAGTGGACTCAAGTATTCCTTCTTCATCAATTCTCGCTCGAATAGCTCCTTCTTGTACTTTCTTCTTCATACGCATCGACTCAAGGGTCGGTGGCTTGAAGCAACCTTAACTTTTTCTATTAAAGTTGGCTCTGTCGTATACTTGACATCATCGCACTTTTCGTTCCGCATATGATCTTCTACTCGATGCGTCGACCTACTACGTTAAACTTTACCGGGATGGTATTGAATAGTGTGGTCGTAGTCTTTCAATAGCTCGAGCCAACGTCATTTGCCAGCGTGTTGAGTTCTTTTGAGTGAAGAAATATTTAAGGCTTTTATGGTGCGAATATATCTCCACTTTCTCCCCATATAGATAGTGCCTCCATATTTTTAAGCGCAGCTTGATTGCTGCTAACTCTAGATCATGAGTAGGATAATTCCTCTCATACTCTTTAAGTTGTCGCGAGGCATAGGCTATGACTTTCCCACGTTGCATGAGAACACATCCTAACCCTTTGCACAAGCATCATTTGTAGATAACAAATCCATCCAAACCGGATGGTATTGTTAGAATAGGTGCTTAAAATAAGTCTCCTCTTAAGCTCTTGGAAACTCTTCTCGCATTCTTCGCTCCAAACGAATTTTGTATCCTTCCGAGTTAGTTTGGGTTAATGGAGTAGCGATTCGAGAAAACCCTTCCACGAATCTCCGATAATAACCAATTAAGCCCAAAAACTACGTACTTGATCCACCGACTTGGTTGCTCTAACTTTGTATTGCTTCAATCTTCACGGGATCAATGGATACTCCATGTTTCGACACCACGTGCCCAAGGAATGCTACTTCCTCGCCGAACTCGCATTTCTTCAATTTGGCATATAGTTTGTTTTCACGAAGCCTTTGGAGTACCAACTTCAAATGGTGTTCATAATCTTCACGACTTTTGGAATATATAAGGATGTCATCAATAAAGACAACAACAAAGCGATCCAAATATTCCTTGAATACTCGGTTCATCATATCCATGAAAGCAGCAGGAGCATTAGTCGGTCAAAAGACATGACTAAACATTCATAATGTCCGTACCAAGTTCTAAAGGCGGTCTTTGGAATATCCTCGCCTAATCTTCACCGATGATATCCGAATCGAAGATCGATTTTGAAAAGAATTGTGCCCTTGCAATCGGTCAAACAAGTCATCAATACGAGGTGAAGATACCTATTCTTGATGGTGACATGGTTCAATTCCCGATAGTCAATACAAAAGTCGCATACTCCCGTCTTTCTTCTTTACAAATAAAACAGAGGCACCCCAAGGAGATGTACTAGGGGCGAATGAAAACCAATGTCCAACAATTCCGTAGTTGGACCTTTAACTCCTAAAGTTCAATAGGAGCCATTTGATATGGGGTTTTAGAAATGGGCTTTGTACGGGTTTAAGATCAATAAAGAATTCAACTTCACGTTAAGGGGTAGACCGGAAGTTCTTGAAAATCGTCGGGAAAGTCAATAACAACAGGGAATATTATTCAAATTTGACGTGTCTTTATTCAAATCCATAACATGGGGTAAGAAAGCTTGACATCCGTTTTTCAATAAACGAATAGCTTTATGATTAGATATGACATTGATTGATTTTAATGGTTTAGTTGCTTGAATTAAATACAACAGGTTGGTTAGGAATATGAAAACTAACAACCTTACGAAAACAATCAATTTTGGCATGATGAGTAGTTAACCAATCAATCCCTAAAATCACATCAAAAGCAAATATCTTTAAAGAGATAAGGTCAACGGTGTAAGGTAATGGTGCCAACTTGAATCAAACAAGATTTATAAACAATGGATGTGATGAAAGTTTCTCTAACGGAGTTTCCACAGATAGGTCAAAGTCTAATTTCTCCTCGAGTCAAGTTTAAACGTTGAGCACAAGCGGAGAGATAAATGAATGGGTATGCACCCAGTATCAAGTAAGGTATAAACTTCGCAAGAATTTATAAATAGCTTACCCGTGAACACCTCGTTTGGGTTCTCGCATTATGACCAATCCACAATAACGCTCTTCCCGAATCGTTGACTTTGACTTTTCTCGGGACGATCTTTTTGAGTCACCGTCCCCATTGAACTAGGTTTTTTCTTGTGTCTGATCTCGAAGCGATATATCCTTCCTTTCCACAATTATAGCATACCTTGAATCTGTTGTGGGCGGTTTGGTGATATGTCCCTCTTTTCCGCATTTGTAACATATGACCGGTGGTCGTTCTCCTCCCTTAGAACCGATTCTTCTTAGATCTTTGTCGTCTTCACATGGTCATTATTAAATCTCCTCTTTTAAAATCTCCTCTGACTCGCTTCTTTTATTTTCATGGCCATGATTACCACCGGAGTGGTTACCATTTTGTCCGTCTGTTTCATTCTCCATGGTTATCATTATTTTGTTGATTGCTATCTTTGGTACGATCCTCGTTATGGTCCTCGGTTGGTAGTACTCGTTATCTCGCTTCTAATAATTGAGCCTCATTTACAACATCCGAATAGAGAAAAGTTTATGAGAAATGAGATCTTGGCGTATCTTGGGGTTTCAAACCTCTAAGAAACATCCAGCGTCATCGTTCCTCATTCTCCACCAAATGAGGTGAAACACGGATAACTCTGTAAACTTTGCCTCATCTTTGAGACACCGTCATGTTGTTTTTTCTCTAATCGATGAACTCCACTTCCTTCATATGAAACACTTTCGGAAAGTATTTGTCATTAAATAGTTCTGAAACGTCTCCCAAGACATCTTTGAGTCTGCTTTGAATGGACGCTTCACGCAGACTCCACCGATGATCTGCTTCGCCACGGAACATAAAGGTGGCGAATGGAACCTTCTGTTCCTCAAAGTGCATCCCAAGACATCGAATATCTTGGTAATTTGCTTGACCCATGTTTCCGCCATGATCGGATCTCGCTTTCCTTAAATTCGGTGGTCCCAACTCTTTGAGCTTGCTTGTTTGTGACAACCCGTGAATTGCTATCATTTCCTCCTCAGATTTTGAACACGAGTCTCCTCGTCGATTTTGCATGAACTATAAAAAGCTTCTAAACATCCCTCGTTCATCATCTCGCTTTCGGTGGTGTTGTTCAGGAGGAACATTGTCGACTGTTGCACGTTCTCCTCGTTGGTGAAATCTGAGCGTCTCCACAGTCTCATTTCCATTGTTAATATTCTCGATCGACATTCTCAAATCTTGTGGCCCCCCAAAATTAGGTATACATCACCCATCTTGGGTCGCCACTTACATGGTGCGTAATTTAAATACAACTTATTAACATAAGCTGTCTTGTAATATCGACATAAACGTGAGTTTAAATACAAATATCGCTCTACTAGATATTATACAAACTCAAACAAAAAGTCCTCATTACAATTATTATCACACTATTTCACGAAATAGTGAGGACTACTAATGCTATCTTCGGGACCATCACTGCTTTCCCCACTCGTCCCAAATATATTCTCATTTCACAAGAAAATAAAGAAAAAGAAAGGTGAGCTCAACTAGCCCAAAGAAGAAATATTATGACTAAGATAATGCGAAATAAATTATCAATAGTCTTCAACAATGTTAAACCGATAAAATACAATAGACAACCGGTTTAAGCTGCGGTGAATATCAATCCATTAAAAGAGTCAAGTAGAAAATAAAATCTACTATCTTTTATGATTTAAAAGGTTTTTCATCATTGTTATAAATTTGAGACTCGACTTTAATAAATAATCCACATCATCGAATCACCCCCACACTACGGCCAAGGATATTCTTTAGTATCACGACCACAATTATTCACCGCACTACGGGCCAAGAATAGTTGTGTATTCATTAATGGTCATGATCATGCCAACAACTGTCCATCAATGCACTACGGCCACTGAGGATTTTTACCACATCATTTGTAACATTACGGTCATGATTACACCGAATGATCCCTGGTCATAATCATACCAAGTCCATCCATGCTCTACAGGCCACAGATGACTTTAAAAAAATATAAACATGAGGATGATGACAATGATATAAGAATTCAATAAAACAAGTTCAAGAATTATTTTATCCAGGAATTATTAACGTCCAAATTGTCAACATGATACTGCTTTGTAGAGTAAAATTCAAGAATGATCAGAAGAATATTTCCATGAAAGATCTTTGGATGAAACGCAAATATCAAGGATATTCTACTAATTTCATGGAGTATAGAAGTCAAAGTTTTAACCAATTTGGGTATAATAAAGAATGGAATAACAAAAGAAATCACCATGCGCGCGGTGCCGCCATAACGGAGTTATTCCAATGAATAATAATAATGGAACCGTCGTCGGTGAAATTCACACCGAGCGAGGATGTTCCAATGTAATAATAAAGATGGAACCAGCATCCTGTGTAAAACACGATAGGATATTCCAACGAGAATGATAAAGAGCGGAACCGGTCCGTGTAAAACCACATGACAGGATGTTCCAATGAGAATAATAATAAAGACGGAACCGGTCCGGTGTAAAACACCTGACGGGATGTTCCAACGAGGATAATAGAAGAATGTCACCAAGTATAGGTAAATCACAGTATACAGTTATTCAATGAGAATAATAAGCAATGGAATAACATAAGGATTTCACCAAGTATAGGGTATCTGCGTATCAAAGTTATGTATAGGGTATGCCACTTTTACGAGTTATTCCAATGAATAATAGTGAATGGAATAATGAAGTTCTCTTCAAGAAGAAAGAATAACACCCACTTACCGTAAAAGAACCTGAATATAGAAGTAGTGAAGTAGCGAATACTCTTCTTCTTTCTATAACTTTCTCTATATAAACCTCTCTCTATAATTTCTCTCTAGAGTTTCAATGAATTAAATAAAAAAATAATGAAGGAATGAGCTTATTTATAGGAAAATGGAATGCATAAGTAACTAATCCATGAACGGTCCAGTTGATTTACTTTAATCTAACGGTCCATATTTAAAGCAAAATCTTTTAAATAAAATATAATATATTCTATTTATATAAACACATTTTACTATGCAAACACTATGCAAAACACTATGCAAAACACTATATCAACACTATGCATAATAAAATATAATATATTTTATTTATAAAATAACTTTAATAAAGTATTACATTTTATATAAAAGATGTTTCGCTTTTATTACGTTAATAATACTGAATAAAACAAAAAGTCATTATCGCTATAATAATTCATGACAATAATGGAATCAAACCGGTGACTTCTTACATAAGCATCGATAATCAATACCTACCTTGTCTTTCTTATGCAACCACATGTATTCTTTTACTTTTACTACTAGAGTAGTTCAATAGTATCAATGGTAAAACTTCCGCCGTTATTTCAATAAAATATTTTTGTCGTTTTCAATCCGACAATAATTACGTTATGTGGGTCCACCAATGATTGAGTCGTTGTATCTTAATATTCCTCGCTAAACCGAATATTCCCCGAGCCAATCGAATATAATATAACCACTTGCATACTTTGCAAAATTTATAAATATTACCCACAACTATAACATTATATCAAATTATTCCATAATATTCAAAAATAATATTTATAGAAAATTCATCTTTATTTATAAAAATTTGGGTCTTACAAATCTTGTCATAAAACAAGGGTTAATTAAGGAAATCAATATATCACATAATATCCTTATATCTTGACCAACTAAAAAATAAGCTTAGGTAGGACACACTAGCGAAGGATTTACCTCGTCTCTCCCTCCTAGTTCTATTCCCCGATCTCCGTGGGAGATCATATCCCTAAGCTCGATACCAACTATGGCGCCCCAAAAATAGGTATACATCACCATTACGAGTTGTCAATACATGAATGCGTAAACAACTACAACTTTATTATTACAACAAGAAAAGCGTGAGTTTGAATACAAATATTATCTTTTAAATAATATCTATACTCAAATAAATCCTCATCACATTTATTGATACATTATTTTACAAAATGGTGAGGACTACTAAACAATTCTTTCTAAAACCTTCATTCCATACCCAGGCTAAGTCTTTCATATATATTCGCCTCTCGAGAAGAAAAATGGAACAAAAAGGAAAGGTGAGCTCAACTAGCCCAAGAAAGAATATTATGACTAAGATAATATACAATAAATTACCGTTAGTCTTCAACAGGGAAAAATCTAATAGAATACAATAGACAACAAATTTTAAATCAATATTCGCAATGAAATAATAATTCATTAGAAGAGTTAAGTAGAGAATGCAAACTACTATCTTCTATGTATGAATTTAAAAGTTCATCGTTTATCTTTTATCCTGTAACATCAATCAATATACATACGAATCAAATATTCATCTTTGCACTACATGGCCAAAGATATTCATCGATTAATTCATGTTCATCTAAACACTGCTCATCTTTACTACTACCAAAGATATTCTTCTAAATCATTCATCTTTTGCACTACTGGGCCAAAGATATTCAATAATATCATCATTTAAGATCGAGGATGATGAAAAATATTTTTAAAGAAACGAATCCAATTGAAACAAAATGACAAGGATTAAGGATTAAGGATTCGTACTTTTGTTTTATCCATGTTCAAAATACCTCAAAAATAATTACGGTGGTGTAAAATTCAAGAATGATCAAAACATGGATACAATCAAAGCTAGTATCCGAATAGATATTTTGAATGAAAAGAAGAAATTTTATTTTTTGGTGAATAGTCAGGTTATCGTGAATAGTGTCGTATCGTGAATAGTAACTTTCGGACACCAAAAGATAGAAATTTCCCAAAAAATATCTTCACGCTTCATGAATAGTACTAAATGAATAGTAACTCGTGAATAGTAACTCATCTTAATATAGTAACTTCGTGAATAGTAACTCATGAATAGTAACTTATGAATAGTAACCCGATAGCATGGAAAAGTTCCAAATTTGATAAAAAGTTTCAACGATATTTGAAAGATAATGATATTGAAGAAATAATATCATTTGAGAAGAAAATAACATCCTTTACCTCGAAAGATCGATACTTCTAAATTTGAAACACCGGATATAGGCTATGACTTGGACTTGCAGATATAGCAATACTCAAAGTATACTCAAAATACTCACAAGAATACGCTCGATAATATAGAGAGAAAACTTGATTTAAGTGTGATTTTCAATTCTAACCCAAGCACCCTATTTATAGGAAATTGCTTAGAACACCAAAGCGTAAAAATTTAATAAATTAATAATATAATTATATAAATTTCCTCGCATGCCTAGAATCGATTTCACCATCAAACACATGCCACATTCTAGAAAAAGTAAGAAAAAACCTTTTTCTAATTTTAAATATTTTAAACTTCCAAAAATTAATTATTTGAGACTTGAACTTCAATAATTCATAATAAATAGCCTTTTCATCGGAAAATTTGAATCGCATACGAGTTTTTATAGGAAATTCAATTCTCTACAACTTTGCGGAAGAAAGTTTTTCCAAATTCCAAATAAAATTGACCAAATCCACAAACGAAGCGATTTTACAAAGTTATAATCAAATTTCGATCGATAAATGGGGTCCATCGACATGTTTAACATGTTTTAAACATTTATTGCAACAAAATACTCTTCCTCCTTGTATACTCATATATCCCACATTCGTTGTAAAAATATCATCATTATTATATTATTAAAATATAATAATATATTTAAATGAATTATTTTATCGAGAAAAGATAAAATTTTAATTTTCCAACAATTGTCACATTAAAATTTTTCTCCATCTATATCCACATAAAATCAATATTTTCCTCATCATATGAATCAATAATTAATTATTCACAAATAATATTACGAGAATCACAATATTGACAACCGAGTGCGGTTCCTGGAAGAGGGGCTTTCCAATAAGAATTTTTCTTCTTGGCGCAATTAGGTGACCAAACCTCTCCTTAGACGTAACTTTCTAGACATTGCCAATAATGTTATCTAATAATATTATTCGGATAATATGAATTATTAGCTTCGATAATGAAAAATACCGTGTAATGACAATTATTGAAACAACAATAATATAAAATATCAACGCAAAGAATTATTAACTCAATAAAATACGAGCGGTAATTACGTAACCATTATTGAGTAGTGCCTTCTTACGTAAGAATCAATAATTGATACAATCTGGTAATATCTTCTTGTGTTTTAACCACAAGAGTATTTTAACAAGATATTACTTGTAACAACTACACGTTGTTATTTTTAAACAACTTATATTTGTCGTTTTCTTCATCCAATCGCTTTTACATTATGGGGCCCACACATGGTCATACTAGTCATTAAATATTTAATATTCTCAAAAGATTTAATATTCCACGACCAAATGAATATTCCCCACACAACAATGAATATTTTATAACCACTTGCTTATTTTGAAGTATTTGCGTATTTTACCCTTAACTATCCACATTAATCAAATCAACCCTTACTATTTCAAAATAATAAATAGAGAAAATTAAATTTCATTAATAATAAGTTGGGGTCTTACATACAGTCCGTTTCTGGTGCATACCCCTTTATTTTACATACCCTGCTCACCACCTTTAGCGACAGATCGGACGACAGTTTAATCTGTGACGCCCCCAAAACAGGTATAAATCACCCATCTTGGGTAGCTAGATATAATGGTACATAAATCAAATACAAACTTAATTATACAACTGTCGTGTAAAATACGACAAAACATAAGCTGAGAGTTTAAACAAGAATATTGCCTTCTAGACAATATACACTCTCAATGGAGTCCTCATTTCAATTATTATCACACTATTTCATAGAATAGTGAAGACTACTAAAGCCACGTATGTAAGACCCCAGCTTTTATAAATAAAGATGAATTTTTCTATAAATATTATTTTTGAATATTATGGAATAAATTTGATATAATGTTATAGTTGTGGGTAATATTTATAAATTTTGCAAAGTATGCAAGTTGTTATAAAATATTAGTTTGGTGGGGAATATTCTTTTGTTAGGGAATATTAAATAACTACTCAATCATTGGTGGACCCCACAATGTAATTATTATCGGATTGAGAAAACGACAAAAATATTTTATAAAAATAACTACGGAGGTGTTACTGAATAAAAGCGTTGAACTACCCGGTGGTAAAAAGAATACGATGTCTGGCGTGGTTGCGTAGTAGCACTACGGTATTGATTATTGATGCTTACGTGAGAAGTCACTCATTATGCTCAATTATTGCTACAATAATTCTTTGCATCATATCTCTTATATTATTGATTCAATTATTGTCACGATTATCATCATATAATATGTTATAGTATTAAATCAATAATTGAGACGACAAGTTATAAATGATTAATAATTGTTGAAAGATTAAATATGTGTTGATGAAAAATAAAATGATTTGTGGTAAGTTTGATTATTTTATGGGGGGTTCATATGTCATCATCTAAGAGTCTCTTCGTCAATAGTAATTACCCTTGTGAATAGTATTTACCTTCGTCAATAGTAATTACCTTCGTCAATAGTAATTACCCTTGTGAATAGTATTTACCTTCGTCAATAGTAATTACCCTTGTGAATAGTAATTACCTTCGTTAATAGTAATTACCTTTACCAGACGTCGAACCACTAGTCGTTTCACATTCTGAAAAGGCCGAACCACTTGTCGTTTCACATTACAAAGTCCAAACCACTTTTCTTTTCACATCATTAGTCGTCGAAGCCACTTGCCTTTTCACACGGCGGTGCTAAGCTAGAAATCTTCTATAAATAGAGGCCTAGGGCTTCATTATTTTTTCACGAATTCATTCAAGCTATAGAGAGAAAGTATAGAGAGAATAAGAGAGAAGAAGAAGAGTATTTTGTTACTACACCGCTTTGCGATATTCAATTTCCTACCAAAAGTAAGGGATGTTATTCTTTCTTATTCATGAAGAGAACTGTTGTTATTCCATTGCTTATTATTACATTGGAATAACTTTGTATACGTGGTTTACCCTATACTTGGTGACATTCTTCTATTATTACATTGGAACATCCTCGTGCATGTGTTTTTACACCTGACTGGTTCCGCTCTTTATTATTATTACGTGCGTGTGTTTTTACAGGACTGGTTCCATCTTTATTATTATTACATTTGGAATATCCTCATGCGTGTGTTTTACACCGACTGGTTCCATTCTTTATTATTACATTGGAACATCACATGCATGCGTTTTTACGCCGGACTGGTTCCGTTATTTATTATTACATTGGAATAACTTTTGCTGTCAAGGCTCTATCGCATGCATGGTGATTTCTTTTGTTATTCTATTCTTTATTATACCCAAATGGTTAATACTTTGACTTCATACTCCATGAAATTAGTGGAATATCCTTGATATTTGCGTTTCATCCAAAGATATCTTTTCATGGAAATATTCTTCCGATCATTCTTGAATTTTACTCTACAAAACAAAGATGTCGTGTTGATAATTTGGGCGTTAATAATTCTGGATAAAATAATTCTTGAACTTGTTTTATTGAATTCTTATATCATTGTCATCATCCTCATGTTTATATTGTGTTGAAAGTCATCTGTGGCTCAGAAGTGCATAGATGGACTTGGTATGATTATGACCGAGAGACTATTCTTTGTAATCATGGCCGTAATGTTACAAATGATGTGGTAAAAATCCTCGATTAGTAGTAGTGCATTGATGGACGATTGTTGGCATGATCATGACCATTAATGAATACACAAATATTCATGGCCCGTAGTGCATGAATAATTGTGGTCGTGATACTAAAGAATATCCTTGGCCGTAGTGCAGGGGTGATTCGATGATGTGGAATATTTATTAAAGTTGAGTCTCAGCTATAACAGTGATGAAAAAACCTTTTAAAACCTAAAAGATAGTAGACTTTATTTTCTACTTGACTCTTTTAATGGATTGCTTATTCCGCTGCAGTTAAACTGGTTGTCTATTGTATTTTATCAGTTTAACATTGTTGAAGACTATTGATAATTTATTCTGCATTATCTTAGTCATAATATTTCTTCTTGGGCTAGTTGAGCTCACCTTTTCTTTCACCGTTTCTCTCGTGAAATGAGAATATAGCCGGGACGAGTCGGGGAAGCAGTGATGGTCCTGAAGATAGCATTAGTAGTCCTCACTATTACGTGAAATAGTATGATAATAATTGTAATGAGGATTTTTTTGAGTTTGTATAATATCTAGTAGACGATATTTGTATTTAAACTCACACGGATTTATGTCGTATTGTACACTGACGCTTATGTTAATAAGTTGTATTTAAATTACATACCATGTAAGTGGCGACCCAAGATGGGTGATGTATACCTAATTTTGGGGCGTCACAATTGATATTCGAGCTTAGGATATGATCCTGGCTAAGATGTGAGAATAGTATTAGGAGGGAGAGACAGGGAATACCTTCGCTAGTATGACCTACCTAAGTTTATGTGCTATTTTATTGGTTGGTCGGGAAGATAGGGATAATTTGTTACATGTCAATTAACCTTTTGTTTTGTGGCGATGTCTCGAAAATGACATCCGAGAATGTTGAGAATAGCAATGGAGCGCAGAGGCGATCGTTGATTCACCACATATCAATAATCGGGATAATGTGCATCGTGAAGGTGACAATCCTCATGCAAACAACAACACCGACTAAATGATGAATGATCAAATGTTCGAGGCTTTATGCGATTTATGCAACAAAGAAAGAGAGAGCGACTCACCCAAAACGTAGGTGGAAACACGAGAAAACTCTCAAGCGTGTCCACCGCTAAACAATTCAAGGAGCCGACCAACGGAGTTTAAGGGAGAGCCAAAACCACTTCTCGGCGGAAGCATGGATAAAGCAGATTACCAAGATATTTGATGTCTTGGGATGCTCCGAGGAGCAAAAGGTTCCTTCACGCCTTTTATGTTGCGCGGAGAGGCAGATTCATCGTGGGGAATCGATAAAACGTACTCAACTCAACATCAAGATATCTTGGGAGAAGTTCCAGAGTCGTTCAACGACAAATACTTTCCCGAAAGTATTCGCCACATGAAGGAGGTGGAGTTTATCAAGTTGGAACAAAACAATATGGCCAGGTATGTCAATACGAGGCAAAATTTGCGGAGTTATCACGGTTTACGTCCCCACTTGGTGGATAATGAAGAGAAATGGCGCGAAATGTTTTAAGAGGTTTGAAGTCGGGAGATCGTCAACATCTTATTTCTCATAAACCGTGTTTGTATTCGGATGTTGTAAATAGGGCTCGATTAGTGGAGCGATAATGAGTCAACGCAACTAAAAGAGAGCGGTAACAAAATTATAATACCGGCGAGAGTAGTAGTCATCGAAGCGGTGACAACAAGCGTGGAGGGAATCAACAGGCCGGATATGGTAACCACTTGATGTGTAATCGGGGCAAAATAATAAGAATGGACATTTCAAGAAACGGAGATTCAACAATGATGGAAAGACGTCGGCACCAAAGACCCATTGTTAAGGAAGGAGAAAGACCACCTATCATATGCTTCAAATGCGGAGGAGAGGGACACATCATCCAAAACTGCGCCATGCCGTCAAAGCATGTTATAATTGTGGAAGAGAAGGTCACTTAGCTCGATTTTGTGCGTTTCTGAAGACAAATTCACTAGGATGGAGGCACCAAAGGCCATCCCGGAAAATTCAAAACCGGTAGTCTGAGGAGAGCGTTTGTTGTGACCTCCCAAAGAGCAAGGAATCCGAATGAGGTCATCATGGGTAAGCTTATCATAAACTCTAATGAAGTCTATACTTTATTTGATACCTGGGTTCTACCCATTCTTTTATTTCTCCTACTTGTGCTCATCGATTAAATTTGACTCGGAGAAATTAGACTTTGACTTATCTCGTGGAAACTCCGTTGGGAGAAACCTTCATTACATCCACTGTTTATAAGTCTTGTTTGGTTCAAATCGGTACCCTCACATTACCTATCGATCTTATTTCATTAAAAATACTTGCATTTGACGTGATTCTAGGGATTGATTGGTTAACTACTTATCATGCAAAAAATTGATTTTTTCGTAAGGTTGTTAGCTTTCATATTCCTAATCAACCTATTATCTTGAATTCAAACGACCAAACCATTAAAATCAATCACGGTCATCTCAAGCCATAAAGCTATTCGTTTATTGAAAAGCGGATGTCAAGCTTTCTTAGCTCATGTCACAGATTTAAACAAAAATACGTCAATTTTGAACGATATTTCTATTGTTAATAAATTTCCTAACGTATTCCCCGAAGAACTTCCTGGCCTACCCCCAGAGCGTGAAATTGAATTTTGTATCGACCTTGAACCCGGTACAAAACCTATTTCCAAAGCCCCATATCGAATGGCTCTATTGAACTTCGTGAGTTAAAGACCCAACCGCAGGAATTGTTAGACATTGGCTTTATTCGTCCCTAGTACTTCTCCTTGGGGTGCTCTGTTCTCTATTCGTGAAGAAGAAAAAGATGGGAGTATGCGACTTTGTATTGATTATCGGAGTTGAATCATGTCACCATCAAAAATAGGTATCCATTGCCACGTATTGATGACTGTTTGACCAATTGAAAGGAGCCAAATTCTTTTCAAAGATTGATCTTCGTTAGGATATCACCAATTGAAGATTAGAACCGTGACATTCCAAAGACGGCTTTCAGAACTCCCAGATGCGGGCATTATGAATTCCTAGTCATGTCCTTTGGATTGACTAATGCTCCTCGCGCCTTCATGGATATGATGAACCGAGTATTCAAGGAATATTTAGATCACTTTGTGGTCGTCTTTATTGATGACATCCTTATTTATTCCAAAAGCCGTGAAGATCATGAGCAACACTTGAGGTCGACACTCCAAAAGCTTCGTGAATATAAGCTTTATGCCAAGTTGAAGAAATGTGAGTTCGGCTTGAAGAAGTAGCATTCCTTGGGCACGTGGTATCAAGTCATGGAATATCTGTTGACCCAAAGAAGATTGAAGCTATTCAAAGTCGGGAACAACCTAAATCGATGATCAAGCACGTAGCTTTCTCGGTTTAGTTGGTTATTATCTAAGATTCGTGGAAGGATTTTCTCGAATCGCTACTCCATCGACTCAAATGACTTGGAAAGATACAAAGTTCGGTTGGAGCGAAGAATGTGAGAAGAGTTTTCAAGAACTCAAGAGAGACTTATTTCAAAGACTGCTCGACAATACCATACCATCTGCCTCGGAGGATTTGTCATCTACTGATGATGCTTCTCGCAAAAAGGTTGGGATGTGTTCTTATGCAACATGGAAAAGTTATAGCCTATGCCTCATGACAACTCAAAGAATAATAGAGAGGAATTATCCTACTCATGATCTAAAGTTAGCGGTTTATTGTCTTTTTGACTTAAAATTTGGAGGCATTACTTGTATGGGGAGAAAGTGGAGATCTTTACGGATCATAAAAGCCTCAAATATTTCTTCACTCAAAAGGAACTCAACATGCGACAACGACGTTAAGCTTGAACTGAAAAGATTATGATCATACCATCCAATACCATCCGGAAAAGCGAGCGTGGTAGTGACGCATTGAGTAGAAAATCATATGCAAGTACGAGTGCGATATTGTCAACGCAAAGGCCCATTTGTGTGACTTACAAAGGATGGAGATAGAGTTAAAGACTCCAGGGACGCATGTGATGATAGCGAGTATATGAGTAGAACCGACTTTAATCGATAAAGTTAAAGCTGCTCAAGCTACGGACACGGAGTGATGCGTATGAGGAAGAAAGTGCAAGAAGGTGCTATCTTAGGAAGCAAGAATCGATGAAGAAGGAATACTTGAGTCAACTCCGGACTTTGTGTTCCTAACGACCACGATTTAAAGTATAATATCATGATGGAAGTGCACAACACACCATTTGCAATCCATCTCGGGAGTACCAAAATGTATCATGATATTAAATCATACATTTTGGTGGAGCAATATGAGAGAGAGAGATATTTGTTTATCTCAAGGTGTCTAACTTGTCAACGAGTTAAAGCGGAGCATCAAGTACCAAAAGGTCCATTGAAACCACTTGAAATTTCGTAATGGAAGTGGGAGCACATTACCATGGATTTCAATTTCGGCCTTCCTAAGGTTTCTCAAGGCATTGATGCGATTTGGGTCATTGTTGATAGATTGACCAAGTCTGCTCATTTCTTCCGATACGAGAAACTTATACACTTGAACGTCTTGCTCGTATGTACATAAACGAGATTGTAAGATCGCATGGTATCTTAAGGTATCCATAGTTTCGATCGAGACCCAAGATTCACCTCACGATTTTGGGTTAGTTTGCAAAAAGCTATGAGCACGGACTTACGATTTAGCTTCGGCATATCACCCTCAAACGGAGGGACGGTGGAGAGGACTATTCAAACTCTTGAAGATCTATTAAGACTCGTGTCCTTGATTTCAAGGGAGTTGGGACAAGTTCTTACCATTGGTGGAGTTTTCCTACAACAACAGCTTATCAAGCAAGTATTGGCATGGCTCCATTCAAGCATTGTATGGAAGAAAGTGTCGTTCTCCAAGATTATCTTTGGGATGAGGTGGGTGAAGCAACGTTGTTGGGACCGGAGTTGATGCGTATGACTACGAAAAAGATTCAAACGATCCGACAACGTATAAAAACCTCACAAAATCGACAAAAGAGTTATAGTGGAATAAATTTGATATAATGTTATAGTTGTTATAAAATATTCGTTTGGTCGGGGAATATTCTTTTTGTTAGGGAATATTCATACAACGGCTCAATCATTGGTGGACCCCACAATGTAATTATTATTAGGATTAAGAAAACGACAAAAATATTTTATAAAAATAACTATGGAGGTGTTACCGTTAAAAGCTGTTGAACTACCCGGTGGTAAAGTAATGCGATGTCTGGCGTGGTTGCATAGTAGCACACGGTATTGATTATTGATGCTTACGTGAGAAGTCACTCAATTATGCTCAATTATTACTACACGATAATTCTTTGCATCATATCTCTTATATTATTGATTCAATTATTGTCACGATCATCATCATATAATATGTTATAGTATTAAATCAATAATTGAGACGACAAGTTATAAATGATTAATAATTGTTGAAAGATTAAATATGTGTTGATGAAAAAATAAAATGATTTGTGGTAAGTTTGATTATTTTATGGGGGCTCATATGTCATCATCTAAGAGTCTCTTCAATCAATAGTAATTACCCTTGTGAATAGTATTTACCTTCGTCGATAGTAATTACCTTCGTCGATAAGTAATTACCCTTGTGAATAGTATTTACCTTCGTCAATAGTAATTACCCTTGTGAATAGTAATTACCTTCGTTAATAGTAATTACCTTTACCAGACGTCGAACCACTTGTCGTTTCACATTACAGGCGTCGAACCACTTGTCGTTTCACATTACAAAAGGCCCAAACCACTTTTCTTTTCACATCATTAGTCGTCGAGCCACTTGCCTTTTCACACGCGGTGCTAAGCTAGAAATCTTCTATAAATAGAGGCCTAGGGCTTCATTATTTTCACTTAATTCATTCAAGCTATAGAGAGAAATTATAGAGAGAATAAGAGAGAGAAGAAGAAGAGTATTTTGTTACTACACTTCTTTGCGATATTCAATTTCCTACCAAAAGTAAGGGTGTTATTCTTTCTTATTCATGAAGAGAAGCTGTTGTTATTCCATTGCTTATTATTACATTGGAATAACTTTTGTATAACGTGGTTTACCCTATACTTGGTGACATTCTTCTATTATTCTGTTGGAACATCCTGTCTGTGTGTTTTACACCGAACCTGGTTCCGTCTTTATTATTATTACATTGGAACATCACATGCATGTGTTTTTACACCGACTGGTTCCGCTCTTTATTATTATTACATTGGAACATCCTCGTGCATGTGTTTTACACCGACCTGGTTCCATTCTTTATTATTCTCATTGGAACATCCTATCTCATGCGTTTTCTGGCGGGACTGTTCCGTTATTTATTATTACATTGGAATAACTTTTGCATGCGGTCTATCGCATGCATGGTGATTTCTTTTGTTATTCTATTCTTTATTATACCCAGTTGGTTAAAACTTTGACTTCTATACTCCATGAAATTAGTGGAATATCCTTGATATTTGTGTTTCATCCAGTATCTTTTCATGGAAATATTCTTCTGATCATTCTTGAATTTTACTCTACAAAACAGTATCATGTTGATAATTTGGACGTTAATAATTCCTGGATAAAATAATTCTTGAACTTGTTTTATTGAATTCTTATATCATTGTCATCATCCTCATGTTTATATTATGTTGAAAGTCATCTCATGGCTGTGAAGGTATGGATGGACTTGGTATGATTATGACCAGAGACTATTCGGTGTAATCATGGCCGTAATGTTACAAATGATGTGGTAAAAATCCTCGATTAAGTAGTAGTGCATTGATGGACGATTGTTGGCATGATCATGACCATTAATGAATACACAAATATTCATGGCCCGTAGTGCATGAATAATTGTAGTCGTGATACTAAAGAATATCCTTGGTAGTAGTGTGTGGGGTGATTCGATGATGTGGAATATTTATTAAAGTTTGAGTCTCAAATTATAACAAGATGATGAAAAACCTTTTAAAACCTAAAAGATAGTAGACTTTATTTTCTACTTGACTCTTTTAATGGATTGCTTATTCAAGCTGCAGATTAACCGGGTTGTCTATTGTATTTTATCGCTTAACATTGTTGAAGACTATTGATAATTTATTACGCATTATCTTAGTCATAATATTTCTTCTTGGGCTAGTTGAGCTCACCCTTTCTTTCACCGTTTCTCTTGAAAATGAGAATATAGCATTTGGGACGAGTCGGGGAAGCGAGTGATGGTCACAAGATAGCATTAGTAGTCCTCACTATTCGTGAAATAGTATGATAATAATTGTAATGAGGATTTTTTTGAGTTTGTAAAATATCTAGTAGATTTATATTTGTATTTAAACTCACGCTTTATGTCGTATTATACACAGCGCTTATGTTAATAAGTTGTATTTAAATTCTGTACCATGTAACTGGCGACCCAAGATGGGTGATGTATACCTAATTTTGGGGGCGTCACAACGTATCATGGACCATAACTCCATTTCCCGACTCGTCCCAGCTATATTCTCATTTCCTGAAGAGAACAATGAAAGAAAGGGTGAGCTCAACTAGCCCAGTAAAAAATATTATGACTAAGATAATACAGAATAAATTATCCTTAGTCTTCAACAGTATAACAACTGATAGAATACAATAGACAACAAGTTTAACTGCAGCGGAACAAGCAATCCATTAGAAGAGTCAAGTAGAGCATAAAACTACTATCTTCTATGATTTTAAAAGTTTTTCATCAACTTTATCGCTGAGACTCAGTTTAACAAATAAACCACATCATCGAATCATCCCTGCACCACGGCCAAGGATATTCATGTAATCATCAATGGTCATGATTATACCGAATAATCCCTGGTCATAATCATACCAACAACTGTCCATCAATGAACTACAAGCCAATGAGGACTTTTACCACATCATTCGTTACATTACGGTCATGATTATACCGAATAATCCCTAGTCATAATCATATCAAGTCCATCTATGCACGTAAGCCAAAGATGACTTTAATCAGAATATAAGCATGAGAATGATGACAATGACATAATAATTCAATAAAACAAGTTCAAGGATAAATTTTAAAGATTTATAATTTAATTTATCCAGACATCAATAACGTCCAATTGTCAACATGATACTATTTTGTAGAGTAAAATTCAAGAATAATATTCATGTACCAAAAATAATTTGGACAGAAAATAAATATATTTTTTTGGGTGAATAGTACCCCGTGAATAGTACCCAGACACGAAAAGGGTCCCGAATACCCGAGTGAATGATACTAGAGTGAATAGTAATCGAGTGAATAGTAATTTGTGAATAGTACTCCGGTACGAAAAGTGTCCCGAATACCTGAGTGAATGATACTAGAGTGAATAGTAATTGGGTGAATAGTAACTCGTGAATAGTAACTCATGAATAGTACTCTGGCACGAAAAGTGCCCCGAATACCCAAGTGAATAAGACTAGAGTGAATAGTAATCGGGTGAATAGTTACCCGTGAACAGTAACTCGTAACAGAAAAATACCAAATAAATGATATTTCATGACGAGTACAAAAGAAATGATATTTCATACGAGTATAATAGAATATACGAAACTGCAAATGGATTTTTATCCGCCATGCGGTAATCCATGTACAAAGATCATTTTCACAATTTAATAAAGAATGAATACGAAGGATCATTCACCATGCATGTGGTAATCCACATAGACGGTTATTCTGACAGAATAATAAAGAATGGAATAACAGAAGAATTCACCATGCATGCGATAGATATCGCATGCATGTGTTATTCCAATGTAATAATAAAGAAACGGAACTAGGTAGTCATGCGTAATCGCATTGCATGTGATATTCCAATGAATAATAAAGAATGGAATAACAACAATTCACGGTGCATGCGATACATAATCATACATGATAAAGTTATTCCAATGAATAATAAAGAATGGAATAACAGAAGAATTTTACCATGTATGCGGTACTTCGCATAGACAGGTTATTCCAACATAATAATAAAGAATGGAATAACATAAGAATTTCACCATGTATGCGGTACATCGCATAGACAGGTTATTCTAACATAATAATAAGGAATGGAATAACAATAGCTCTCTTCATGGATACGAAAGAATAATACCCCTTACCTCAGAAGAAAATTGGATATTGGAATAGTGAGGTAGCATACTTCTCTTCTTCTTTCTCTCTATAATTGCTCTCTATAATAAATGCTCTATTGCTTTAGTGGATTGGTGAAAAATAATGAAGGAATGAGCTTCTATTTATAGGAAAATATAGTTTCGATAATTGCACATTTTGGGGCTCGAAATATTACAGTATAATACCTTCCTCTTTTCCTTCATTTTTAATTTAGTCCTGCAAGTATTATCAAACTTGCACCACCTCCCCTAATAGTAAATCATGTGAATCAATAGCAAATCATGTGAATCAATAGTTCTAAACATGTGAAAAAATTAATTATAGTATAGTACCTTCAACTATACCTCCATTTTTAACTTAGTCATGCAAGTATTATCAATCTTGCACCAACTCCCCTAATAGTAAATCATGTGAATCAATAGTACACATATGTGAACACATAGTTATCAGCATGTGAATTAATAGTAATTAATTGCTCATTTATCCGGTGAATTACCCAATTGGTCAATATAACCTCCAGACATCAATTAATATCGAAATAAATGTTGATTTCCACTAACACTAATAATTCCAACACAATGGAACTATCAATTTGATCTTTAATC
The DNA here is from genome assembly GCA_020205615.1 of Panax quinquefolius. Taxonomy (NCBI): domain Eukaryota; kingdom Viridiplantae; phylum Streptophyta; class Magnoliopsida; order Apiales; family Araliaceae; genus Panax; species Panax quinquefolius. The sequence goes on from CM035154.1 coordinate 28,684,339, forward strand.
AACACGAACTTATTCATCATTAATATTATAATGCAAAATATTTAACAACCAAAATCGCTCCTGTGAAAGAGGGGCTTTCCGATAAGGATTTTTCCTTATCAGCGCAATTAGGTGACCAAACCTCTCTTTGTGAAACTTCTAGACATTGTCAATATTGTAAATAATAATATGAATAACTTTGTCGTCTCAATTATTGATTTAATAATATAACATATTATACGATGATATTGCGATAATAATTGAATCAATAATATGAGAGATATGATGCGTTAAATTCATCGTGAGCAATAATTGAGTATAACTGAGTGACTTATCACGTAAGCATCAATAACCAATACCGTGTGCAACTATGCAACCATGCGTATTACTGTACTATTATTACCGAGTAGTTCAACAGTTTTAACGGTAACACTTTTGCGTTATTTTTATAAAATGATAATTCTGTCGTTTTCTAACTACGACAATACTTTCGTTGTGGGGTCCACCAATGATTATGCCGTCATACAGATATTTTCTGACAAAAAGAATATTCCCCGGCTAAACGAATATTTTATAACAACTTGCATACTTTGCAAAATTTATAAATATTACCCACAACTATAATATTATATCAAATCCACACCATAATATTCAAAAAAATATTTCGAGAAATTTAAACCTTTATTCATAAAATTTGGGGTCTCACAATTTCCCCTCCTTATGAAATTTTGCCCTCAAAATTTACGTACGTACCTGGTATGATGAGGATACCTTGACTTCATTTCAGATTCTAACTCTTGAGGTATAACATTTGAGTGTTGAATACGATCATTCTTATCCAAGATTTTAACACGTATCTCCTCATACGTTAAATCTTCTGCTATCTCGTCTAATTCCAATTCAATAATGTGGTTCGGGTCGTCCACATAATTATGTAACATCAATATGTGAAAAACGTTATGAACACGCGACATACTTAGCGGTAAGGCGGGTCTATAGGCCACAATTCCTACTCGATCGAGGATTTCAAATGGGCCAATTAAATTGAGGGTTGAGATAACACCTTCTTGAACCTTCTTCTTCATTTTCATCAGCTCTGGGTCTGAAGCTTGAGCGGCTTTAACTTTATCTATTAAAGTCGATTCTAGTCGTATATTCGTTATCTTCACGTGGGTCCCTAAAGTCTTTAACTCTATCTTCATCATTTGTAAGTTATACGAAATGGGTTTTTATGTTAACAACATCGCACTCGTAAACGCATACGATCTTCTAGTCAACGCATCAGCTACCACGTTCGCTCTTCCACAATGATATTGAATGGTATAGTCGTAGTCTTCAACAGCTCGAGCCAACGTCTTTGGCGCATTATACATTTGTTTTGGTTGAAGAAATATGTAAGGGTTTAAGAAATGGGTTTTGTACTGGGGTCAATACAAAATTCGATTTCACGCTCTAGGGGTAGGCTAAGGAGTCTTCAAGAATACGTCAGGAAATTTATTAATAATAGAAATATCATTCAAAACTGTTACTCTCATCCAAGACTTGGATAACACATGAAATGAAGGTTTCTACTAACGAAGTTTCAATCGATAAGTCAAAGTCTAACTTCTCAAGAGTTAAATTTAAACGTTGAGCGCAAGCAAGAGAGATAAAAGAATGGGTAGAAGTGTAGAACCGATATCTAATAAGGTATTGACTTCGCATGAATTTATAATTAACTAACTCGTGATAACTTCATTCGGGTTACTCACTTTTTGAGAAGTCACAAAAAACGCTCTTCCTGAAACCACCGACTTTGTTTTGTCCATATCCGCCTTTGGTGCCACCGTCCCAGCTGGACTTGATTTCGCTATAGGATAAAATCGAGTTATGTGACCATCTTTTCCACAACTAAAACATACCTTGGAAGGCTGTGAACAGTTTGGACTTATGTGTCCCTCCTCTCTGCATCTATAGCTTCTTACTGGCGATCGTTCTCCTCCCCTAGAATTTGTTGCTGGTGTTGGTGCTGCTGCCGACGTCTTCCTATCATCATTAAATCTTCTCTTCTTGAATTTTCCACTTGAATCATTTCTTCTATTATCTTGGCCATGATTACCACCGAAGTGGTTACCATTTCTTGCCTGATAATTTCCTTCACGATGGTTATCATTGTTCCGATGGCCGTTGCAACCGGTATGATTATTATCGTGTTACTGGTCATTACCTTTTGGTTGTGCTGACTCATTATCACGCTCCAATAACTGAGCCCTATTCAAAACATCTGAATATAAACAAAGTTTGTGAGAAATGAGGTATTGACGTATTTCGGGTTTCAAACCTCTTAGAAACATTCGCATCATTCGCTCCTCATTATCGACCAAATGGGATGCGAACCGGGATAACTCCGCAAATTTAGCCTCGTATTGCAACACAGTCATATTGTTTTGCTCCAACTTAATGAACTCCACCTTCTTCATATGACGAATACTTTCGGGAAAGTACTTGTCATTGAACAGTTCTTGGAACTTCTCCCAAGACATCTTGAGTGCGTCAAGCTGGGTACGTTTTACAGATTCCCACTAGTAATCTACCTCTTCACGCAACATAAAGGTGGCGAAGGGAACTTTTTGCACCTCGGAGCATCCTAAGACATCAAATATCTTGGTGATCTGCTTTAACCACGTCTCCGCCTTAAGTGGTTCTGGCTTTCCCAAAAACTCTGGTGGTCCCAGCTCCTTGAACTGCTTATCGATGACCACCCGAGAGTTGCCAGTGTTTCCACCTATATTTTGAACAGGAGTCTCTCTCGTCTGATGTTGCATGAATTGCATAAAGCCTCTGAACATCCCACCGTTCATCATCTGATCGGTGTTGTTATTTACCTGAGGATTATTATCTTCCTGTTGCACATTATCCTGGGTATTGATCGTTGGTGACTCAACGGTCTCATGTTCTTCATTGCTGATCTCAACATTTTCAGATGCCATTTTCAAACACTGTCACAAAATAAGGGTTAATTAACATATCACATAATATCTCTATACTCTGACTGACCAATTAAATACCAAATAAACTTAGGTAGGTCATACTAGCGAAGGAATTCCCCGTCTCTCCCTTCCTAGTTCTTGTCTCACATCTCAGCCAGAGATCATATCCCTAAGCTTTGATACCAACTGTGACCCGCATCCAAGACTTGGATAGCACCTCACAATGATACCTATCAACTTGCCACCGTTCCTCACGGCGTCCCCTACGGAAAGTCTGGCTTCGGTGCATCCCAAGACTTGGAAGTCACCAGATAAAGGCTCGGGGCTCTTTTCTATGGCTTTGATATCAACTGTGATGCCCCCAAAATAGGTATACATCACCCATCTTGGGTCGCCAGATATCATGGTACATAAATCAAATACAAACTTAATTATACAATTGTCGTGTAAAATACGACAAAACATAAGCTGAGAGTTTAAACAAGAATATTGCCTTCTAGACAATATACACTCTCAATGGAGTCCTCATTATAATTATTATCACACTATTTTATAGAATAGTGAGGACTACTAAAGCCACTTATCCTGGACCATAACTCCATTTCCCGACTCGTCCCAGCTATATTCTCATTTCTTGAAGAGAACAATGAAAGAAAGGGTGAGCTCAACTAGCCCAGTAAAAAATATTATGACTAAGATAATACAGAATAAATTATCCTTAGCCTTCAACAGTATAACAACTGATAGAATATAATAGACAACAAGTTTAACTGCAGCGGAACAAGCAATCCATTAGAAGAGTCAAGTAGAGCATAAAACTACTATCTTCTATGATTTTAAAAGTTTTTCATCAACTTTATCGCTGAGACTCAGTTTAACAAATAAACCATCATCGAATCATCCCTGCACCACGGCCAAGGATATTCATGTAATCATCAATGGTCATGATTATACCGAATAATCCCTGGTCATAATCATACCAACAACTGTCCATCAATGAACTACAAGCCAATGAGGACTTTTACCACATCATTCGTTAAATTACGGTCATGATTATACCGAATAATCCCTGGTCATAATCATATCAAGTCCATCTATGCACGTAAGCCAAAGATGACTTTAATCAGAATATAATCATGAAGATGATGACAATGACATAATAATTCAATAAAACAAGTTCAAGGATAAATTTTAAAGATTTATAATTTAATTTATCCAGACATCAATAACGTCCAATTGTCAACATGATACTGTTTTGTAGAGTAAAATTCAAGAATAATATTCATGTACCAAAAATAATTTTGACAGAAAAGAAATATATTTTTTGGGTGAATAGTACCCCATGAATAGTACTTCGAGAATAGTACCCCGTGAATAGTACCCCGACACGAAAAGTGTCCCGAATACCCGAGTGAATGATATTAGAGTGAATAATAATCGGGTGAATAGTAACTCGTGAATAGTACTCCGACACGAAAAGTGTCCCGAATACCCGAGTGAATGATACTAGAGTGAATAGTAATTGGGTGAATAGTAACACGTGAATAGTAACTCGTGAATAGTACTCCAGCATAGGGCTATTCATAAATTTTGATATTTTTGATTTTTTAGGTGAACGGACGGTCCGAACCGAATCGATTGATCTGACAAAAGAAAAACAGGATCGGATCGGTTTTGTCAAACCGGTTTTATTCGATTCAGGTTACTTAGTTTCATAGTGCAGTACATACCGAACCGAACCGATTGTACCAGTCAAAAATATTTTTTAAATAATTTTTTTATTTAGCCTTGTAGAATTGGCTTGAAGTCTTCTTCTCTATTTATATAATAGAAATAACACAAGAAAAGACATTACATAATAGAATATTTAGGACTTGATGAAATTATTTGTGACGCCCCCAAAATAGGTCCATTCCATCCAACCCATTCTGAGTCGCCAAATACATGGTACAGAAATAACTACAACTTTATTATTACAACATATAAACTGTGAGTTTAAATACAGATATTGCCATCTAGACAATATCCACACGCAAATAAATCCCCATCATAATTATTGATACATTATTTTACAAAAATGGTGAGGACTACTAAACAACTCTCTCTAGAACCTTCATTCCATACCCCGACTAGTACTTCGCTACATTCTCGCCTCCCCGAGAAGAAAAATGGAACAACAAGGAAAAGGGTGAGCTCAACTAGCCCGAAGAAGAATATTGTGACTAAGATAACATAGAGCAAATTATCGTTAGTCTTCAACAGAAAAATCTAATAGAATACAATAGACAACCAGCTTTTAAATCAACAACTCATGGTGAAATAACAATTCATCGGAAGAGTTAAGTAGAGAATGCAAACTACTATCTTCTATATATGAATTTAAAAGTTCATCGTCGATATTTTATCCCTGTAACATCAATCAATATATATCTGGAATCAAATATTCATCTTTGCACTACAGGCCAAAGATATTCATTAATTGATCATGTTCATCTAAACACCTGTTCATCTTTGCACTACGGGCCAAAGATATTCATCAGAAATCATTCATCTCTGCACTACAGGCCAAAGATATTCAGTAATATCATCATTTATAACTGAGGATGATGAAAAACATTTTAAAGGAAACGAATCTAGTGAAACAAAAGAACAAATATTAAGGATTCGTATTTTAAACAATCCAAGTTCAAAATTACTTCATAAGTAATTAGAGTGGAGTAAAATTCAAGAATGATCAAAACATGGATACAATCAAAGCTAGTATCCATAATAGATATTTTGGACAAAAAGAAGAAATTTCATTTTTTCTGAATAGTCTTAAGTATTCGTGAATAAGTCAGTATACATGAATAGTCTTGGTATAATCGTGAATAAGTAACTCCGACACCAAAAGATAGAAATTTCACAAAAAAAACATCTTCACGCTTCGTGAATAGTACTCGTGAATAGTAACTCATGAATAGTAACTCGTGAATAGTAACTCATGAATAGTAACCCCGACATGAAAAAGTTCCAAATTTGATAAAAATTTCCAACCAATATTTCGGCATAATGATATTGAAGAAATAATATCATTTTCGAATAAAATAATATCCCTTACCTCGAAAGACAGTACTTCTAGTTGAAACACCGGATATAGGCTATGACTTGAACTTGCACCGTATAGCAATACTCAAAGTATATTCAAAATACTCACAAGAATACGCTCGATAATATAGAGAGAGAAAACTTTAGTTTCTGGTGTGATTTTCAATTCTAACCTAAGCACCCTATTTATAGGAAAATGCTTAGAACACCAAAGTAGAAAATTTAATATAATAATAATATATATATTAATTTGTCTACGCCCACTTAGAATCATCTGAATTCAACAACTTAGCATGTGTTAAAGATGCCCACCAAACACAAAAAATATTTTTTCTTATTTAAATTATTTTAAACTTCCAAAATCAATTATTTGAGCTTGAACTTCAATAATTCATAATAAATAGCCCTTTTATCGGAAAATTCGAATCTCAAGACTTTTTATAGGAAATTCAATTCTCTACAACTTTACGGAAGAAAGATTTTCTAAATTCCAAATGTAAATTGATCAAATCCATAAACCAAGCGATTTTACTGTGCTATAATCAAATTTCTAATCGATAATTGTGTCCACCAACACACAAAATATGTGTTAAACATTTAATGCCACAAAAATACTCTTCCTCCTCATATACTCATATATCCCACATTCATTATAAAAATATCACTTTAATATATTATTAAAATAATATATTTAAATGAATTATTTTATCGAGAAAAGATAAAATATTAATTATCAACAATTGTCATTTTAAAAATTTTTCCATCTATATCCACATAAAATCAATATTTTTCTCATCATATAAATCAATAATTAATTATTCACAAATAATATTACAGAATCACAATCTTCGTGCAACCAAGTCGTTCCCAGAAAGAGGGGCTTTCAATAAGGATCTCTCTCATCATGGCGCATGATTAGTGAAAGTAGTATGCACACAAGCCAATCATCATGTTTGATGATAAAGCATATACTTTATAACAATCTTATTCATTTATTAATAAAAAGTAATAATTTATTAAAGGCTTTTAATTATCTACATGATGCTATTTTATAATATGTGATAAACCCATAGTTTTAAGCAATGCTTTTAGAATAATGATGATGATCATTCTAATGAGATCTAAATTCTTAGAAAGCTTAAAACTAAAATAGTTCCCAATCATTGGATTACTAAATTGGGGATTAGTGAATCCGGATAGATTGGTACATACGTTACTTGTTCATTGGATGAGGATGATTGATCTCACGATCATTTGTGTGGAGACACTAAAGCAAGTATGTAGGTGCTTATTAGAGAATAAGTTCATTTGAATTGGCTCGCTAAGGAATACCTAATGGAGTTTTACTTGCTGTCAATAGGAATTCTGTAGTGATAGTAGTCTGAGTGATCCTTGGACTTGAGATCATCATAGTATCTTGTGTATGATGAGTTATACTTTGACTTATTCCTTAAGACCCTTAGGGTATATCAAAGGGTATGCTTGGGTATAACAAGTTGTACATGGAGATAATATATGATCAATAAAGAATCTACCACTTCTAATAAAAAAGAAATGTCCTATGTGATTCGATAAATGACAACCCAGTAGAGTCTTGGCAATGCGAATGAAATTAAAAGGAGTTTCTAATTTGCATTATTTGGAGTTGTGCATTTAAGGATCGAAATACATATAATTAAATAAAATAAGACTTGACAAGAATTCCATGTCTTATATTTAATTGGGACATTGTATGGTGGAAGGATTGAATTGTACGATAACTATTTACTCAAAGGTTCTTTAATGATTAATGTTGAAATCTATATTATCCGAAAGTCATTGATCATTAGGGAGGCTTATCCCTATTGTAGAATAAATATTATTTATTTAAATAAATTAATTGTTTAATTTATTTATTTAAATAAGATTAGAATTGTTCTAATTGATTTATTCACAACCGGGTTTAATATGGAGAACCTAAAGGGTCACACCATAAAAGGAAGAATAATTATTTAAGAAGTTAATGGCATAATCGTAATAATATGTTATGTATATTTAATTTAATCTATGGTGATAGAATAAATTAAATAGCTTAATATTATTATTTAATATTTTAGAAATATTAAATATAAATTAATAAGAGGGGTCTTATTAATATTATTACAATTATTATTATTATTTTAATTTCTAAAAGAGTTTAGGAATTAATTTAATATAAGTACTCTCATTTATTCCTAATTGGATTAGGAAGGAAAATTAGTTAAGCGAGTTTAATTAATTATCCCTAATAAGATTAGGGAGCTTAATTAATTAAAAGAATTTAATTAATTAAATAAAATCCAATTCCTTAATTGTTAAGGTGGGTTGCCCATATCTATAAATAAGAGGAGTCTTATTATGGGTGATGTGGTTGTTGACTTTTACAACATACGTAATAATTCCAATAGTTGGGAGAGTACGCCTTTTCTATAGAGATAGAAAAACTAGGGTTTAGCCAACCACCCTTCTTCTTAAATCCTTCTTCTTCCTTGGTGGATCACCTCTAGAGGCCAAACACTTGGGTGGCTAACGTTGATCAAAGCAAGGAACCAAACCCGGTGGATTCAAGTTGAACGCGAAAAGGATTGGAGGTGAACTTGTACCTGAGGAAGCTCGGATCTTCAAGGGTATGTTTGTTCTTCATATCTTTTCGTTTAATTAATAATTGTGCATAAAAAGTGATCCGGGTATATGGTTTGTAAATTTTATAAACTCTGATTTTACACGTTTCTGCTAATTTATGCAATTTGATTGCATTCTTGAATATTACAAACCTAACAATTAGGTGACCAAACGTCTCCTTACACAGAACTTTCTAGACATTGCCAATAATGTTATCCAATAATATTATTCAGATAATATGAATTATTGCTCCGATAATGGAAAATACTATGTAATGATAATTTATTGAAACAACAGTAATATAAAATATCAATGCAGCAATTATTGAATCAATAAAATAAAATCTTGAATAGTAATTCTTCGTAACAATTATTGAGTAGTGCCTTCTTACGTAAGAATCAATAATTGGTGCAATACTGCGTCTTCTTTATTCAACAACGCCGTATTAGTGTGTTTTAACCACCGGGTATTCCAACGATATTAACGATAACAACTACTGCCAGTTATTTATAAACAACTTATATTTGTTGTTTTCTTCATCAATCGCTTTCCATTATGGGGCCCACAAAAGATATGGCAATCATAATAATATTCCCGACAAGATCGAATATTCCACGACCAAACGAATATTCCCAAATGATAATGAATATTTTATAACCACTTGCTTATTCAAAATATTTGCGTATTTTACCCATAACTATCCATATTAATCAAATCAATCCTTACTATTTCAATATAATAAATAGAGAAAAATAAATTTCATTTATTAATAATTTGGGGTCTTACAACCTCCCCTCCTTATGAAATTTTGTCCTCGAAATTGACGTACGTACTTGGTGTTTCGAAAAGATGAGAATACCTCGCTTTGATTTCCGTTTCCAACTTCCAGGTCATTTCCTCAATAGCATGGTTTCTCCACAAAACTTTAACTTGTGGTATAACCTCGGTACATAGGACATGTTCTTTCCTATCCAAGATTTTGACAGGTACCTCCTCGTACGTTAAGTCTTTGGCTATCTCGTCCGATTCTAACTCAATGACGTGGTTCGGGTCGTCCACATATTTACGTAACATTGATACGTGAAAAATGTTATGAACATGCGTCATACTTGGCGGTAAAAGCGAGTCTATAGGCCCGCGGTTCCTATTCGATCGAGAATTTCAAATGGATTAATAAATCAAAGGTTTGAGCTTTCCTCACCTCACCATTCTCGCTTTTGAAATAACAACTTCTTGCACCTCCTTCTTCAAATTCATCACTCCGATTGTGTAGCTTGAGCGACTTTAACTTTATCGATTAAAGTCGATTATACTCGTATATCATCACGTGGGTACCTAGAGTTTTCATCTCCATCTCTATTATTTGTAAATTATACTGAAATGAGTCTTTGACAATATCGTACTCAGTGCTTATATCGATCTTCTACTCAACACGTCGGCTACCACGTTAAACTTTTCCGGGATGGCATGGTCGAACATGTCTTTGAAATGGGTCTCCTCTCGAGTTCTTGAAGCTCTTCCCACATTCCTTGCTCCATTCAATTTTGTATCTCTACGAGTCAATTTGTGTTTAATGGATTAGCGATTCGAGAATATCCTTCAACGAATCTCCGATAATAACCAACTAAGCCTAGAAAGCTACGTATTTCGATTCTGACTTAGGTTGTTCTCAATCGTGACTCATCGTATCAACCTTGGATAAGCGTTACAATGACACCTATCAGTTTACTATCGCACGAATATGGTGTCCCCTACGGAGAGTCTAGCTTCGGTGCATTCCATAATGGAAGTCACCAGATAAAGGCTCAAGTACCAAATTCTATAGTTGAATTTTTAACTCCTGAAGTTCAATAGGAGCCATTCGATATGAGATTTTAGAAATGATTTTTGTACCAGGTTCAAAGTCGATACAAAATTTAATATCAGGCTTTGGGAGTAAGCCAGGAAATTCTTCAGGAAATACGTCAGGAAAAATTATAAACAACAGGAATATTATTCAAATCTGACGTGTCTTTATTCAAATCCATAACAGTGACTAAGAAAACTTGACATCTGTAATAAACGAATAACTTCATGGATTGATATGAAAATGTTTGACTACAATGGTTTGATTGCTTGAATTCGAATAACAGGTTGCTTAGGAATATGAAAACTAACAACCTTACGAAAGTAATCAATTTTGGCATGATGAGTAGTTAACCTTAAAATCACATCAAAAGAAAATATCTCTATAAGTAAAGGTTAACGGTAATATGATAGTGCCAACTGAATCAAGCAAGATTTCTAAACAACGGATGTAATGAAAGTTTCTCTAACGAGTCTCCATAAATAGGTCAAAGTCTAATTTCTCCGTAGTCAAGTTCAAACATTGAGCGCAAGCAAGAGAGATAAAAGAATGGGTAGAACCGCAGATTCTAGTAAGGTATAAACTTCGCAAGAATTTATAATTAACTAACCGATGCTAACTTCGTTCGGGTTCTCGCATTTTAATGGAAGTCACGACAAACGCTCTTCCGGGAACCATTGACTTTGACCTTTCTATGACATCCTTTTGAGTCACCATTCCCGCTTGACTGGGTTTCGATCTGCATCTGATCTCGGCGATATGTCCTTCTTTTCCACAATTATAGCATACCTTAAACTGTTGTGGGCGGCGTTTAGGCTAATATGTCCCTCTTTCCGCATTTGTAACATACGACCGGGTGGTCGTTCTCCTCCATAGAACCGATTCTTTCTTAAACCTTTATTGTCTTCACATAATTCGTTGTTAAATCTCCTCTTTTTAAAATCTCCTCCTCTACTCGCTTCTTCTATTTTCATGGCCATGATTACCACCAGAGTGTTTACCGCCTTTGTCTGTATTCTTCTTTCTCCGTTGGTTATCGTTATTCGATGATCGCTATCTTGATAGATGATCCTGGTTATGGTCTCTCGGTTGAGCGTACTCGTTATCTCGCTCTAACAATCGAGCCTCATTGACAACATCTGAATAGAGAGAAAATTTATGAGAAATGAGATCTTGGCGTATCTATGCGTTTTTCAAACCTCTCGAAACATCCGCGTCATATCGTTCTTCATTCTCCACCAAATGAGATCTGAACTGGATAACTCCGTGAACTTCGCCTCGTCTTTGAAACCGCTATGTTATTATTACTCCGGTCTAATAAACTCCACTTCTTTCATATGATGAATACTTTTAGGGAAGTACTTGTCATTGAACTGCTTTCTGAAATGTCTCCCATGACATCTTTGAGTCTGATGGGATACGCTTCACTGATTCCCACCGATGTCTGCCTCGCCACGGAACATAAAGGTGGCGAATGGAACCATCTGTTCTCCGTGCATCCCAAGACATCAAATATCTTGGTAATTTGCTTGACCCATGTTTCCGCCATGATCGGATCGGCTTTCCCTTAAATTCGTGGTCCCAACTCTTTGAACTGCTTGTCATTTGTGACAACCCGTGAATTGCTATCATTTCCTCCTGTATTTTGAACACGAGTCTCCTCATCCGATTTTGCATGAGCTGCAAAAAGCTTCTAAACATCCCCTCGTTCATCATCTGATCAGTGGTGTTGTTCACAGGAGGTACATTGCTAGCCTGTTGCACGTTCTCCTCGTTGGTAAGTACAGGCATCTCCACGGTCTCATTTACTCCACTTTAATATTCTCGATCGACATTCTCAAATCTTGTCATAAAAACAAGGGTTAATTAAGGAAATCAATATATCACATAATATCCTATATACTAACCAACTAACAAATAAGCTTAGGTAGGACACACTAGCGAAGGATTTACTCGCTCTCCCTCCTAGTTCTATTCCCCGATCTCCGCCAGAGATCATATCCTAAGCTCGATACCAACCGTGGCGCCCCCAAAATAAGTCCATTCCATCCAACCCATTCTCGAGTCGCCAAATACATGATGCGAAATAACTACAACTTTATTATTACAACATATAAACTGTGAGTTTAAATACGAGATATTGTCATCTAGATAAATGTAAGACCTCAAATTTTTTAAATAAAAAGGAATTTCCTTTATTTATTATTTTGAAATAGTAAGGGTTGATTTGATTAATGTGGATAGTAAAGGGTTAAATCATGCAAATATTTCAAAATAAGCAAGTGGTTATAAAATATTCATTTTTGTCGGGAAATATTCGTTTGGTCGTGGAATATTAAATCGTTGTGGGAATATTCGTTTGGTCGTAGAATATTAAATCGCATCGGGAATATTAAATGCGACGGCCATAATATGTGGAAGCCCCATAACGGAAAGCGATTGGATGAGGAAAAAGCGACAAAGTTTGGGTGGTTATAAATAACGGCGTAGTTATTCACAGATTAAGATCGTAGTTATTACTGAATTAAGATCGCTGGAATACCCGGTGGTTAAAATACTGATGTCTGCGTGGTTGCACAAAGATAGCACTGGCAGTATTACAGTATTGTTGAATTATTGATCCTTACGTGAAGAAGGCACTACTCAATAATTATTACGATAATTCTTGTTCAATAGTTTATTTTATTGATTCAATAATTGTTTGTGTTGGTATTTTATATTATTCTTTGTTTTCAATAATTGTCAACTGCACAAGATTTCCCATTATCGGATCAATAATTCATATTATTTGAATAATATTATTAGATAACATTATTGGCAATGTCTAGAAAGTTACGCTCTAAGGAGAGGTTTGGTCACCTAATTGCTTGCGCGCGATAGGAGAGATCCTTATTGAAAGCCCCTCTTTCACGAGAAATGACTGGTTGTCATAAATGTGATTCTGTAATATTATTTGTGAATAATTAATTATTGATTCATATGATAAGGAAATATTTATTTTATATGAATATAAATGATGGATTTATTTATGTGGTTATTAATGAAGGAATTAATGTTGAGGTGTTTTATCAGTATTTTATCGGATTGGAGGTATTAAAAATTAAATCAGGGGTTTTGAGATATATTGCGGGGTTTATAATTTTTAATCCGACCGTTGGATTGTGGTAATTTTTGGGTATGTTATACATACATAAGTTGAGTATATGTCCACAAATTTTGAACCGTTAAAAATTCACGAATGATTTGTTATGAATTTTAAGAGGTGTCCGATTCTAAAATTAGGGTTATAATTGATTTTGGTGGAAAATTCTAGAATTGAGTGGGCCCCACTTGTGGTTGGTGAAAAAATGTGCTGAATTTTATTTCAAATGTGGTGGGTGGCAATAGTAGCGAGTAAAAGCCATCAGTGTGTCAAGTCTGCTTTGGCGGGCTAACATTTTCCTATAAATAGAGGGCTTTAAGTTAGAATTGAAAATCACACCGAAACAAAGTTTTCTCTTTCTCTCTCTATATTATTGAGCGTATTTTGTGAGTATTTAGATACTTTGAGAGTTCTTTGTTCGATTACAAGTTTCATTCAAAGATCACTTCCGACCTTTCCTTCCGGCAATCTTGATTCTTTGAGGTAAGGGATGTTATTTTCTTCTCAAATGATATTAATTCTTCAATATCATTATCTTTGAAATATTGGTTGGTACTTTTTATCAAATTTGGAATTTTTTCATGCTCGGGTTACTATTCATGAGTTACTATTCACGAGTTACTATTCATGAGTTACTATTCACGATTCTTATTCACGAAGTACTATTAAGCGAAGCGTGAAGATGTTTTTTGTGGAATTTCTATCTTTTGGTGTCGGAGTTACTATTCACGTGATACTACGGCCTTTATTCACGATATCTGAGACTATTCACGAATCGGCACTATTCAATAGAAAAATGAAAATTTTTCTTCTCGTCCAAAATATCTATTTTGGATACTAGCTTGATTGTATCCATGTTTTGATCATTCTTGAATTTTACACCACTATGATTATTTTTGAGGTATTTTTGGACGTGGATAAAACCAAGTATGAATCCTTAATCCTTAATCCTTGTCATTTTGTTTCAATTGGATTCGTTCTTTAAAAATATTTTCATCATCCTCGGTCTTAAATGATGATATTATTGAATATCTTTGGCCCAGTAGTAAAGATGAATGATTTCTGAAGAATATCTTTGGCCCAGTAGTGCAAAGATGAGCAGTGTTTAAATGAACATGACCGATTGATGAATATCTTTGGCTTCAGTAGTGCAAAGATGAACAGTGTTTAAATGAACATGACCGATGATGAATATCTTTGGCCTTTAGTACAAAGATGAGCAGTGTTGAGATGAACATGATCGATCGATGAATATCTTTGGCACGTAGTGCAAAGATGATTATTTGATTTGAGATGAATATTGATTGATGTTACGGGGATAAAATATTGATGATGGATTTGTTAAATTCATAGATTATAGTAGATTTCATTCTCTACGTAACTCTTCTATGAATTATTATTTCATTATGAATATTGATCCAAACTTGTTGTCTATTGTATTCTATCGATTTTTTCCTGTTGGAGACTAACGATAATTTGTTGTATATTATCTTAGTCATAACATTCTTCTCTTTGGGCTAGTTGAGCTCACCCTTTTCTCTTGTGATAATAAAGTTGTAGTTGTTTCGCATCCATGTATTTGGCGACTCGAGAATGGGTTGGATGGAATGGACCTATTTTGGGGTCGCCACGGTTAATATCGAGCTTAGGGATATGATCTCTGGCGGAGATCGGGAATAGAACTAGGAGGGAGAGAGTAAAATCCTTTGCTAGTGTGTCCTACCTAAGCTTATTTGTTAGTTGGTCAAGATATAGGGATATTATGTGATTGATTTCCTTAATTAACCCTTGTTTTATGATGATGATTTGAGAATGTCGTTGAGAATATTAATAGTGGTGTAAATGAGGCCGTGGAGATGCTCATATTTAACAACGAGGAGAACGTAACAGTGTGGCAATGTACCTCCTGTGAATAACACCACCGAAGCGGATGATGAACGAGGGGATGTTTAGAAGCTTTTTGCGATTCATGCAAAATCGACGAGGAGACTCGTGTTCAAAATACGGGAGGAGGTGATAGCGATTCACGGGTGGTCAAACAAGCGCTTCAAAGAGTTGGGACCACTAGAATTGGGGGAAAGCGAGATCCGATCATGGCGGAAACATGGGTCAAGCAAATTACCAAGATATTCGATGTCTTGGGATGCACGAAGAAACGAAAAGTTCCATTCGCTTACTTTTATGTTCCGTGGTGAGGCGATTCTTCGGTGGGAATCAGTGAAGCGTACCATTCAAATCATTGCTTTCGGCGTAATCATGGAGACGTTTGAAAATAGTTCAATGACAAGTACTTCCCGAAAGTATTACGTATATGAAGGAAGTGGAGTTTATTAGATTGGAGCGAGAATAACATGACGGTGTCCCGAAAGACGAGGCGAAGTTCGTGGAGTTATTCAGTTTGCACCTCATTTGGTGGAGAATGAGGAACGTATGACGCGGATGTTTACGAGAGGTTTGAAACCCGGCATACGTCGATATCTCATTTCTCATAAATTTTCTCTCTATTCGGATGTTGTAAATGAGGCTCGATTGTTAGAGCGAGATAACGAGTACGTTCAAACCGAGGGACCATAACCAGGATCATACCAAAGATAGCGATCATCGAAATAACGATAACCAAAGGAGAAAGAAGAATACGGACAAAGCGGTAACCACTCTGGTGGTAATCGTGGCCATGAAAATAGAAGAAGCGAGTTGGGAGGAGATTTTAAAAGAGGAGATTCAACAACGACCATGTGAAGACGCCGTACCAAAGCATGGCAACCGGTTCCAAGGAGGAGAAAGACCATCGGTCGATGTTACAAATCTTGAAAGAGGGACATATCATTAAACCGCCTACAACAGGTTTAAGGTATGCTATAATTGTGGAAAAAGAAGGACATATCGCCGAGATTATGCGATATCGAAACCCAATCCAATGGGAATGGTGACTCAAAAGGATGTCCCGGAAAAGTCAAAGTCAACGATTCTGGAAGAGCGTTTGTCGTGGCCCAATTAAAATACGAGGAACCCGAACGAAGTTAGTATGCAGGTTAGTTAATTATAAATTCTTGCGAAGTTTATACCTTACTAGATACCGGTTCTATCCATTCTTTTATCTCTCTTGCTTGCGCTCAACGTTTGAACTTGACTACGGAGAAATTAGACTTTGACCTATTTATGGAGAATCCGTTAGGAGAAACTTTCATTACATCTGTTGTTTAGAAATCTTGTTTGATTCAAGTTGGCACCATTACCTTACACATTGACCTTATCTCTTTAAAGATACTTGCTTTTGGGGATTGATTGGTTAACTACTCATCATGCCAAAATTGATTGCTTTTGTAAGGTTGTTAGTTTTCATATTCCTAAGCAACTTTGTTATTCGAACTCAAGCGATCAAACCATTGTAATCAAACATTTTCATATCAAGCCATGAAGTCATTCGTTTATTACGGATGTCAAGTTTTCTTAGTCCATGATATGGATTTGAATAAAGACACGCGATTTGAATAATATTCTTGTTGTTATTGATTTTTCCCGTATTTCTGAAGAATTTATTGGCTTACTCCCAAAGATCGATATTAAATTTTGTATCGACTTTGAACCCGGACAAAACTCATTTCTAAAATCTCATATCGAATGGCTCTATTGAACTTGAGGAGTTAAAAATTCAACTATAGAATTTGGTACATGAGCCTTTATCTTGTGACTTCCTTTGTGGAATTCACGTAAGCGGAGACTCTCTGTAGGGGGCGTCATATTCGATGCGATAGTAAAACTCGATAGGTGTCATTGTGACGTCTTATCCAAGATTGGGATATGAGTCGCGATTGAGAACAACCTAAGTCGGTAATCGAAATGCGTAGCTTTCTAAACTTAGTTGGTTATTATCGGAGATTCGTTGAAGGATATTCTCGAATCGCTATTCCATTAACGTAAATGACTCGTAGAGATACAAAATTCGAATGGAGCAAGGAATGTGGGAAGAGCTTCAAGAACTCAAGAGGAGACTCATTTCAAAGATATGTTCGACCATGCCATCCTGGAAAAGCGAGCGTGGTAGTGACGTGTTGAGTAGAAGATCGTATACAAGCATCGAGTACGATGTTGTCAAAGACTAATTTCAGTATAATATACAAATAATAGAGATGGAGATGAAAACTCTAGGTACCCACGTGATGATATCTGATGCGTTGATGATATCGAGTATAATCGACTTTAATCGATAAAGTTAAAAGTTGCTCAAGCTACACAATCGAGCCGATGAATTTGAAGAAGGAGGTGCAAGAAGTTGTTATTTTAAAAGCGAGAATCGGTGAGGTGAGGAAAGCTCAAACCTTCGATTTATTAATCCATTTGAAATTCTCGATCGAATAGGAACTGTGGCCTATAGACTCGTTTTACCACCAAGTATGACGCGTGTTCATAACGTTTTTCACGTATCGATGTTACGTAAATATGTGGACGACCCAAAACACATCATTGAGATAGAACCGGACGAGATAGCCGAAGACTTAACGTACGAGGAGGTACCTGTCAAGATTTTGTAGAGGAAAGAACATGACCTATGTACCGAGGTTATACCATAAGTTAAAGTTTTGTGGAGAAACCATGCTATTGAGGAAATGACACAGGAGTTGGAAACGAAAATGAAAGCGAGTATATCTTTACCTTTTCAAACACACAGTACGTGCACGTAAATTTCGAGGACGAAATTTCATAAGGAGGGAGGTTGTAAGACCGAAAATTTTTTAAATAAAAGGAATTTCCTTTATTTATTATTTTGAAATAGTAAGGGTTGATTTGATTAATGTGGATAGTAAAGGGTTAAATCATAAAATATTTCAAAATAAGCAAGTGGTTATAAAATATTCATTTTTATTCGGAAATATTAGTTTGGTCGTGGAATATTAAATCTTTGTCGGGAATATTCGTTTGGTCGTAGAATATATTCAATCTTGTCGGGGAATATTAAATGCGCAGTAAATAGCCATGTGTGGCCCCCATAACGAAAAGCAATTGGATGAGGAAAAGCGACAAAGTTTGGGTGGTTATAAATAACACGCGTAGTTATTCTGAGTTAAGGCTGTAGTTATTCTGCTAATTAAGGCCGTGAAATACCCGGTGGTTAAAATACGATGTCTGGCGTGGTTGCACGAGAAGACACTTGGTATTGCATGTATTGTTGAATTATTGATCCTTACGTGAAAGCCTTTACTACTCAATAATTATTACGATGAATTCTTGTTCAATAGTTTATTTTATTGATTCAATAATTCTTTGCGTTGGTATTTTATATTATTCTTTGTTTCAATAATTGTCAACGCATGATGATATTTCCATTATCGGATCAATAATTCATATTATTTGAATAATATTATTAGATAACATTATTGGCAATGTCTAGAAAGTTACATCTAAGGAGAGGTTTGGTCACCTAATTGCGGCGCCCGAAGGAGAGATCCTTATTGGAAAGCCCCTCTTCCTGAACAAATGTTCTGGTTGTCATAAATGTGATTACGTAATATTATTTGTGAATAATTAATTATTGATTCATATGATAAGGAAATATTTATTTTATATGAATATAAATGATGGATTTATTTATGTGGTTATTAATGAAGGAATTAATGTTGAGGTATTTTATCGATTTTATCGGATTGGAGGTATTAAAAATTAAATCGGGGTTTTGAGATATATTATGGGGTTATAATTTTTAATCCGACCGCTGATTGGATTGTGGTAATTTTTGGGTATGTTATACATACATAAGTTGAGTATATGTCCACAAATTTTGAACCGTTAAAAATTCACGAATGATTTGTTATGAATTTTAAGAGGTGTCCGATCTGGAAATTAGGGTTATAATTGATTTTGGTGGAAAATTCTAGAATTGAGTGGGCCCCACTTGTGGTTGGTGAAAAAAATGTGCTGAATTTTATTTCAAATGTGGTGGGTGGCAATAGTAGCGAGTAAAGCCATCGTGTGTGGTCAAGTCTGCTTGGTGGGCTAACATTTTCCTATAAATAGAAATTTAGTTAGAATTGAAAATCACACCGAAACAAAGTTTTCTCTCTCTCTCTCTATATTATTGAGCGTATTTTGTGAGTATTTAGATACTTTGAGAGTTCTTTATTGATCTGAAGTTTCATTCAAAGATCACTTGAGCCTTTCCTTCCGGAATCTTGATTCTTTGAGGTAAGGGATGTTATTTTCTTCTCAAATGATATTAATTCTTCAATATCATTATCTTTGAAATATTGGTTGGTACTTTTTATCAAATTTGGAATTTTTTTCATGTCGGGGTTACTATTCATGGTTACTTATTCACGAGTTACTATTCATGAGTTACTATTCACGAGTTTACTATTCACGAGTACTATTCATGAAGCGTGAAGATGTTTTTTTGTGGAATTTCTATCTTTTGGTGTGGAGTTACTATTCACGTATACTGGCACTTATTCACGATATCTGACACTATTCACGAATACGGCACTATTCACCAAAAATGAAAATTTTTCTTCTCGTCCAAAATATCTATTTTGGATACTAGCTTGATTGTATCCATGTTTTTTGATCATTCTTGAATTTTACACCACTATGATTATTTTTGAGGTATTTTTGGACGTGGATAAAACCAAGTATGAATCCTTAATCCTTAATCCTTGTCATTTTGTTTCACTGGATTCGTTCTTTAAAAATATTTTTCATCATCCTCAGTCTTAAATGATGATATTATTGAATATCTTTGGCCTGTAGTGCAAAGATGAATGATTTCTGAAGAATATCTTTGGCCTGTAGTGCAAAGATGAGCAGGTGTTTAAATGAACATGACCGACTGATGAATATCTTTGGCCTGTAGTGCAAAGATGAGCAGGTGTTTAAATGAACATGGATGCGTGATGAATATCTTTGGCCTTTAGTACAAAGATGAGCAGTGTTGAGATGAACATGATGGATCGATGAATATCTTTGGCACAGAGTGCAAAGATGATTATTTGATTTGAGATGAATATTGATTGATGTTACGAGGATAAAATATTGATGATGGATTTATTAAATTCATAGATTATAGTAGATTTCATTCTCTACGTAACTCTTCTATGAATTATTATTTCATTGCGAATATTGATCTCGAAACTTGTTGTCTATTGTATTCTATCGATTTTTCCTGTTGGAGACTAACGATAATTTGTTGTATATTATCTTAGTCATAACATTCTTTACTGGGCTAGTTGAGCTCACCCTTTTCCTTGTGATAATAAAGTTGTAGTTGTTTCTGTACCATGTATTTGGCGACTCAGAATGGGTTGGATGGAATGGACCTATTTTGGGGTCGTCACAGACAATATCCACACGCAAATAAATCCCCATCATAATTATTGATACATTATTTTACAAAAATGGTGAGGACTACTAAACAACTCTCTCTAGAACCTTCATTCCATACCCCGACTAGTACTGCTTACATTCTCGCCTCCCCGAGAAGAAAAAAATGGAACAACAAGGAAAAGGGTGAGCTCAACTAGCCTCAAAAGAATATTATGACTAAGATAACATAGAAAGCAAATTATCTGTAGTCTTCAACAGAAAAAATCTAATAGAATACAATAGACAACCGCTTTTAAATCAACAATCGCAATGTGAAACAACAATTCATTAGAAGAGTTAAGTAGAGAATGCAAACTACTATCTTCTATATATGAATTTAAAAGTTCATCATCGATATTTTATCCATGTAACATCAATCAATATATATCCGAATCAAATATTCAACTTTGCTGCGCAGCCAAAAGATATTCATCACCGATCATGTTCATTTAAACACTGCTCATCTTTGCACTACTTCGCCAAAGATATTCATCGAAATCATTCATCTTTGAACTACAAGCCAAAGATATTCAAGAATATCATCATTTAGGACCGAGGATGATAAAAAATATTTTAAAGGAAACGAATCCAATGAAACAAAAGAAAAATATTAAGGATTCAGTATTTTAAACAATCCAAGTTCAAAAATACTTCATAAGTAATCAAAGTGGAGTAAAATTCAAGAATGATCAAAACATGGATACAATCAAAGCTAGTATCCATAATAGATATTTTGACAAAAAGAAGAAATTTCATTTTTGGTGAATAGTGCCAGATTAAATGAATAAGTATCGATATCGTGAATAGTGTCGATTATCGTGAATAGTAACTCGACACCAAAAGATAGAAATTTCATAAAAAAAATCATCTTCACGCTTCGTGAATAGTACTTTCGTGAATAAGAACTCGTGAATAGTAACTCATGAATAGTAACTCGTGAATAAGAACTCATGAATAAGTAACTCCCAAGATGAAAAAGTTCCAAATTTGATAAAATTTCCAACCAATATTTTGGCATAATGATATTGAAGAAATAATATCATTTTGAATAAAACAACATCCCTTACCTCGAAAGAGACAAGATTTCTAGTTGAAACACCTGGATATAGGCTATGACTTGAACTTTGCAATCCGATAGCAATACTCAAAGTATACTCAAAATACTCACAAAAATACGCTCGATAATATAGAGAGAGAAAACTTCAGTTTCTGGTGTGATTTTCAATTCTAACCTAAGCACCCTATTTATAGGAAAATGCTTAGAACACCAAAGTAGAAAATTTAATATAATAATAATATATATATTAATTTGTCTATGCCCACTTAGAATCATCTGAATTCAGCAACTTAGCATGTGTTAAAGATGCCCACCAAACACAAAAAATGTTTTTCTTATTTAAATTATTTTAAACTTCCAAAAATCAATTATTTCGGAGCTTCGGAACTTCAATAATTCATAATAAATAGCCCTTTTATCAGAAAATTCGAATCTCGCGACTTTTTATAGGAAATTCAATTCTCTACAACTTTACAGAAGAAAGTTTTTCCAAATTCCAAACAAAAATTAATGAAATCCATAAACGGGTGATTTTACAAGGCTATAATCAAATTTCGGTCAATAATTGTGTCCACCAACACACAAAATATGTGTTAAACATTTAATACCACAAAAATACTCTTCCTCCTCATATACTCATATATCCCACATTCATTATAAAAATATCACCGTTAATATATTATTAAAATAATATATTTAAATGAATTATTTTATCAGAAAAAGATAAAATATTAATTTTCAACAATTGTCATTTTAAAAATTTTCTCCATCTATATCCACATAAAATCAATATTTTCCTCATCAAATAAATAAATAATTAATTATTTACAAATAATATTACAGAATCACAAGATCTTGTGACCAGAAAGAGGGGCTTTCAATAAGGATCTCTCACTTGGGCAATTGATTAGTGACCAAACCTCTCCTTAGATGTAACTTTCTAGACATTGCCAATAATGTTATCCAATAATATTATTCGGATAATATGAATTATTGTCTGATAATGGAAAATACTATGTAATGACAATTTATTGAAACAACGAGTAATATAAAATATCAATGCAAAGAATTATTGAATCAATAAAATAAAATAATTGAATAGTAATTATCGTAACAATTATTGAGTAGTGCCTTCTTACGTAAGAATCAATAATTGGTGCAATACCGCAATGTGCTTCTTGTTCAACAACGCCGTATTAGTGTGTTTTAAACCAACGGGTATTCCAACAAGATAATCTGTGATAATAACTACGCCAGTTATTTATAAACAACTTATATTTGTCGTTTTCTTCATCCAATCGCTTTCAAGTTATGGGGCCCACAAAAAGATCAAAGGCAATGTATGCGAATATTCCCAACAAAGATTTAATATTCCACGACCAAACGAATATTCCCCGACAATAATAAATAAATTTTTATAACCACTTTGCTTATTCGAAATATTTGCGTATTTTACCCATAACTATCCACATTAATCAAATCAACCCTTACTATTTCAATAAAATAAATAGAGAAAAATAAATTTCATTTATTAATAATTTGGGGTCTTACATTATTAGTAGTCTCCCTTATTTATAAAATAGAGCTAAGACAAGAGAACACAAATTAGACAATGTGGAATATTGGTAAGATAAGAGAACACATATATATGGTTGTTTAGAAGTCCCACATTGATTAATAAAAGACTACCAAGTGAAGGTCAAGTATTCAAGTCCCACATTGGTTATGTATAAAAGTCTAAGGAATTTTTCCTTATAAAAGAGTACCAAGTGAAGGTTAAGTACTCAAGTCCCACTTTGGTTAATTTTATAAAAGTCTAAGAAAATTTTCCTTATAAAAGACTATCAAGTGAGACCTTAATTGTCAAGTCCTACATTAGTTATTTTATAAAGATCTAAAGAAGTTTTTCTTATCAAATTGGTAAAAGAAATTAGATAAACTTAAATTATTTATCAAGGAAAGATTTGCTCCAAAGTTAGAATAAAAGTCTTACTTAATTGGATAGAATATGGTTGTTTGCAATTTAAGGAAGACCTTGGTGGTCAACATTGATTAATAAAAGACTACCAAGTGAAAGTCAAGTCTTCAAGTCCCACATTGGTTATTTATAAAAAGTCTAAGGAAGTTTTTCTATAATAAAACTACAAGTGAGACCTTAATAGTCAAGTCCCACATTGATTATTTTATAAAAGTCTAAGGAAGTTTTCTTATAAAAATACTACAAGTGAGATTTTAATAGCCAAGTCCCACATTGATTTTTTTATAAAAGCTTAAGGAGGTTTTCCTTATAAAAAGGCACATGACCTTAATAGCCAAGTCCCACATTGGTTATTTTATGAAAGTCCAAGTAAGTTTTTTTTATAAAAAGACTTCCAAGTCTTTTATTTTTTATTGGAGCCAAGTCCCACATTGGTTATTTTATAAAAGTCCAAGTAAGTTTTTTTAATAAAAAGACTTCCAAGTCTTTTATTTTTTATTGGAGCCAAGTCCCACATTGGTTATTTTATAAAAGTCCAAGTACGTTTTTTTAATAAAAAGACTTCCAAGTCTTTTATTTTTTATTGGGTCAAAATTTCTTAACCTTGGACCAATTTCTTGATCGTAGGCCGAAATTTGGCTGAAAAACAAGTCTTGAGCTGCTCTTAATTGGGCTAGTTTTGGTTTAAAAGTGGGCTGAGTTTTGGTTAAAATTGGGGCCGATTCTATTAAGGTATAAACCGGTCTTGATCCAAAGATCAAGCGGGGTATTCGTTCCGGCTTCTCGGCTCAACCTAAGATTTGTATCAGTATTTTAAGTATTATTGATATTCGGTCCGGTTTGGATCGGCTCGGTCCAATTTTTTACCTGTGAACACCCCTACTCCGGCACGAAAAAGAGCCCCGAATACCCGAGTGAATAATACTAGAGTGAATAGTAATCGGACTAATAGTAACCTGTGAATAGTAACTCATAACAGAAAAATACCAAATAAAATGATATTTCATGATGAGTACAAAAGAAATGATATTTCATACGAGTATAATAGAATATACGAAATTGCAAATGGATTTTCATCCGCCATGCGGTAATCCACATAGACAGATCATTTCCATAATTTAATAAAGAATGAATACGAAGGATCATTCACCATGCATGTGGTAATCCATGATGTTATTCCAAAAATAATAAAGAATGGAATAATGTAAGAATTCACCATGCATACGATATAACCACACGACGAGTTATTCCAACGAAATAATAAAGAATGGAACCGGTGTCATGCGTAATCCGCATGCATGTGATATTCCAAATGTAATAATAAAGAACGAAACCAGGTCATGCGTAATCCGCACAAACAGGATATTCCAACAGAATAATAAATAATGGAATAACAACAGAATTCACCAGGCATACGATAAACCACACAGACAGGTTATTCCAATAAAATAATAAAGAATAGAATAACAGAAGAATTTCACCATGTATGCGTTACTTCGCATAGACATGTTATTCCAACATAATAATAAAAATTAGAATAACAGAAGAATTTTACCATGTGTGCGGTACTTCGCATAGACAGGTTATTCCAACATAATAATAAGGAATGGAATAAAAATAGCTCTCTTCATGAATACGAAAGAATAATACCCTTTACCTCAGAAGAAAAGTGGATACTGGAATAGTGAGGTAGCAGACTTCTCTTCTTCTTTCTCTCTATAATTTCTCTCTATAATAAATGCTCTATAGCTTTAGTGAATTGGTGAAAAATAATGAAGGAATGAGCTTCTATTTATAGGAAAATATAGTTTCGATAATTACACGTTTTGGGGCTCGAAATATTACAGTATAATACCTTCCACTTTTCCTTCATTTTTAATTTAGTCCTGCAAGTATTATTAAACTTGCACCACCTCCCCTAATAGTAAATTATGTGAATCAATAGTAAATCATGTGAATCAATATTTCTAAACATGTGAAAAAATTAATTATAGTATAGTACCTTCAACTATACCTCCATTTTTAACTTAGTCATGCAAGTATTATCAATCTTGCACCAACACCCCTAATAGTAAATTATGTGAATCAATAGTACACACATGTGAACACATAGTTATAAGCATGTGAATTAATAGTAATTAATTACTCATTTATCCGGTGAATTATCCAATTGGTCAATATAACCTCCAGGCATCAATTATTATCGAAATAAATGTCGATTTCCACTAACACTAATAATTCCAACACAATGGAACTATCAATTTGATCTTTAATCAACACGAACTTATTCATCATTAATATTATAATGCACAATATTTAACAACCAAGTCGTTCCCAGGAAAGAGGGGGCTTTCCGATAAGGATTTCTCCTTATTGGCGTGCAATTAGGTGACCAAACCTCTCCTTGACAGAACTTCTAGACATTGTCAATATTGTAAATAATAATATGAATAACTTTGCCGTTTCAATTATTGATTTAATAATATAACATATTATACAGATGATACTGTGACAATAATTGAATCAATAATATGAGAAATATGATGCGTGAATTCATCGTAGCAATAATTGAGTATAAATCGAGTGACTTATCACGTAAGCATCAATAATCAATACCGGTGTGCTACTACTTAACTACGCCAGACATATTCTTGTACTTTTACTACTGAAAGTAGTTCAACAGTTTTAACGGTAACACTTTCTTTATAGTTATTTTTATAAAATGATAATTTTGTCGTTTTCTAACTACGACAATACTTCCGTTGGGGGGTCCACCAATGATTATGTCATCGTACGGATATTTCTCGATAAAAAGAATATTCCCCGGCCAAACGAATATTTTATAACAACTTACATACTTTGCAAAATTTATAAATATTACCCACAACTATAATATTATATCAAATTCACACCATAATATTCAAAAAAAATATTTCGAGAAATTTAAACCTTTATTCATAAAATTTGGGGTCTCACATAATCTGTCACTATAGAACAGATAAACGGATTATATGTTATGACAATGGTTCGATTCATCGCTAAAAACTAAGACAACGGTTCTCTGATATACGTGACGGACTGAACCATCGCCCGGTCCGTCGCTAAAGGTGGTGAGCAAGATATATTAAATAAAGTGGTATGCACTTGATTCTCTTCGTGTGTGTGTGTGTGTATCTGTATGTGTATGTGTATATATATATATATATACAGGAAAGTTCAAAAGCATAATTCTTAACTAACATAAATTCCTTAAGTAACATAACTATTTAAAAACAAAAAAAAACGAGCCTTCCTTGTCCGTGTCTGCGATTCCCAAAACCATCCCTAGCCCAAACCCTGCCTTTGAACGCGCTTATCTCTTCTCTCCAAATACGAAATGCTTCTCATACCCAAGCCCTAGTTTCTCTCTTCTCTCCAAATGCTTCTCTAAGATTCGCGATTTAGGCAACTGCAACAAAGAATCGCGACCTATTTCGCTGTGCCCTAGATTCACTGTTCTCTTTTATCTCCAAATCACTGAGAACTGGTATCCTATTTCGCTGTGAACTTACATCATGTCTCGTTTTTCTCCAAATCAGGTATGTGTATGTAAGTTATATATATATATATATATATATATATATATATATATATAACTCTGTTTCATATAACTCGAATTCTTGCTAAAATCTCCCTGTTACAGCCCTTGATTGTCAGACTTCTTCAATTTTAGTTTAACAACTTATCTTCCTGATGAATTCGGTAATTATAGCTGACCCCAAAAGAATTTTAATATCAGTTTGGAAGTATAACAATTTGGTATTTTGAAAGAGAAAAAATAGAGGTTTGGTATCAGTTTGGGACGGATCAGGCGTGAGGATAGAAATTAAAATGAATTTATTTTAAGCTCCTTCAAGTATCATATTAAGCTTGTAATTCGCCACCTCCTGCTTGCCCAAAGGACTCGGCCTTAAAGCCTTTGACTCGACATAATGCAATACTGTTTTAATTTCTTAGTCATCTTGCTCGATTGCTTTAATCATATCATAATTTAATTTTTTGCTTGATACTAATCCATTAGAGGGCTATATTCACATTATTTAAACATTTGATGATTTTTTATATCAGGTATAAAAGTTACATTACAAGATTGCCCTTTTTTTATATACCCTTTTACTTTCTTGTTCTACTTGCTCTGCACCTGATCCTCAAGTTTTTTGTTTGTCCAAGTGTAAATATAATGGATGACATGGACCATGAAATAGGGAGTTATGGGGATAATGTAGAAATGGATTTGAAAATAGAAATGAATGGGGATAACTTGAGTTCAGAGGGGTTGAATGTGAACAATACTAACACTTTTGTCTACTGTCCTCAAGTTGCTGATGAGTTTACGCCTAAGCTAGGTCAAGAATTTCAAACATTAGATGAAATTCACACTTTTTACAATACATATGCAATGCATGTTGGTTTTAGTGTACGAAAGTTTAATGAGACAAAAAAGGCGAGAAGTGATGAGATTTGTAGGAAGGAGTATGTGTGTTATAAGCAAAGAAAGGGCAAACAATTAGCCGATGTGGTTGTAAAAAGAAAGCGTGGATCGACAAAAGAAGGTTGTACTGCAAGAATTGTAGTGGTAAAAAGAAATGACTTATACGTAATTAAGAAAATTGAGGAGGGTCATTCTCACCCATTGTCAACCCCACATAAGAGGCATTTTTTACGATCGCATCGTAATGTGTCAACCGTACAAAAATCTTTGAGTCAACAACTTGGCATGGTGAATATACCACAATGCCAACAATACAATTTTCTTGCAGTTCAGGTAGGAGGGTATGAAAATATTGGTTGCACGCAACGAGATTTGTATAAGTTTGAAAGAGACATGCGCAATGAGTTAAAGGGACATGATGGTGATATGTTGAATGAGTACTTACAATTAGAACAACAAAAGAATCCCGCTTTCACTTTCACAAAATTGACACAGACAATGAAAAATGGATTACTCGTTGTTTTTGGGTCGATGCAAGTTCTAGACGGGCTTATAGCTTTTACAGTGATGTTGTCATTTTTGATACCACATACAATACTAATCGTTACAAAATGATATTTGCACCACTACTAGGGGTTAATAACCATGGGCAAACAACTGTATTTGGTTGTGCTTTCTTAAGTGATGAGACCATAGATACTTTTGTTTGGCTTTTCAAGTGTTTTTTGGAAGCAATGTCAGGTGATGCCCCTGTGATGATTATCACCGATCAGGATCTGGCTATAACAAATGCAATTTCACATATCTTTCCTAATACATTTCACAGGTATTATAGTTGGCACATTTTAACCAAATTTTCAGAGAAGATTGACTCAGTAAAATTCAAGGATTATTATAAAGAGTTTACAGATTGCATTTGGAATTCAGAGACTGTGAAAAAGTTTGACTCCACTTGGGTGGAGCTGGTGGAGAAAAGTGGGTTGAATGCTAATAAATGGCTACATTCAATGTATGACATCCGTTCTAGATGGGTACCCGCACATGTGAATCATGTTTTCTCATTAAGCGTGTCAAGTAGCCAACGAAATGGAGAGTTCTCATTCATTTTTTAAAAAATTTATTTCTAAAAAAAATTCTTTAGTGGATTTTATGATTCAATTTGGTTGGGGCCTTCAACATCAACGACATGTAGAGTTGGTTTTGGATAACAAAGATTTGGTTGAGAGGCCGAGAATCAAATATCGCCATGACTTTTTAGTTCAAATGGTTGACATTTATACACACTCTATATATTATAAATTTGAAGAAGAGTTGTGTGAGAGCTTGAATTATAGGTTTGATCTTATGAAAGAGGATGTCAACTACCATGTCTATAAGATTTATCGAAGGAATGTTAACAACTGTAAAGTAAAAGAAATTCATTACGAAAAATATTTAGATTATGCATCATGCACTTGCAAAAAGTTTGAGAGTTCAGGAATCCTATGTCGACATGTGATAGCTTACTTGAATAAGTATCATGATCTTGACAAATTGCCTACAAAATATATATTGAAGAGGTGGACAAAGACAACAAAATCAAGTGGTGTAATTGATGATAATGGTGTGGCGATAAAAGATGACAAGCCCTACTTACTCTTGCGGAGTCAATTGATTCAACAATCCTTAGATTTCATTGATAGGGCTTTCACAAATAAAGAAGCTACAAATGTTTTAAAAGAATGTTTTGGTGTTGTGGATGAAAAGATCAATCATATTATTGGAAAGAATGGCTCCAAAAGAAACAATGAAATGGAGTGTGGTGGAATGAGTGTATCCAAGTCGGTTAACAAGACATGTACTTATGATCATAGCTACATTGAGTCAAATCAAGTGCACGCAAAAGGGTGTGGCAAAAGGCTGAAGGGTGGCAAAGAAAGGGCTTTGGGTAAAGCAAAAAATTCCAAGGGTAGACGTTGTAATGGATGTGGCAGAGTTGGTGTGACACACGATAAAAGAAATTGTCCCGTGCTTAATAATCAGTAAGCAAGTTTACGTATTTTGACTTTCTCGACATGTTTAAATTTGACTTTGCTATTTGTTTAAATTTGACTTTGACTTAATTTGTAATTTGTTTAAATGTAGAACTGGAGCATCAAATGATGATGCTACTCAGGATCTAAGTGTAGATGACGATGATAGTGATTTAACCCCTGGTGCAACTGAGATTATGAGGTACTATAGTATTTTTTAACATTTCAAACAAGTCATTCTAATACTATTAGAGCATGTCTTTTTATGCAGTCTTATGATTCATGGTTATTTTCCCTTGTTGAAGCATGTCTTTGTGATACTATATGATACATGAACTTATGATACATGATACATGGTTATTTTCTTATGTTGAAGCATGTCTTTGTATTCAGTATTATGATTCAGTTTTGTGACTTTTTGTCATACAGTAACAGGGACGCTAAACCTGGTCTTCAATGAAGCTATGGAGTTTATTAGAGGTAGGAAACAAGCTTTTAAGTATTTCACTGCAGGAACACTGATAAGCATTATTAATATGCTATATACTGTATATATAATGTAGGTGTCGGTCAATGTGAAAACTAAATATGTTAATAGCATCTTCGTAAGATTGTAGTCATTATACTTTAATAGAGTTTTATAAGCCCTGAGGGAGTTGCCAGTTGTTGATGAGGTAGAAGCAAATCATGTTATGTACACATCTAACTTATTTGGTATATTAGTCAATTAAAAATTTCTGTAGTTTACATGCTTGCATACACACACACACTCGGTGGTGTTACTTAGATAATGAGTGTGCATGCTTGCATATTAAAACTGTCACATTTTGGTGTTCTGAAAGTTCTAACTCAGTCAACTGCCTGTTCCAATGATGTTCGGATGCAATTGTGGCGGATGAATTTGAGATCAGGGGAGGCAATGGAATCCGGACACTATCCTCAAAAGCGTGAGGAGAGCCCTGATTGTTCTTATTACATTAGAATAGGTCTATGTAGATTTGGGGCGATATGCTTGGATTTAATCATCCTACTAACGAGAAACCGTTAAATCTCAGAATTGGTTGGAAAGTTAATTTCAATTCAGAGTTCATTACTATATGAGTGAGTGTTTGTAAATTGTCAAGTGAGTTTGGTGAATGGTGACGGATACTTCAAAGCTTTATTTTTGTGGAAGTTCTACAAATGTGCTGACATTTGAGCTGGACCCTCACGTTATAGCATACTTCTTTAGTTAGAACTTATTAAAGGTTTTTTTTGATAAGGAATTCTAATTATTTCTTTTGCTTCACTATTTTTGTTCTTTACCATTCTCAGTTAATATATGCCATTTCATCTTTCTAATTTCCCAAAGTCTTAATCTCTCTCTAATATTATGATTCTAGGAAACTGATGTATACATGTATCCACAAACAAATACCTACATGCGAAAAGCATGCTGCTATGCACATGCTTCTTCTGGAACCATAGTCATATGCCATGCATTATCTAATGTGACCCAGTGAAATATTTATAGCGTGTTCTCGTTTCTGAGTACCAAGTTCATGCCCATTCAAAACAACATTGCTTTAAATTGAAATAGCAAGATGACAAATCATTAGATTACAAAGTTGGAAAACTTTCATTACAATAGTTTCATTACAAAGCAACTATAACTTGTAATTTCATTACATTAAACAATTTCATTACAACACAACTACAAATACATTACAAACAACAAAAACCACAACATTAAAGAAAAAAGAAAAATCGAGTTCACCATTTTTTTTCTTCAGTCTTTCATTCTTCAATGTCATCGATCTCCTCAATTTTTTCCACCAGCTCTTGATTTTTCTTTTCTACAATAGCTTTGTCATTTTTGGCATTGACAATAACAATAGTCAACTCGTTAATCCTTTTATTCAAAATTTCTATTTCAGACTTTAATTCATTGTTTTCGCGATAATACTGAGCAATTCTTGAGCCCGGTGACATTGGTAGATCAATCCATTCAAGCGAGTTACATGGTATTGTTTTATAATTTGTACAACCAACAAATCGTCTCCCGGAATTTGTTTTGGTCCATGAAACCTTCACACATTTGCAACTAGGTGATGAACTCCCTGATGAATTTGTGCTCATGACTGATTTTTCCTTCGACTGATACAGGAGAAAACAAGTGCCATCACTATATGCACATATTGGTCAAAGAACAAACTAAAAATAAAAGAGCCAATGATATAACTCAATTCACAAGCCTAAGCACCTGAATTCAAGCCAATTCAAGAATAAGCAAAATTATCATTCTCTCAACATACCTCCCAATTTCAGCAAAATTCCTAACAATTAAAGAATAAGCACCTGAACATACCTCCCAATTTCAGCAAAATTCCTCAACATACACTGCATTACTTCATGGGCTCTCTCCAAATTATCATTCTCAATTAAAGAATAAACCAAAACAATATAGAATCTCAAAAAGTACATATATTTAGCATACCTAGTTGTTCAACAGTACCAAATTAGTGAGCAAAGTAAAATATTAGAAAAACAGGGCATATCATCATAGAGGAACTTACATACACAAAATTCTTCCAAACTGATACCAAACCTCTTTCTTTTCTCTTTCAAACTACCGAACTGTTATACTTCCAAACTGATATCAAAATTCTTTTGGGGTCAGCTATAATTACCGAATTCATCAGGAAGATAAGTTGTTAAACTAAAATTGAAGAAGTCTCGACAATCAAGGGTCAGAACATAGAGATTTTAGCAAGAATTGATTTATATGAAATGAAGTTATATATATATATATATATATATATATATATATATATATATAACTTACATACACATACTTGATTTGGAGTTGGAGAGAAGAGAGACAGGATGTAAGTTCACAACGTTCTCAGTGATTTGGAGAGAAAAGAGAACAACAAATCTAGGGCACAGCGAAATAGGTCGTGATTCTCAGTTGCAGTTGCCTAAATTGCGAATCTTAGAGAAGCATTTGGAGAGAAGAGAGAAACTAGGGCTTGGGTATGAGAAGCATTTCGTATTTGGAGAGAAGAGACAAGCGCGTTCAAAGGCAGGGTTTGGGCTAGGGCTGGGTTTTGGGAATCACAGACAAGAACAAAGAAAGCTCGTTTTTTATGTTTTTAAATAGTTATGTTACTTAAGGAATTTATGATTATGCTTTTGAACTTTCATATATATATATATATATATATATATATATAAAGAGAATTAAAAAAAATAAAAACATAGACTTGTAACTTATTAAGCAATTTTAGGTGAGAGTGAGAAAAATGGGGGTCGGGTTAAAGTGGAGAGTATAAAATATCTTATGGAAGGTTCTAATGTCTAGCCTAACACCTTTGAAAAATTAATAGAAAAATTAATAAATGGGTAAAATATGAAAAGTGATCACTTTTCTTTTCTTTATAGCGAAGAGGTACTATATATTGTGTGGTTTCTGGTCTAAATCAGGTACCACATCTGTGTTCTTTTGCTCACAAACAACAAACATACATATTAAAGGTAAACTCACCACACCCACTCTAGTTTTGAATGGGATTTTGCCTGGACTAACCC
This sequence comes from Panax quinquefolius, assembly GCA_020205615.1. NCBI lineage: Eukaryota > Viridiplantae > Streptophyta > Magnoliopsida > Apiales > Araliaceae > Panax > Panax quinquefolius. Next base: position 28,718,443 of record CM035154.1, read on the forward strand.
ACTCTAATTTTAGTTGCCAAATTTAGTTTTTGTGCAACTATAAAAATGTATATATTTTATTTCAAAATAACTCCTATCTAAATTTCAAATAAATAAGAACAAAATCAGAAATTTTGATAACCTTAAAAATTGTGAATTCAGACATCATTAGAGGGGAAGCATCGACGCACAGCTGCACAAGTAATTAATTAGGTAGTTTGGTCGGACCCCAACTGGCACAACCATCCTGAATAAAAACTGGTACTTTTTATTGGTTTTACATCCATTCGTTATTGTTTTTGTCTTATTATATTAAGAATTTTTATATTTCTCTTGGGTTGTGTGTTGGGTGCCTATAAATGACCATATATGCATGCCCTCGTGCCTGTGGATCATGGTGTTGATTTATAAATTTTTATTTTAATGATAACAACATATATTTTGTATGGAGATACCGTGTGATTTTCAAGTTTTGAATTAATCATACATGGATCATCATGAAGAAAAGATTTTTAAAACCACCACTTGGTTAAGTCCCTAGGACTTCACCTAGAAAATATATATGTAAGGATTTCTAGCTTAAGTTATTAATTTTAAGGCAATCTTATTGTGCTGGAAAATAATCTTAAAAAGAAGGTTTCATGTGCTTAAAATTTTGAATCCTTTAAAGAAACAATTTTTGGAAATCAAATCAATTGAGAAATTAATCACCATATTTTTTCAAAAGTATTTTAATATCAAAGATATTATCCCTTTGATCAAGTTGTTGATTCCCTTTATTCAAATTGTTGATTCTGGTGGGATATTACTTCCTTATTTGAAGCTGCTAATTTTGGGGAAATATGTTCCCTTGATTCAAGCTGTATATTTTTCAAATTCAAAAATCCTCTCATAACTTCTTGATTTTATTAGAATTGCTGAAATTGTGAAATTGATCTTTAATTGCAGTTTTTTTTCTATATATTTCTCTCGATGTAAGCTTCAGAACCAACGAATTGAAATTCATAACAATGCTCTTATAGAAAAACTTCTAGCAATCTGATTTTGCTTTGATATATGGAAATTCATAGATATTGTAATCATATTCGTTTTTGATTAAAAATTGTATACAAGCCTACTATGATTTGTGATTGATCCAGTTATAGATAGGACTGTGCAAAGCAGACTCTAAAGAGTCTCCAATACCAGTTGGTATTAGATATTGATTAAGTCATTAAATTAAAAGTTAAAGACTGAACACGTAAAAAATCTTGGTATTATGATTTTCTGTTTATCTTGCTTTCATTGCATTAATTAAGCACTTTATTTCAATTCATATCATGCACTGTTAAAATATAAGTTGTAACTGCATAACAGGTTCAAATATATAGCTAAGAAGTCAGGTTCTAACTTGTCTGGATAATTCAAAGAAGGTTTTGCATATTAGATTAATATATACATTTAAGCAGACAGGTACTTTTACCTTGTCTATATATTTGAGTATTTGTCTCTGTATATCAAGAGTCATATAAACCTTAAGCTGACAGACATTAACACGTCTGGATAGTCATTTAGCAAAAAAAATTAAAACCGTCATTGTTAATCAGTTAAGTTTGATACACCTATTCAACCTCGACTTTATGGTATGCACACACTCTAAATTTCACATGGAATATCAATAATAAAATATTTGTGTTAAACCAAATAAATCTAATTTTAATAATGTGGTATGATTCTAACACTAATCGTGTGTGTGTATATATATATATATACACACACACGACTAGTACAATAATGTTAACTTTCTTTGATAAGGAAGTGACAAGTGCACATAAATAAAGGGTAAATGTGCAAAAATTTCTCTGACGTTTATCCCGATGTCTACCGAACACCATATACTTTTTTTTTTCAAAAATACCTATAACGTTACATTTTTTTAGTCGACTATGCTCCTGGCCCGAATGGAGTTACCACATAAACTAACGTTGCTTTCGAGCATGCAAGGGCGGAATCGGGAGGGGGAGGGGCGGTTGACCCTGTGAGGGGAGGCCATGATCCAAAGTGAACAGGGGCTAGGCGATGGGGAACAAAGGCAAGTGTTCTCACGTCAGATCTCGACCCCAATAGAGAGGTCATCCAAAGCGAATAGGGGCTAATGTGGGGCAAATGGCCATGTGTTCCGTCGCTTGGTTTAAAAATTTTGACCCCCTACAAAATCGTTCTGGTTCCGCCACTGCAAGCATGGCCTTATTTTGCTAACGATCGAGGCTTCAAATTCAGAACAAAATTTTTCCATACTTTGCTGATTAGGCTTCAAACTCGGAACAAAAACTCTGTCTGTTTTTCAAAAGGGGAAAAATTCCCTAATCGACATCTCTTGTCGTAGAGAAGAAGAAAGGAGAAATCGTAGAGAATGAGAGGCGAAGTCGAAGGCGAAGCCCTAATCCTGCCATTTCTTTTCTTTAGTCATAGAGAGGAAAAGAAAACACAGCCCTAATCGTCATTGTGACGCCCCCAAAATAGGTATACATCACCTATTCTGAGTTGTCAATACATGGTACAGAAACAACTACAACTTTATTATTACAACAAGAAAAAGCGTGAGTTTGAATACAAATATTATCTTCTGATAATATCTATACTCAAATAAATCCTCATCACATTTATTGATACATTATTTTACAAAATGGTGAGGACTACTAAACAATCCTTTCTAAAACCTTCATTCCATACCCCTAATTGCGTATCGCTTATATTCTCGCCTCCAGAAAAAATGGAACAAAAAGGAAAAGGGTGAGCTCAACTAGCTCAAGAAAGAATATTATGACTAAGATAATATACAACAAATTATCGTTAGTCTTCAATGAGGAAAAATATAATAGAATACAATAGACAACAAATTTTAAATCAATATTCGCAATGAAATAATAATTCATTAGAAGAGTTAAGTAGAGAATGCAAACTACTATCTTCTATGTATGAATTTAAAAGTTCATCGCCTATCTTTTATCCCCGTAACATCAATCAATATACATCCGAATCAAATATTCATCTTTTGCACTACAGCCAAAGATATTCATCATTAATTCATGTTCATTTAAACACTGCTCATCTTTTTGCACTACGGGCCAAAGATATTCTTCAGAATCATTCATCTTTTGCACTACTCTGAGCCAAAGATATTCTTAAGAAATCATTCATCTTTGCACTACGTGCCAAAGATATTCCATAATATCATCATTTAAGACCGAGGATGATGAAAATATTTTTTTTTAGAAACGAATCCAAAGGAAACAAAATGACAAGGATTAAGGATTAAGGATTCGTACTTGGTTTTATCCACGCCCAAAAATACCTCAAAAATAATCATAGTGGTGTAAAATTCAAGAATGATCAAAACATGGATACAATCGAAGTTAGTATCCGAATAGATGTTTTGACGAAAAGAAGAAATTTTATTTTTCTATGAATAAGATCAGATATCGTGAATAGTCTTCCAGATACGTGAATAAGTAACTCAACACCAAAAGATAGAAATTCCACAAAAACATCTTCACGCTTCATGAATAGTACTCGTGAATAAGAATCGTGAATAAGAACTCATGAATAAGAACTCGTGAATAGTAACTCATGAATAGTAACTCATAAATAGTAACCCCGACATGAAAAAGTTCCAAATTTGATAAAAACTTCAGATCAACATTTCAAAGATAATGATATTGAAGAAATAATATCATTTGAGAAGAAAATAACATCCTTTACCTCGAAAGATCGAGATTTAAATTAAAAACACCTGGATATAAAGCATGACTTGACTTGCAGTAGATAGCAATACTCAAAGTATACTCAAAATACTCACAAGAATACGCTCGATAATATAGAGAGAACTTGATTTACGTGTGATTTTCAATTCTAACCTAAGACCCTATTTATAGAAAATGCTTAGAACACCAAAAGTAGTAAAATTTAATAAAATATATTATTATTAATAAATTTCCTCGCCTCTTTGGAAATCAGATCCCAACATTTCCCACATGCCAACCTTCTAGAAAGAAATGATAAAAACATTTTCATAAAATAAATAATTAAAACTTACAAAAATCAATTATTTTGAGCTTGAAACTTCAATAATTCATAATAAATAGCCCTTTCATCGAAAAATTGAATCTCGCTAGTTTTTATAGGAAATTCAATTCTCTACAACTTTGCGTAAGAAAGTTTTTCCAAATTCCAAATATAAATTGACCAAATCCACAAACCAAGCGATTTTACATGCTATAATCAAATTTCGACCAATAAATGGGGTCCACCGACATGTTTAACATGTTTTAAACATTTATTGCAACAAAAATACTCTTCCTCCTCGTATACTCATATATCCCACATTCGTTGTAAAAATATCACCGTTAATATATTATTAAAATAATATATTTAAATGAATTATTTTATCGTAAAAAGATAAAATATTAATTTTCAACAATTGTCATTTTAAAAATTTTCTCCATCTATATCCACATAAAATCAATATTTTCCTCATCATATAAATCAATAATTAATTATTCACAAATAATATTACGTAATCACAATATTGACAACCGTGCGCTTCCTGGAAAGAGGGGCTTTCCAATAAGAATTTCTTCTTCTTGGCGCAATTATTAGGTGACTTAACCTCTCCTTAGATGTAACTTTCTAGACATTGCCAATAATGTTATCTAATAATATTATTCAGATAATATGAATTATTGCTTCGATAAAGAAAAATACCGTGTAATGACAATTATTGAAACAACAAAGAATATAAAATATCAACGCAAAGAATTATTAACTCAATAAAATATCTTTGATAAAGAATTATCAGAACCATTATTGAGTAGTGCCTTCTTACGTAAGAATCAATAATTGGTGCAATACTGGTGTCTACTTGTTCAACAACGCCAGACAGTGTGTTTTAAACCACGGGGTATTCCAACAAAGATAATTGATAATAACTACGCCAGTTATTTAAAAACAACTTATATTTGTCGCTTTCTTCATCCAATCGCTTTTTCGTTATGGGGCCCACACATGGTCGCTATTGTCGTCGTTATTTAATATTCCCCGACGATCACGAATATTCCACGACCAAACGAATATTCCCAAGCGATAATGAATATTTTATAACCACTTGCTTATTTTGAAATATTTGCGTATTTAACCCTTAACTATCCACATTAATCAAATCAACCCTTACTATTTCAAAATAATAAATAAAGGAAATTCCTTTTTATTTAAAAATTTCGGGGTCTTACAGTCATCTCCATCCTTGCTGAAATTGATCGAAGAATTAATCGTCATGGCTCACTATTCGTCGTCATCTTCATTCTCTGCTCGAAGACGCACTATTGATGTTGAGTACGAAGCTATGCCGTTGTGTTATTGTGGGTTAAGAGCTCCTCTGTAGACCTCATGGAGCGAAACAAATTTTAGAAGGAGTTTTTTCTCATGCTCAAAATTCAGAGTAAGTTCTTATAATTTAGTTTAATTTAATGTTTGGAAAAAGTTTTTACCTACAACAATATCTAGCTGTCTTAATTCCTACCTAATATTACAACAAACTTGCATATGGAATCGAGTGAGTCAAAACTTTGAAATATACTTTTTTTTTTTTTTTGAGAACTTTGAAATAAACTAGAACTAGAATTAGACCAATTAATAGATGAATCATCTGATAACTGTGCATGCCCGTGCTTTGCAATTTAATTCAACCCATACTTGGATATCTCTACCAATAATTGTTTAACCTCCTTGTAATTTCTATTTTACTTATTTTCCTTTGTTGACTCATAAGATAAATTAGAATGAAAAAAAATAGTTACAAAATGAGGAGCAAGCTTATGGACTATTTGTTTTTATTATTATTATTTTGAAAGTTATTAGGAGAAAATATGTAATTTTAAGAAGGAAAGTGGGTTCTTTTAAAATATCAAAAATTCAGAAGATTTTAAATCAAAGTATTTATTAACGATATTAAGATCATGGCATACCAATAATAAAATATTTGTGTTAAAAAATTAAACTTAATTTTAATAATGTGGTATGATTCTAACACTAATCACAGTACTGTTATAAAGAAAAATTACATAAAAGAGTGAAAGATCATCTTCCCTTAGCCACAGTCAAGGATTAAATTCTCACCCTCTTGGTACACAAGGGATGAGGATTTTGGTTAAAGCACGCTAAATTTCCTTTTCGTACGTCTTGATAATCACTTGACAAATTTGTCTTTGAGAGATTTTTCTGAAGAGCGTATTTGAGACAGTAGTGATTGAGAAGAACTTCCGTTATGTGCTGGAAGATTTGATTGACTATGCTCGGAGGGTGAAAAAAATTTTAGAGACTTTTCTGAAGGGCGTATTTGAGACCATAGTGATTGAGAAGAACTTCCATTATGTGCCGGAAGGTTTGATTGACTATGCTCGGAGGGTGAAAAAAATTTTAGAGACTTTTCTGAAGGGCGTATTTGAGACCATAGTGATTTAGAAGAACTTCCATTATGTGCTGGAAGGTTTGATTGACTATGCTCGGAGGGTGAAAAAATTTTTAGAGACTTTTGTGAAGGGCGTATTTGAGACCATAGTGATTGAGAAGAACTTATATTATGTGCCGGAAGATTTGATTGACTATGCTTAGAGGATGAAAAAAATTTTAGAGACTTTTCCGAAGGGCGTATTTGAGACCATGGTGATTGAGAAGAACTTCCGTTACGATTTGATTGACTATGTTCAGAGGGTAAATAATTTTGATTTGCTAATAGAAACTTTTTCGAAAGGCGTCGTACTTTAGACCATAGTGATCGAGATGAATGAGAACTTCTAATTTGTGCCAAAGAATTTGGTTGATTGCTTTCGGAATGTAGTCCAGCTCCAACTGTTGAATTTTCCATCAATTTACAATGACCTCTTAGAATTTGATCTAACAAAAGAGTGCAAAAACTTTAACCTTTTTTTTGTGCAAAAGGTTAAAGTTCAAAAAACTCTCAACACCTCAGCTGCACCAAAACTCGATAACTTGAGAGCATACCTTGCTGCACCAAAACTTCAAAAAACTCTCTAACTCCTCAACTGTTGAATTTCATACCTAAACAAGTAAACAAGCAAAATATATATACTCCACTCACATATTAAGATTTCTATTTTTAATTCTAATTGATTGTGGCCGGTGGCGTGTCGACATTGACTTTGTCAACCCGTGTGGACGGGTTTCGATACAAATGGGAAGTTTCTATTGTAAGTTTTTGTTTTTTCCCTCTCCCTGGCTCATGTAGAAGTAGAATGGTTTGGATACAAGTGGGAAGCTTCTTTACTCTATACTAAGTTTTTTCTTCACATTATTAATTGTTAAATTTTATGAAGCTGTTAATCTTGTATATCTAACATTTTTAAGGTTTTTTTTACTGATAAACACCACTAACACCTAAAAATATACAAGTTTATATTAGTATGTTATAAGGACTAATTTATTTTTAAAATAGGGGCTCACTAGTTTAAGAAATTAAAAAAAAAAATAACTCATCATACTTATGTAGGATCCTTTAGTTAATTTAAAACATGATTTATATTCTGTATTTAATTTTAATTTTGTTAATATGCATGAAAAGTATTTCTTTAGATATATTTTTTAAGACGGAGGGAGTATAATATATAGATAATCGTAATTTAAAATCTCGTGGTAATAGGTATGAACTCCGAGTGAGTAGTCAAAGTCAATTGTTGAAGGTCTTTAAAAATTAGAAGAAGACTAATCTAGCTGTCCTAATTCTTACCTAATATTACAACAAACTTGAATATGAAATCGAGTGAGTCAAAACTTTGAAATATACTTTTTTTTTGGAGAACTTTGAAATAAACTAGAATTAGACCAATTAATAGATCAATCATCTGATAACTGTGCATGCCCACATGCTTTGCAATTTAATTCAACCCATACTTGTATATCTCTACCAATAATTGTTTAACCTCCTTGTAAATAAGGATGTAAATGAGCTGAATCGAGCCGAGTATTGAGTTGCTTAGATTTGGTTTACAAAATTTATCGAGTATAAAATAAGGTTTGATTGAAGTTCGTTTAGCTACCGAGTCGAGCACGATCTCGAATCGAGCCATAAAAAAATATTTATTAATCATATTAGGATCATGGCATATCAATAATAAAATATTTGTGTTCAACAAAATTAACCTAATTTTAATAATGTGGTATGATTCTAACACTGATCGTGTATATATACTGTTATAAAAAAAATACATAAAAGAGTGAAATATCCTCTTCCCTTAGTTTGTCTCGCATCTTGCAGTACAATAATGTTAACTTTCTTTGACAAAGAAGTGACATGTGCACATAAATAAATGCACTTAACTAGTTCACTTAATTGCAAGCATTTTTTTCTTCGCACGAAAAGAGTTGTTTTGCATTTTGTCAAAATAAAGTGCCAGATTATTCAAATCTTAATGGTAAAGGTGTACCCAAAAAAATGAGCATGAAACAGAGACAACCGTACTAAATCAAACAAAGTGTCATCGTTGATCATTCAGTAAATTATCGATTACACCACAATTTTATGACAAACAAAATCACCCAATAAAGAAAATCCCCAACTCCCACTACCTTAAAACCATAATCAAACACCAAACAAGATATATAGATTTCACCAATGCATGCAAATAAGAATAAATCTCTATTGGAGATAGTTATAGGAAAACTCTTGTAGGGCCGTTTCAAATTTTTCAAGGCTAGAACTCCTTTGAAGATACCGGGATTTATTGATGCCGCCGTATACAGTACCAGAGTCAGCATGTTCAGATCGTGCAGTACTATTAGATCTTCTAGACGGGCGCATTTCTGATGTTGATTGAGAAGAACTTCCGTTTTGTGCTGAATAATTTGATTGACTATGCATGGTGTGTGAAAAAATTTGATTTGGTGTTTGAGACTTTTCTAAAGGGCGTATCTGAGACCGTGATTGAGAAGAATTTCCGTTAAGTGCTAAATGATTTGATTGACTATGCTTCGAGTCTGGAATAAATTGATTTGTTGGTACTCGAGACCTATCTGGCGGGCGCATTTGTGATATAGATCGAGAATAATAAATCGATTGACTATACTCTAAGTTTGAAAAAGTTTGATTTGGTGTTTGAGATCTTTGTAACGGATGTATTTGAGATATTGCTTGCCTATGTTCAGAGTGCGAAAAAATTTGATTTGGTGTTTGAGACCTTTGTAATGGATGTATTTGAGATATTGATTGACGAGAACTTCTAGTTTGACTACGTCTGGAATGTAGTCCGGCTCTAACTGCTGAATTCTCCATCGCCTCTTAGAATTTGATCCAACACTCGTTTTGAAAGAGTGCAGACACTCTAATTTGTTGGGTTCAAAGTATAATAATGCTTATTGAACCACATACCTAAACAACCTACATATATATACTCCACTACTCGTATATTAACATTTCTATTCTAAAATTCTAATTATTGAATGGGGTGAACAATGACTTTGTCAAACCCGTGTGGATAGGTTTGGAAACAAATAGGAAGTTTCTATACTATGTTTTTTATTCTCTCCCTTGCATTTATTAAAGATGAACTTTGTCAGCTCACCTATAAATTAGAATGGTTTAGATACAAGTGGGAAGTTTATCAAGTGGAAATTTGATAGGAATACTGCATGTGTGTGTGTAATCTATGTGAATAATAGAAATTATTTTATTTTTTAAAACAGTATATGTATATCTATATTTTGATGTATATATGTACAAGTTTTAATAATAGTGCACTAGTGATTGTGTGACAATATTAATGTATCATTTATGTCATTTTTGTTTTGTTTAACTTGTATATTTATAGGTGTGTTTATAGCGGCATCAGTGGCATTTCTCCTGCCATTATTCTCCGTAGTTATATATATCTATGCATCCAGAGCAAGGGCAGGGGTGGGGGGTGAGGGTGCACATGCCCCCATTGGATTTTATATATATATATATATATATATATAGGGGAATGATCCATAGCATATATTTGCTATGGATAAAAAATGGGCAAATAGCATTTCCACCATACATTATGTTTACGAACGATGAAAAATAAAATATCAATCGCACCGTCCGCTAGTAGAACTAGCGGAAATGATTTTTTTTTGACTCTGTCCGCTAGATATCTAGCGGATGTAATGTTTGAATTATAACTGGGTTTGGCAGAGGAAGCAGTGTATGCAATTCCGCGTGCTCCAAAACCTGATCCGACACTTTCCGGCTCAAATTCTTCCAAAGTGAATGTACCTCTAATGCCCAAGCCCTCACCTTCGGATTCTCCACTTTAAAAAAAACCCTCCGGTTCAGCCACAAATTTAACTGGTTCAACATATACCAAATCCTCATCTGCAGCATTCAAGTATTCTTTGAAAAAACTGTTCAAATCATTGGCCAATACAGACCCCTTCTCAGTCCTAGGAAGCTTATTAAAAGCTTCATGGGTGTCTGAAAGATTGAATTTTAATGACATGTCCACGTAAAGTTTTGGGTCAAATCCGGTGTGGCCAAAAGTATTGAGGGCAGTTTCTTGAATTCTTTCAAGAAAAGTGACTAATGGGGGTTGTGGGTATTACAGGGCCTGAGTCTGTAGGCAAGCATGGTTGGCCTTTTGGTGCTGGAACTTCTTGTGCTGCTGCTGCCAATGAAAACAATATCGAGAAAATAAGAGAAAAACGGAGGAAATAAGTTGGGTTGGACCTATTGAACAGAAAAGAATCCATCTTTGAATGAGAATTGAGGGATTGCATGGGCTTGCATATATATGTATATATGTATATATGCATATATGAAGAATTTAAAGGAAAAATAGCTTTGAACAGGAAAAGGCCGCTAGCATGTATACATATATACATATACGCATATATACATATATATGCAAGCCCATGCAAACCCTCAATTCTCATTCAAAGATGGCTTCTTTTCTGTTCAATAAGTCCAACCCAGCTTATTTCCTCTGTTTTCTGTCATTTTCTCGATATTGTTTTCATTGGCAGATGAGGATTTTGTTTATGTTGAACCGATTGATTTTGTGGCTGAACGGAGGAGTTTTTGCTAAAAGTGGAGAATTCGAAGGTGAGGGCTTGGGCATTAGAGGTACATTCACTTTGGAAGAATTTGAGCAAGAAAGTGTCGGATCAGGGTTTGTATAAACATTACATTCGCTAGAAGTTCTAGCGTATAGACTCAAAAAAAGGAATTATGTCCGCTAGTTTTACTAGCGGACGGCGAGATTGATTTTTTAATTCTCATCGTTCATAAACGTAATGTAAGGTGGAGATGTTATTTGTACATTTTTTATCCATAAATATATGTTATGGATCTTTCCCGCCCAATATATATATATATATATATATATATATATATATATATACTACTCTTATCAATATATTCATAAATTTTAAGGCATAGTGAAACAAAATAAGTAGAGATTATTAGCTTATATTAAGACACTTTCTATTATGCTATATTGAAAAAATAATATACTACTATATTGTTAAAATAAAATACTACTATAAGAATTTAAGTATTTTATTGTCTTGATCAATTTACTTCTCCGGGATACCAAGAAGGTAAAATTAAAAACAGATGAGTTACAGTTACTAAAAATTGTGAAAGATTTCGGTTAGAGTTTCTTTAATTTACCCGAATTTTCCAAGAAAAAAAATAGTACCTAGTAAATATTCCTATATAATGCATATGGGTGCTCTCATTTCATTAGTAGTAGTAGTATAAAATTCGAGATCAACATCATTATATTTATTTTCTCCCAAAAATCTCGCTAACTGTTGTGGAACAATCCACCAGTCACTTAATCAAATTTAAACATTTTAAACTATATTAAAATGTTTATCTATCATATTAACAAGATAATAGCATATTCTTTTTTTCAGTAACATAATAGTAGTGTACTAATATAACTGTAATACTCTACTTATTTTGTTTCATTAAGCCTTAAAATTTGTGAATATATTAATATTATTGATATATGATATTTTTGTAACTATTAAAAATGAGGCTATCATCATGTAACAATTTTAAGTAATAAAACCTCGAAAAATATTGTTATTATAAACAATATTTGAGGATTATTTAGTTTTATGATTCATTTTATTAAAAAAAATTAAATTTTTTTTTTTTTTTTGACCTCCTGCTAAACTTTCAGGCCAGATCCGCATATCTATGTAAGTATCTTATATGCTAGATTGTTAATGAGATAGATTAGTTTATATATATGTATATAAACAGAATGAATTTTAAATTAGTAATAAAAAATATTTGCTTTAATTTTAATATTTTAGCTCAACACCTAGATTATTATAATTCCAAAACTCATTAAAATTCAGGTATATTAACTAAATGTAAATTGAATTAAAAATTAAGCAACGATGTGTATAGCTGCTATACTATAGCATATCGATTAAAAATACATTTGAGTTGAGATAGTTTGTCCTAATTAGTTTTATTCATTTAAATTTGTAGTTAGAATTTGTGCGGCTATTATTTTGTGTTAATTCGAAATAGAGGTAAGTAGTTTTTTAAACTATTTAGCATTTTTAATTATCGTTTACTTTTATTTATGTCTTAATAATTACTCGGATGTCTAAATATATTGTTTCAAAATTGGTTATGTTTTATTTAAGGTTTCCATTTTAATAAAAATGTTACTCTTTTATTTTAAAATTGGGATAAGTATCAAAATAGAATTTTGATTTAAAAATGAGATTATATGATTTTAAATTTTGAAACAAATATAGTTTAGAACATCGAAAATATTGAGAAAACTTTTTGAAATTCTTAGTCCAACTACGTACAGAATATGTTAGTGTTTACGTTTAGTTCCGGAACTAATATAAATACCTTACTAAAACACACCTTTTAATTAGATGACCTTCGAGGAGCATGCATTTTATAAATACCTTAGTAAAGAGCGTGATCATGATTGACATTATCAAATTTTTAGACCATGTTACAGGGTGATTGTAACATTAATCGATAGGGATGTTGATTAAATTATATATATACTCCCTGTTTCATTTTGAACATTAAACTGAATTAATATGGTTTATTGTTGGTTTTTGAAAAGCATGGCTATTTTAGATAGAATGATTCATTTTGGTAGAAAAATATAATTTTGTAAATTATACTTAATTCACTTAAATAATAAAGATTACTGGCTAAGTTTTATCGCTCAGACGCTCACTCCTTATTATAAATTTTTACCGATTACATCGTTGATAGTTGAACAATTGTTTGATACATTATAAATAGCTGAAGTTTTTAGTTTAAGATGTTTACTTATTGTTAGTATTATTGTTAAGTTTGTTTTATTTGTTTGGGCTTACAGCGTGTAACACTTGGACGTGTATCGGGTTGGGAATACATTAAATTTTAGGGAGAATTATATATTCTATTACATTTTTGAAAATAATTACAACAATAGTGTACTCATAAAATATTTTCACAATTAATACAATTTCATATTTATTTACAATATTAGTGCAATTAGGATTCTTTAATTTAGAAATTATTAGTATGGAATTAGGATTCCTTAATTTAGGGATTAGTTATTCCTACGCTTTCTTCTCTCTCTCTCCTCATCTGTAATGTCAGTCGTTATTTACCATCACCCTTCTTATTTATTCAACGTATTCTTTATATATATATATATATATATATATATATATATATATATATATATATGTATAGTTGAGTTTACTGTAATTTGCCTGCTCTCTTTTATATTTATGTTTCCATGAAGTGGGTTCTTTCTATATGTATATTCGTGCCCTCTTCTTCTTCGCCTTCGTCGGAATGGCTTCTGTCGCTGCCACGACTGCTGCAGAGCATGCCACATCATCCATATCGGTGGAGGGGCCTTCGGATAAGATCGGAACTACCGATGAAAGTGATGATGCAGCACCTGTTGTAAAATTGCTATCATTGTTTATGCTGATTTCTGGAACGCTTACCGCACTGTGATGAAGAATCTAGGCAAGTATGGTTTCAAGGAGCTCTACAAAGCATGTTGTGGGTTGAGTGGTGGACAATATAACTTTGATTTGTTTGGAACATATGGTTCACCTGCCTCGAGCTCCTGTACAAACCCTTCGCAGTACATCAATTGGGACGGAGCCCACCTCACTGAAGCCATGTGAAAGGCAATTTCTGACTTCTTCCTTAATGGATCTTTCATCAGCCCTCCATTTGAGTACCTATTAAACAAGAAAAAGCAAGCCGAATGATTTGTTTGGGTGTAGTTTTTTCATGGTGCAGTTGGTAGCCAAACATTTATACCAAGGTAACCAATTCAGTTTTTTTAAGTTACCAATTTTTTTTGAATGTGATGCAATTGGTAGCCAAACCTTCATGAAATTGGTTGCTAAACTTTTAGGCCAAGGTAACAAATTCATACTGCAGGTGTGGAGGTAGATTTGGTTACCTTGGTATAAATGTTTTGTTACCTTGGTATGAAGGTTTGGTTATCAATATTACATTACACATCACTCTCTTATCTCTCTCTTTCCTATGCAGTATTCTATTTTTTATTTACCTTCATGAAATTGGTTGCAAACTTTTAAACCAAGGTAACAAAGTCATCATCTGCGGTGTGGAGGAGTAGATTTGAGTTACTTTAGATAAAGGTTTGGCTACTTGGCATACGAAGGTTTGGTTATCAATATTACATTACACATCACTCTCTTATCTCTCTCTTCCCTATGCAGTGTTCTATTTTTTATTGGTTACCTTGGTATAAACGTGGACATGGTTGTAGTAGAGAAATGAGGTCAGAGCAGAGGAAGAGAGAGAAAATGATAATGGCGAATCGGTAGAGTACGAAGAAAAAACTGAAGCGATGTGGTTGTTCTAAGAACTGGTGGTCGTGGCGACCTTGTAATCTTCCATCGCTGTCGACTGTTGTTACAAAATATTTGTAGTTTTTGGGTTTTGGAGAATAGTTGTCGTTGTCAACTGTTATTATTTTGAATTTGAATTTATTTTTGTTGGTAGATCCCAAATATTTGAATTATTAATTATGGCAGTTATTTCTCCTTGATTTTAGGTTTCCTTATTAATGTGAATTGTACTATTTTTGTAATATGGGTCCTAATTACACTCTTTTTGTAATTATTTTGTTGATGCACTAATGGTGTAATTACTTTCTAATTGTTGTATATTTCTGTAAAGAACCCTAAATTTTATCCAACTCCACACATAACTAGCTATTGAATTGAATTAAGGGATAATTACATATTTTAGTACATTTTTAGTTACAATAATGGTACATAGATAAAATAATTACAAAATACATTTTTTCATATTTATTTACAAAATTAATACATTTGAGTATCCTTTAATCGTGGCCCACGATTATTTCCCTTATCTCTTCCCGTTAATTATTATTTTCTGTGACGCCCCCAAAATAGGTATACATCACCCATTCTGAGTCGCCAAATACATGGTACATAAACAACTACAACTTTATTAATACAATTATCGTGCAAAATATGATAACACATAAACTGTGAGTTTAAATACAAATATTGTCTTCTAGACAATATCCACACTCAAATAAGTTCTCATTATAATTATTGATACACTATTTTACAAAATAGTGAGGACTACTAAAACAACTATCTTGAATCATCACTCCATACCCCGGCTAGTTCCTGCTAAATTCTCACCTCCTGAGAAGAAAAATGGAACAAAAAGGAAAAGGGTGAGCTAAACTAGCCCAGTAAAGAATATTATGACTAAGATAATATACAACAAATCATCATTAGTCTTAAAAAGGAAAAAAAATCTGATAGAATATAATAGACAACAAGTTTTAGATCAACAACTATTTCAATGCTTGAGAAAGAATCCATTAAGAGAGTCAAGTAGATAATGAATTCTACTATCTTCTAAGATTTAAAAGTCCATCATCAATATTTTATCCATGTAACATCAATCAATATACATCTCGAATCAAATATTCATCTTTTGCTACTACGTGCCAAAGATATTCATTTTATCACCACCGTTATGTTCATCTCAACACCTGTTCATCTTTGCACTACGGTCCAAAGATATTCATCAGTTAATCATTCATCTTCACACTACAGGCCAAAAATATTCAGTAATATCATCATTTAGGACTGAGGATGGTGGAAAATATCTTAAAGAAAACGAATCCAGTGAGATAAAAGGACAAATATTAGGGATTCGTACTACCGTTTATCCAAGTTCAAAAATATTCCATAATAATCAATTGTGGAGTAAAATTCAAGAATGAAGATCAAAACATGGATACAATCAAAGATAGTAACCATAATAGACATCAGGGACAAAGAAAAGAAAATTTTATTTTTCGGTGAGCAGTGTCGTATTCGTGAATAGTATCGTATACGTGAATAGTAACCCCGACACAAAAAGGTAAAAATTCCACAATAAAAGTCATACCAATATTTCGGCATAATGATATTGAAAGAAATAATATCATTTACAAAGAAAAAAACATACCTTACCTCAAAAGATCGAACAGTGTTTCTAACTGGAATATCGGATGTAATACCGAAGGAAACTTGCACTGAATAGCAACTCTCAAAGTATCTAAATACTCACAAAAATACGCTCGATAATATAGAGAGAGAAAACTTATGTTTTTGGTGTGATTTTCAATTCTAACATAAGCACCCTATTTTTAGGAAAATGCTAGAGCGCCAAAGGAGACTAAATTAATAAAATATTATAATTTTTTTTTCTACGTATGCACATTTATTTAACCAAATCAAGCACTCCACTTTTGAACCAAAATTCAGCACATTTTTTCACTAAAAAACAAAAGTGGGTCCCACCCATGTTTTTAATAAAAAATATTAATTTTTGAAACTTCAATAATTCATAATAAATAGCCCTTTTATCAGAAAAATATGAATTTTATGTCCATTCCATAGGAAATTAAATTCTCTACAACTTTGTAGATTTAAGTTTTTCAAAATTCCAAATGAAAAATGACCGAAATTCACATACGGATGATTTTTAATACCTACATTCTGATAAAATATTGATAAAACACCTCAGCATTAATTACTTCATTTATATCCACACAAAATAAATATATAGTTTCATATCCATCATTTATGTCCACATAAAATAAATATTTTCTTATCATATAAATTAATAATTAATTATTCACAAATAATATTACAGAATCACAATTATAACAACCAAAGTTGTTCCTGTGAAAAAGGGCTTTTCGATAAAGATTTCTCTTCTTCGCGCCGCAATTAGGTGACCAAATCCCTTTCCTGAGACAGAACTTCCTTAGACATTGCCAATAATGTTATCTAATAATATTATTCAAATAATATGAATTATTGATCTGATAATGGAAAATATTGTGCAATGACAATTATTGAAACAACAATAATATAAAATATCAACGCATAAATTATTGAATCAATAAAACAAAATATTGAACAGTAATTACTGTAACAATTATTGAGTAGTGCCTTCTTACGTAAGAATCAATAATTCAAAAATATTGTGCAATACCGCCAGTCTTCTTTAACCACCCGCCAGACATCAGTATTTTAACCACCAGGTAATCCAACAGTGTTAATAGTAGTAATTACGCCATTATTTATAAAAACTCAAACTTATCATTTTCTTCATCCGACCGTTTTTTGTTATGGGGCCCACAAATGGCTATGCTGTCGTACGAATATTTCCCGATAGTAAGAATATTCCTCGACCAAACGAATATTTCCCGACAACAATGAATATTTTATAACCACTTGCTTATTTTGAAAATTTTGCACATTTCACCCATAACCAAAGCATTATATCAAATTAACTCCTTATTGTTTCAAGATAATGAATAGAGGAAATTCAATTTTATTTATTAAAAAGTTGGGGTCTTACATTTTCCATATTTTGTTGTTGGGGACTGTTATTGCTGCTTTAGTCGCCGATCCTTTGGTAGATGTTGTTGATAATTTCTCTTGTGCAACAAGCATCCCGTTTTTCTTTATCCCATTCATTGATAATATTAAGTTAAGTTGTAAGTGAAAGTAGTATGCACACAAGTCAATCATGTTTGATGATAAAGCATATACTTTGTAACAATCTTATTCATTTATTAATAAAAATGATTAATTTATTAAAGGCTTTTAATTATCTACATGATGTTGTTTTATAATATGTGATAAACCCATAGTTTTAAACAATGTTTTTAGAATAATGATGATGATCATTCTAATGAGATCTAAATTCTTAGAAAGCTTAAAACTAAAATAGTTCCCAATCGTTGGATTACTAAATTGGGGATTGGTAAATCTGGATAGATTGGTACATAAGTTGCTTGCTCATTGGATAAGGATGATTGATCTCATGATCATTTGTGTGGAGACACTAAAGCAAGTATGTAGGTACTTATTGGAGAAACGTGACTCGCTAAGGAATACCTAATGAGTTTTACTTGCCTATCAATAGGAATTCCTGTAGTGATAGTAGTACAAGTGATCCTTGGACTTGAGATCATCATTGTATCTTGTGTATGATTATACTTTGACTTATTCCTTAAGACCCTTAGGGTATATCAAAGGGTATGCTTGGGTATAATAAGTTGTACATGGAGATAATGTATGATCAATAAAGAATCTACCGCTTCTAGTAAAAGAAGAGAAATGTCTTATGTGATTCGATAAATGACAACTCAGTAGTCCTTGACCAATGCAAAATAAAATTAGAAAAGAGTTTCTAATTTGTATTATTTTGAGTTGTGCATTTAAGAGACGAAATATATATAATTAAATAAAATAAGACTTGACAAGAATTCCAATGCCTTATATTTAATTGGGACATCAGATAGTGGAAATGATTGAATTATGCGGTAATTATTTACCGAAAGGTTCTTTTATGATTAATGTTAAAATCTATATTATCCGGAAAGTCGTTGATCGCTAGGAAGGCTTATCCCTATTGTAGAATAAATATTATTTATTTAAATAAATTAATAGTTTAATTTATTTATTTAAATAAGATTAGAATTGTTCTAATTGATTTATTCACAACCAGCTTTAATATGGAGAACCTAAAGGGTCACACCATAAAAGGAAGAATAATTATTTAAGAAGTTAATGACATAATCGTAATAATATGGTAAGTGTATTTAATTTAATCTATGGTGATTGAATAAATTAAATAGCATAATATTTATTATTAAATATTTTAGAAATATTAAATATATAAATTAATAAGAAGAGTCTTATTAATATTATTACAATTATTATTATTATTTTAATTTCTAAAGAGTTGAAAATTAATTTAATATTAGTACTCTCATTTATTCCTAATAAGATTAGGAGGCTAAGTAATTAAAGGATTTTAATTAATTAAAATAAAACTCAATTCCTTAATTGTTAAGGTGAGTTGCTCACATCTATAAATAAGAGGAGTCTTATTATGGATGGGGTGGTTGTTGACTTTTTCACAACATATGCAATTCCAATAGTTGGAGAGTACGTTCTTTTTCTATAGATATAGAAAACTAGGGTTTAGCCAACCACCCTTCTTCTTGAATATTTCTTCTTCCTTGGTGGATCACCTCTAGAGGCCAAACACTTGGGTGGCTAACGTTGATCAAATGAAGGAACCAAACCCGGTGGATTCAAGTTGAACGCGAAAGGATTTGGAGGTGAACTCGTACATGAGGAAGCTCGAATCTTCAAGGGTATGATTCTTATTATTTATCTTTTCGTTTAATTAATAATTGTGCATAAAAGATGATCCGGGTATATGGTTTGTAAAATTTTTAAAACTCTAATTTTTCACATTTCCGCTTATTTTATGCAATTTGATTGTGTTCATGAATATTACAAACCTAACAGTGGCATAAGAACCAAACCTTTATGCGAATTATTAATTATTTTAATTTGATATGTATATTGATATGTGTTTAGAACAATTTAGTTGGACATAATTTTATTGTATAAAAAAAATTAAAACAAAATCAATTCGTAAAACTTTCCTGCAGTTTCGCAAAAGTTAATCCTGACTTGTATATTAACGTGAATAAGGGTGACACCTTTTAAAGTTACAGGTCATTTTTTTTAACAAGTTACAGATGAAATTTTTTAGAAGGTTACAGGATTCACGTGATATGTTTTCTTATGATTACCGTAAAATATTATATATATTATATTACTCGTAATATATATATTATATATATATAATATTTTTAATTATTTTATAATTAAAATAAAAGGTTTATTTTAATATTAAAATAAAAGATTTTATTTTAATTTTAAAATTGAATTTCATTCTAACTAATTAGAGTTGGAATTAGATTCCATGATAACTAATTGGAGTTGAAATTGGATTCTATATTTTTCTTAAATAAAGGAGTTTATTTAGATATGGAATAAGATTTCATATTATTCAAAAATAAAAGAGTATATTTGTGAATAGGAAAGAGAATCCAGTATTTCTTTAAATAAAAGAGTTTATTTAGATATGGAATAAGATTTCATATTATTCAAAATAAAGGAGTTTATTTGTGAATGTAAAAGAAAATCCGCTTTCCTTTAATAAAGGAGTTTTTTTTACTTGGAATTGGATTCCATAATTAATTAAAATAAATGAGTTATTTTGATTAAAGATTTTGATTAAAATAAATAGTTTATTTTATTCAAAATTGGATAAATTAAAATAAAAGAGGTTTATTTTGATTTAAATTTGGATTAAAATAAAGGACTTTATTTTGATTCAAAATTAGATTTTATACTAACTAAATTTTCCCATTAAATGATATCAATATATATATTAAATGTTTATTATTCATGAGATGAATGTTATTTATCGATGCATATGGTGATGTGTATGATAATAAATGAGATTGATTATGGACTATCGACCAATGTGATTGGATTTTATTTTAGTTGGATCCATGAATGTATGGGTTTTATTAAATGGGTCTCTGCGTACTCGCCTTCTCTAATTTTTCTTAATGTAAATTCTATCTCTCTCCTATGTATTTCCCTTAATCACGATCAAGGTTTCTATTTATTTTAAATAGTTTTGTAATGGGAATAGTTAGAATTAATTTTGAAGAATTGGAGATCAAGGAGCAAGGAGTGCTTGAAGACCCGTTAGTAATGGAACTTGAGATTTAAATGTAATAGTTATATTTAAATATTAATTCTTGCAGCCCTAGGGTTTGACCTTTTTGGTTCACTTGATGGCTCTAGTGAACCAAACTAGAATAAAGTCTATAATCAATCCGGGTAGAATATAGTATTCTATATGTGCATGCTTATACTATATATATATATATATATATATATATATATATTATATATTATACAAACATGCTTCTCATGTTAATAATATGACGCGTATTTTATATACATATATGTAAATGCTGCTAAAGCAAGAAGATGAGACAAATTAATAACAAACCCCTCAAATTTTTATATTTAAGTCCTAAGCGCTCAAAGATATTTGGAATATCGAACGTCGCCTTCTAGCATGATAAAAATAATAGAGTATCAATTAATTATTATAAGTTTGTTGTGTCACCACAAGGCTTATCTTAATTTTTTGAGATGTTAATTTTATCACATTTGATGTTTATACAGAAAATTGAATAATATTATTTTGTTGTGTCACCACAAGGATAATATTTTTCTTTTTTGAATATATGGAGTGCTAGGTTGGACTTAACTTGGATAATTTTGATTCGGATGTGCCACCACTGGATCAAAATAATCTAAGAGGCAAAATACAAGGAGTTGCATAGTTGATGTAATTGACAAGAGTTGTCTACCTATTAATTTATATATAGTTTGTTGTGTCACCACAAGGCTATATACATTTGAAATGGGATCCTTATTCTCACTAGCATATCTTTAATTAGATATTGTCGAACTATATATATTGAGGGTAATATAGTTTGAAGAAAATAGTGGGAGACACCAATTTAAAATAAGACCTAATTTATTTTGGTGATTAATAAAAGAATGTATGCTAAAATGTTGTTAATTACAAATTCATTTACAGAATTTTACAATGTCTAAATTACTATCACTGCGAAGCATATTAGATGCTATTTAACCAGACCGAATTAAACGGATTGGTTAAGGAAATTGAGAATAGTTCTCACTACCGAAAAGCTATCTTATGTCCTTATGTACGCCTATCCTCGCAATGGTTGCGCATAATGCCTCGAGGAAGAGATTGCTACTTTTAGAAAGTGACAAGATGATGCACAGTTGGCTCAATGCATCATTCTCTCATCCATGAGTAACTTGCTTTAGCGTCAGCATAAAACTATGGATGCTCTTACTATATTCCTGGTCATCAAGTATTTGATGGTGAGGAAAGTAGGACTGATAGATATCAGATATATAAGGAGCTCTTCCGATCTAGAATGACCGATTACTCTACAGTACAGATAAAAGTCCTTAAAATTATCAATTTGATTGATCAATTAGGACAACAGATTTTGTCATGGATGGAGAGTTGAGCCAAGATTTGATCTTGCACTCACTCTCGGACTCCTTTCATAATTGTTGTGAATTTTTCATATGAACAAGCTAGATATCAGCCTCGCTAATTTGCTTAACATGTTGAAAAATGTTGAGAGTCACTTTCCAACCAAGAAAAACCATGTCTTACTGGTAGGGGCCAAAGGATCTTCTGAAAAGAAGAACGATTCAAAGAAGGTAAATAGAAAGGCAAAAACAAAGTATAATAAGAACAAAACTGATACGGATAGCAAAGAAGTTTGCTTCCACTGCAATAAGTTAGCACACTGGAAAGAAACTACAAGAAGCATCTTGCAGAGGCTAACCAGAAGAAGCTTAGTGAAGTTTCGGTTACAAATATAAATTTGTTCATGATTTAAAATAAATTTTTCTTTAAGTCAAGGTTTTACTTAGGTATTGGATACCGACTTTGGTTATCATAAATATAAATTTATGAAGGGACCAAGCAGAAGTAGAAAGCTAAACAAAGATAAGTAATTCTATGTGTGGGAAATGAAGCAAAGGTTGTTACATTAGCCATATAAACTTATAGTTTAACAATTCCTACGGGCAAATCTATTAAGTCAATAAGCTGTTATTGTATTCCAGTTCTTGTTAGAAACATTATTTCCATTTTATTGTTGGACAATAAAATCTTTGGTATTATATTTAAGAACAATTGTTGTTCTATTTATAATAATAATATTTTGTATAGAACTGGAATATTACTTAAGAATTAGTATAAGAAAATGAGATGATCATTCAAAGAGTTGAATGTGAGTATTTGCTGAAATACAAGTGTGAATTATTTGAGAGGTTTAAAGAATTCAGAAGTGAAACAAATTGACAAAGTATTAAGATTTTTTGATTAAATAAAGGAATAAATACTTGTGCAATAAGTTTCTAGATCATCTCAAATGATTTTCTCACAATGGACGCCTCCTGATACGCAATAATTGATTGATGTATCTGAAGGAAAAATTGTACCTTGTTGGACATGGTACGGTCCATAATGATTTTACCGACATTCCAATATCCTTCAAGGATAATGTCCTAGAAATGGCTGTATATCTACGAAAAAGGTAACCTCAAAATCCGTCCCCAAGACTCCATAAAAGTTATGGACAGGGAGGATTCCTAATCTTAAGTATGTTAAGATAAGGGGTTGTCCAACTTATGTGAAAAGGTTTCAAAAGATAAGCTTGGGACAAGATTTGACAAGTAAAGATTTGTGGGACATCCTAAAGTAAGTTTAGGGTATATGTTCTATAATCCTACTTAGCAAAAGGTGTTTGTTGCGAAACACGCTTCCTTCTAAGATAAAGGTGTTTATCATTGAAGGGGCTAGTGGGAGGATAATAGATCTTGAAGAGTTCAAGAACCATAAAATACTATAAGTCAAATAAGAGGAACACGTAGATGTAATTGTTGTACCACAAAGAATCGTAAATCGAATAGTCAAGAAGATACCTAGGAGGTATGGATTTATCATAGATGATGATGATGATGAGGTACACATCATAGAAGATGATGATCCAGGTAAATACGATGAGGTAAGAGTTGTAGACACTCAGAGAACTGGATTGAAGCAAGCTTCTCAAAAATGGAACATTCGTTTTGATGAAACAATATCACAAATAAGAATGAACCTAGTGTGTACAAAAGGGTCAGTGGGAGCGTCGTGACATTTCTAATATTATATGTTGATATACTATGGATAAGGAATGATATAATAATGTTATAATCAGTCAAGATAAAATTGTCTAAACATTCCTCCATGAATGATTTGGGAAGAGTATCTTAATTGGGGATAAAATCTATATAGATAGATTCAAGAGGATGCTCGACTTAACCCAAGAAACGTATATTCATTTGATGCTAAAGTTGTTTATCATGACAAACTCCAATAGATGTCTCATGTTGATGAGCCCTGGAGTGCATCTCTCTTAATAGTCCTCATAGACTCCTAAAAGAGAGATCGCATGAGTGACAATCATGTATGCAATGAAATATACGAGACCTGATGATGGTCGTTCATATTCTGGAGAAGATCATTGTGCAGTGAATTAAAAGGTTTTAAACAGCAAAGAGTTGTTGGTTTAGTGATAAAGACAAAGTATATAGCTATAAATGAAGCTGCAAGTTGATTGTTTGGATGAAAAGTTCATTATAGAACTAGGAATAGTTCCTAAGTCTCATCTTAGATTTAAACATGTGTTGCGGCACTTTCATTTGATTAAAAAAATTATTGGAAGATGGGAAATCATTATAGAGATAGTGGACTCTCAAGAACAACATTACATATCCATTAACTAAAGCTTATCCAACAACAGAATAATCGTCACTTCGAGAAGAAGGGTATGAGATACCATGGCGATTGGCTTTAGTGCAAGTGGGAGATTGAAAGTAGTATGCACACAAGCCAATCATGTTTGATGATAAAGCATATACTTTGTAACAATCTTATTCATTTATTAATAAAAATGTATTAATTTATTAAAGGCTTTTAATTATCTACATGATGTTGTTTTATAATATGTGATAAACTCATAGTTTTAAGCAATGCTTTTAGAATAATGATGATGATCATTCTAATGAGATCTAAATTCTTAGAAAGCTTAAAACTAAAATAGTTCCCAATCATTGGATTACTAAATTGGGGATTAGTAAATCCAGATAGATTGGTACATACGTTACTTGCCCATTTGATGAGAATGATTGATCTTATGATCATTTGTGTGGTGACACTAAAGCAAGTATGTAGGTGCTTATTGGAGAATATGTTCACTGAATGTCGCTCGCTAAGGAATAGCTAATGGAGTTTTACTTGCATGTCAATAAGAATTCATGTAGTGATAGTAGTACAAGTGATCCTTGGACTTGAGATCATCATAGTATCTTGTGTATGATGAGTTATACTTTGACTTATTCTTTAAGACCCTTAAGATATATCAAATGGTATGTTTGGGTATAATAAGTTGTACATGGAGATAATGTATGATCAATAAAGAATCTACAGCTTCTAGTAAAAGAAGATAAATGTCCTATGTGATTCGATAAACGACAACCCAGTAGTTCTTGGCAAAGGCAGAATGAAATTAGAAAGGAGTTTCTAATTTGTATTATTTGGAGTTGTGAATTTAAGAGTCAAAATACATATAATTAAATAAAATAAGACTTGACAGTAATTCCATGTCTTATATTTAATTGGGACACTGTATGGTGGAAGGATTGAATTATACTGATAACTATTTACTCAAAGGTTCTTTTATGATTAATGTTGAAATCTATATTATCCGGAAAGTCGCTGATCGCTAGGAGGCTTATCCCTATTGTAGAATAAATATTATTTATTTAAATAAATTAATAGTTTAATTTATTTATTTAAATAAGATTAGAATTGTTCTAATTGATTTATTCACAACTAGTTTAATATTGAGAACCTAAAGGGTCACACCATAAAAAGAAGAATAATTATTTAAGAAGTTAATGGCATAATCGTAATAATATATTACGTGTATTTAATTTAATCTACGGTGATAGAATAAATTAAATAGCATAATATTTATTATTTAATATTTTAGAAATATTAAATTTATAAATAAATAAGAGGAGTCTTATTAATATTATTACAATTATTATTATTTTAATTTCTAAAGAGTTGAAAATTAATTTAATATTAGTACTCTCATTTATTCCTAATAAGATTAGGAGGCTAATTAATTAAAGGATTTTAATTAATTAAAATAAAACCCAATTCCTTAATTGTTAAGGAGGGATGCCCACATCTATAAATAAGATGAGTCTTATTATGGGTGGGGTGGTTGTTGATTTTTTCACAACATACGCAATTCTAATAGTTGGAGAGTACGTTCTTTTTCTATAAACATAGAAAACTAGGGTATAGCTTGTGACGCCCCCAAAATAGGTATATATTGTGACGCCCCCAAAATAGGTTCATTCCATCCAACCCATTCTGAGTCGCCAAATACATGGTACAGAAATAACTACAACTTTATTATTACAACATATAAACTGTGAGTTTAAATACAGATATTGCCATCTAGACAATATCCACACACAAATAAATCCCCATCATAATTATTGATACATTATTTTACAAAAATGGTGAGGACTACTAAACAATTCTCTCTGTAACCTTCATTCCATACCCCGACTAAGACTTTCGCTACATTCTCGCCTCCCGAGAAGAAAAAATGGAACAACAAGGAAAAGGGTGAGCTCAACTAGCCCAAAGAAAGAATATTATGACTAAGATAATATACAACAAATTATCGTTAGTCTTCAACAGGAAAAATCTAATAGAATACAATAGACAACAAATTTTAAATCAATATTCGCATGATGAAATAATAATTCATTAGAAGAGTTAAGTAGAGAATGCAAACTACTATCTTCTATATATGAATTTAAAAGTTCATCGTCGATATTTTATCCTGTAACATCAATCAATATACATCCGAATCAAATATTCATCTTTTTCTCTAGGGCCAAAGATATTCATCGATTAGTCATGTTCATTTAAACACTGCTCATCTTTTTGACTACGGGCCAAAGATATTCTTCGAAATCATTCATCTTTGCACTACAGTGCCAAAGATATTCCATAATATCATCATTTAAGATCAAGATGATGAAAAATATTTTAAAGAAACGAATCCAAAGAAACAAAATGACAAGGATTAAGGATTAAGGATTCGTACTTTGTTTTATCCACGTCCAAAATACCTCAAAAATAATCATCAGTGGTGTAAAATTCAAGAAATGATCAAAACATGGATACAATCAAAGCTAGTATCCGAATAGATATTTTAGACGAAAAGAAAAATTTTCATTTTTGATGAATAGTGCCATATTCGTGAATAGTCTCAGTATCGTGAATAAAGGCCGTATCGTGAATAAGTAACTCAAACACCAAAAGATAGAAATTCCACAAAAACATCTTCACGCTTCATGAATAGTGTAGCGCCCAAAATTTAGGTATACGTCACCCATCTTGGGTCGCCACTTACATGGTACATAAATTCAAATACAACTTATTAACCTAACTGTAATGTATACAATACGATATAAACCGTGAGTTTGAATACAAATATTGTCTACTAGATATTATACAAACTCAAAAGGAGTCCTCATTACAACTATTATCACACTATTTCACGTAATAGTGAGGACTACTAATGCTATCCTCTCGGACCATTACTCCGCTCCCTGACTCGTCTCAAATTTATGTTCTCATTTCAAGAGAAACGGTGAAAGAAAGGGTGAGCTCAACTAGCCCAAGAAAGAAATATTATGACTAAGATAATGCGAGAATAAATTATCATTAGCCTTCAACAAAGTTAAACCGATAAAATACAATAGACAACCAGGTTTAATCTGCAATTTAATAAGCAATTCATTAAAAGAGTCAAGTAGAGAATAAAGTCTACTATCTTTTAGGTTTTAAAAGGTTTTCATCAATTTTTATCACGAGACTCGACAATAAATAAACCACCACATCTAATCATCCCATCGCACCACGGTCAAGGATTTTCATCAAGTTATCAATGGTCATGACTATACCGAATCACCCCGGTCATAATCATACCAAAAACTATCCATCAACGCATTACAGTGCCACTTTGAGGACTTTTGTCACATCATTTATATCAAGTCATGATTATACCGAATGATCCCTGGTCATAATCATACTAAGTTCATCTATGCACGTAAGCCAAAGATAACATAATATAACATGAGGATGATGATAATGACATAATAATTCAATAAAACAAGTTCAAGAATTATTTTATCCAGGAATTAGTAACGTCCAAATTGTCAACAAGATACTGTTTTGTAAAGTAAAATTCAAGAATGATCGGAAGAATATTTCCATGAAAAGATCTTTGGATGAAACGCAAAATATCAAGGATATTCTACTAATTTCATGGAGTATAGAAGTCAAAGTTTTAACCAAACCGGGTATAATAAAGAATGGAATAACAAAAGAAATCACCATGCATGCGATTATTGCGATGACAAAGTTATTCCAACGAGAATAATAATAACGGAACCGTGTCGTGTGAAATTCACAAGCGATGTGATGATCCAATGAATAATAAATGCTAAATAATAAACAATGGAACCAGTGTCCTGTGTAAAACACACGCATGTGATATTTCCAACGTAATAATAAATGCGGAATAATAAACAATGGAACCAGTGTCCTGTAAAACACACACGCATGTGATATTCCAAAGAATAATAAAGAATGGAATAACAGAAGAAGATCACCAAGTATAGTGGATTCCGCGTATACAGTTTATTCCAACAGAATAAATAAGGATGGAATAACATAAGGATTTCACCAAGTATAGGTACGCCATATATATCAAGTTATGTATAGGGTATACCACTTTTACAAAAGTTATTCCAATGTAATAATAATGAATGGAATAACGTAAGTTCTCTTCATGAATAAGAAAGAATAACACCCTGGACGGGTACAACAAATAATACCCCTTACCTTAGAAGAACTGAATATTGGCAAAGTGAAGTAGCAGAATACTTTTCTTCTTTCTCTCTATAGATTTTCTCTCTATAGCTTTTCTCTATAATTTCTCTCTGTAGTTTCAATGAATTGTAAGAAAATAATGAAGGAATGAGCTTCTATTTATAGGAAAATAGAATGCATAGTAATTAATCCATGAAACGGTCCTGATTGATTTACTTTAATCGACTATCCATATTTAAAGCAAAATCTTTTAAATAAAATATAATATATTCTATTTATATAAAAATATTTTACTATGCAAAACACTATGCAACACTATGCAAAACACTATGCAACACTATGCATAATAAAATATAATATATTCTATTTATAGAATAACTTTAATAAAGTATTCTGCTTTATATAAAAGGATGTTTCGCTTTTTATTACGTTAATAATACGAATAAAATAAAACGTCATTATCGCTATAATAATTCATATTATTAATAATCGTAATAATGGAATCAAACTGAGTGACTTCTCACATAAGCATCAATAATCAATACCGTGTGCTACTACTACGCAACCACACGTGACATCGTATTTTACTACCGAGAGTAGTTCAACAAAGATCAACCAGTAAAACTTCCGCCGTTATTTCAATAAAATATTTTGTCATTTTCTCAATCCGATGATAATTACATTGTGGGTCCACTAATGATTGAGTCGTTATACGAATATTCCTGCTAAAACCAATATATTCCCACCAATCGAATATAATATAACCACTTGCATACTTTGCAAAATTTATAAATACTACCCACAACTATAATATTATCTCAAATTCACACCATAATATTAAAAATTATTTTGACAAAATTTAAATCTTTATTGATAAAATCTGGGGTCTCACAATCTCCCTCCTTATGGAATTTCGCCCTCGAAATTAGGGGTGCGATACTGTATGATATAAAGAGGTGAGGATACCTTGAATACCTTTATCGTTGAAAACATTAAATTCATTTTTGCAATCCTACCAAAGATATTCATTAACAATTCATCTTTGCACTACAGCCAAAGATATACAATCAAAACCAATAATCTTTGAGACTCGACAATAATAGTATCACAACCATGAATTATTCATGCACTCATCGGCTAAGGATATTCGTGTTTTTCAATTACGGTCATGATTATACCGAATAATCCGTGGTCATAATCATACCAAGTCTATCAATGCACTACTACCAAAGATGACTTTTACCACATCCATGAATTAATATTTCATTCACGAGACTCACTTCAATAATTAATCCATATCATCGAATCATCCTCGCACTACGTGCCAAAGATATTCATTAGTATCACGACCACGAATTATCCATGCACTACTACCAAAGATAATCGTGTATTCATTAAGTATCACGACCACAAATTATCCATGCACTACTACCAAAGATAATCGTGTATTCATTAGTATCACGACCACAATTATCCATGCACTACTACCAAAGATAATCGTGTATTCATTAGTATCACGACCACAAATTATCCATGCACTACGGCCAAAGATAATCGTGTATTCATTAGTATCACGACCACAAATTATCCATACACTACTACCAAAGATAATCGTGTATTCATTAGTATCACGACAACAAATTATCCATGCACTACTGCCAAAGATAATCGGCGTATTCATTAGTATCACGACCACAAATTATCCATGCACTACTACCAAAGATAATCGTGTATTCATTAGTATCACGACCACAAATTATCCATGCACTACGACCCAAAGATAATCGTGTATTCATTAGTATCACGACCACAAATTATCCATGCACTACTACCAAAGATAATCGTGTATTCATTAGTATCACGACCACAAATTATCCATGCACTACTACCAAAAGATAATCGTGTATTCATTAGTATCACGACCACAAATTATCCATGCACTACGACCAAAGATAATCGTGTATTCATTAGTATCACGACCACAAATTATCCATGCACTACAAACCCAAAGATAATCGTGTATTCATTAGTATCACGACCACAAATTATCCATGCACTACTACCAAAGATAATCGTGTATTCATTAGTATCACGACCACAAATTATCCATGCACTACTACCAAAGATAATTGTGTATTCATTAAGATCACGACCACAAATTATCCATGCACTACGGCCAAAGATAATTGTGTTTTCAATTACTGCTTATGATTATACCAACAATCCTCAGTCATAATCATACCAAGTCCATCTATGCACTACAAATACGTATGACTTTCAACATAATATAAGCATGAGGATACCGATATAAAGAATCAATCAAATGAGATAAAGGATAAATATTAAACATTTATAATATAATTTATCCAGATTCAAGAATATCCCCATGTTTTCAATCACTTAATAATCTCATAATCTAATATCATTAATATTATAACAATATTTTAATCACTTCTTAAATTTATAAACAATTTATCTTAATTGTTTACGCTTTACCATATAATGCATTTAATCATTCAAAATGTCATACTCATAAAATATCATCACCAATTATCAAATCCTCATCAAAAAATATGCATATACTCTATATAGGATTCTCTAGCCATAAAATCCTATTTTCAACTTTGTTACTTCACATAACATATTTAACTCATATGTTCGTAATTAAACTATTTTCATGAAAAATACCAAATCAGTCCCAAAAATATTTCTTTTCTGAGATTTAGCATAATATAGTCTCATAATGAAAATATATTTTCTCGAATTTTAAAATTCATTTACTATTTTTCAAAAATCAATTTCTAATTAATTCCTTAAGAAATTAGCTACCTCAAGTTTAACTCCAAAATTCCCAAATCTTGGCAGGACCTTACACATGTTAATGTGAGCTTCTAGTTTAAATTTCATGGTCATTGGAGTTATAGAACTCCCAGGTTATAGCGTTTTCGTCGAAAAACCTAAATATTGAAATAGTCATAACTTGCTCATTTTAAGTCGAAATGAGCTCATTTTTGGACAGGAGGTACTTTATACCATATACTTTCATGTCCCAAAAGGCCAGAATTTTTCTCATAATTTAAGTGGCCGAAATAGCCCCTTAAAGTTTCTGGGCAGTAGCATTTTCGAAATTTACAGCTTTGGCCTCCTTTGCTAAAATCAGTCCACACAAAAATCTACAACACCTTTTCCAGTAATTCCACTTGGATTAGTTAGGTAACTCATAGATTTAACTCTAGGACTTGACCACACTCAAAAATTCAAAATATAATTGTAGATATGGTCAATTGAATTTCATGTTACGTTTTTCACCAAAATCTGATTTTCAACTCTTTATGATTTCTAAGAAACTTTCATGTTTTCACATACTAACCAACATAACTCATCATAAAACTTACTAATACTTCATATACCCATGATTTTCATTAGTCCAATGCTTTTATTATGACTTTCATCATAAACCACGTAAACTGTTCATTTTAGTTGAAGAAATATTTGAGGGTTTAAGAAATGGGTTTTGTACTGGGGTCAATACAAAATTCGATTTCACGCTCTAGGGTAGGCTAGGAAGTCTTCAAGAATACGCCAAGAAATTTATTAATGATAGAAATATCATTCAAAACTGTTACTCTCGTCCAAGACTTGGATAGTACGTCACATTGATACCAACTGTGACTTCTATCCCTTAACCTAGATAACACCTCACAATGATACCTATAAACTTGTCATCTTCATTCACGATGTCGCCTACAGAAAGTCCGGCTTCGGTGCATTCCACACAAGAAAGTCAACAACGAAAGGTTCGGAGCTCTTTACTTATGGCTTGATATTACAATGATTAGCTTTAGGGTTTGGTTACTTTGAATTCGTATTACAGGGTTGTTATAAATATAAAAGCTAACAACCTTACGAAAAGAAAAATAAGTAGTTAATCAATCGTTTTCAAAAATTACCTCAAAGGCAAGTATTTTCAAAGAGATAAGATCGACAGGTAACGTGAAAGTGTTTATTTGAAACAACAAGATTAATAAACAGTGGAGGTAACGAAGGTTTCTCCCAACGAAGTTTCAATAGATAAATCAAAGTCTAATTTCTCCGGAGTCAAATTTAAACGTTGAACGCAAGCAAGAGAGATAAAAGAATGGGTAGAACCGGTATCTAATAAGGTATAGACTTCGCAAGAGCTTATGATTAACTTACCCGTGATAATTTTATTCAGGTTCCTCGTCACGAGAAAAAAAAACGCTCTCTCTTAAACTACCGGCTTTGGCTTGTCTGGGACATCCTTTGGCATCACTATCTCAACTGGACTTGACTTCACCATACGACAAAATCGAGCTAAGTGACCTTCTCTTCCGCAATTTCCACTTCTATTATCTTTGCCATGATTACCACCGAAGTGGTTACCATTCTTAACATGATAATTTCCCCCACGATGGTTATCATTGTTCGATAGTCGTTGCCACCAAGATGATTATTATCGTATTGTTGGTCGTTACCTTTTGTTTGAAATTTGAATCAACACTCTCATGTGCTTCATTGCTTATCTCAAAGATTTTCGGATATCATTCTCAAACAACATCACAAAACAAGGGTTAATTAACATATCACATATTATCCCTATACTCCGATGACCAATTAAATACCAAATAAATTTAGGTAGGTCATACTAGCGAAGGAATTCCCCGCCTCTCTCCCTCCTAGTTCTTATCTCACATCTCACCAGGGGATCATATCCCTAAGCTCGATACCAATCATGACTCTGGACACCAACTTGTGTCAAGACCTCACATTAGTACTTATCACCACCCATAGAAAAGACGGCGTCCCCTACGGAGAGTCCGCTTTGCAGTGCATTCCCGATCAACAGAAGTCACCAAATGAGAGGGCTCGGGGCTCTTCACACTTATGGCTCGATACCAACCGTGGCGCCCCCAAAATTAGGTATACGTCACCCATCTTGGGTCGCCACTTACATGGTACATAAATTCAAATACAACTTATTAACCTAACTGTCGGTATAATAATACGATATAAACGTGAGTTTGAATACAAATATTGTCTACTAGATATTATACAAACTCAAAAGGAGTCCTCATTACAACTATTATCACACTATTTCACGTAATAGTGAGGACTACTAATGCTATCCTCTCGGACCATTACTCCGCTCCCCGACTCGTCCCAAATATGTTCTCATTTCAAGAAGAAACGGTGAAAGAAAGGGTGAGCTCAACTAGCCCAAAGAAGAAATATTATGACTAAGATAATGCGAATATAAATTATCATTAGCCTTCAACAAAGTGTTAAACCGATAAAATACAATAGACAACCACCGGTTTAACTCTGCAATGGAATAAGCAATTCATTAAAAGAGTCAAGTAGAGAATAAAGTCTACTATCTTTTAGGTTTTAAAAGGTTTTCATCAATTTTTATCATTTGAGACTCGACTTAATAAATAAACCACCACATCTAATCATCCCCGTACTACACGGTCGAGGATTTTCATCAAGTTATCAATGGTCATGACTATACCGAATCACCCCTAGTCATAATCATACCAAAAACTATCCATCACTGCATTACAGACCACTGAGGACTTTTGTCACATCATTTATATCAAGTCATGATTATACCGAATGATCCTCGGTCATAATCATACTAAGTTCATCTATGCACGTAAGCCAAAGATAACATAATATAACATGAGGATGATGATAATGACATAATAATTCAATAAAACAAGTTCAAGAATTATTTTATCCGAGAATTAAGTAACGTCCAAATTGTCAACAAGATACTTTGTTTTGTAAAGTAAAATTCAAGAATGATCGTAAGAATATTTCCATGAAAAGATATCGGATGAAACGCAAATATCAAGGATATTCTACTAATTTCATGGAGTATAAAGTCAAAGTTTTAACTAACCGGGGTATAATAAAGAATGGAATAACAAAAGAAATCACCATGCATGCGGTACTTAAGATGTATGCGAGTTATTCAATGTAATAATAATAACGGAACCGAGTCGTGAAATTCACACCGACAGGATGATCCAACAGAATAATAAATGCTTTGAATAATAAACAATGGAACCCGTGTCCTGTAAAACACACGCATGTGATATTCCAAATGTAATAATAAATGCGAATAATAAACAATGGAACCAGTGTCCTGTAGTAAACACACGAGCGTGATATTCCAATGAATAATAAAGAATGGAATAATGTAAGAAGATCACCAAGTATAGGGGATTCCGCGTGATACAAAGTTATTCCAATGTAATAAATAAGAATGGAATAACATAAGGATTTCACCAAGTATATAGGGTATCCGCATATACAAAGTTATGTATAGGGTATACCACTTTTACAAAAGTTATTCAACAGAATAATAATGAATGGAATAATGAAGTTCTCTTCATGAATAAGAAAGAATAACACCCTGACCTGCACAACAAAAATAATACCCTTTTACTTAGAAGAACCGAATATTGGCAAAGTGAAGTAGCGAGATACTTTTCTTCTTTCTCTATAGATTTTCTCTCTATAGCTTCTCTATAATTTCTCTCTCTGTAGTTTCAAAGTGAATTAAGTAAGAAAATAATGAAGGAATGAGCTTATTTATAGGAAAATAGAATGCATAGTAATTAATCCATGAATCGGTCCAGATTGATTTACTTTAACTCCGGCGGTCCATATTTAAAGCAAAATCTTTTAAATAAAATATAATATATTCTATTTATATAAAAATATTTTACTATGCAAAACACTATGCAATACTATGCAAAACACTATGCAACACTATGCATAATAAAATATAATATATTCTATTTATAGAATAACTTTAATAAAGTATTACATTTTATATAAAAGATGATTACATTTTATTACGTTAATAATACTGAATAAAACAAAACGTCATTATCGCTATAATAATTCATATTATTAATCGACAATAATGGAATCAAACCGAGTGACTTCTCACATAAGCATCAATAATCAATACTGGTGTAATGCTACTATGCAACCACATTCGACATCGTACTTTTACTACCGAGTAGTTCAACAAGATCAACCAGTAAAACTTCCGTCGTTATTTCAATAAAATATTTTTGTCGTTTTCTCAATCCGACAATAATTTACATTAATGGGGTCCACTAATGATTGAGTCGTTTATGACGAATATTCCCTTTAAACCGAATATTCCCCACCAATCGAATATAATATAACCACTTGCATACTTTTGCAAAATTTATAAATACTACCCACAACTATAATATTATCTCAAATTCACACCATAATATTAAAAATTATTTCGACAAAATTTAAATCTTTATTGATAAAATCTGGGTCTCACAAATAGTACTTTGAATAATAACTCGTGAATAAGAAACTTCGTGAATAGTAACTCATGAATAGTAACTCGTGAATAGTAACTCATGAATAGTAACCCCGACATGGAAAAGTTCCAAATTTGATAAAAAGTTTCAACCAATATTTCAAAGATAATGATATTGAAGAAATAATATCATTTGAGAAGAAAATAACATCCTTACCTCGAAAGATCAAGACTTCTAAATTTGAAACACCTGGATATAGGCTATGACTTGAACTTGCACCGTATAGCAATACTCAAAGTATACTCAAAATACTCACAAGAATACGCTCGATAATATAGAGAGAGAAAACTTCAGTTTCTGGTGTGATTTTTAATTCTAACCTAAGCACCCTATTTATAGGAAAATGCTTAGAACACCAAAGTAGAAAATTTAATAAATTAATATTATAATTTTTTCTACAACTTCCTACGCATCCAAGAATCTGAACTCAGCCACCCTAACACATGTTAAATGAGTTTCAAAAATGGAAAAAACGTTTTTGTAATTAAAAATATTTTAAACTTCCAAAAATCAATTATTTCAGAACTTCGGAACTTCAATAATTCACAATAAATAGCTCTTTTATCAGAAAATTCGAATCTCGCGACTTTTTATAGGAAATTCAATTCTCTACAACTTTGCAGAAGAAAGTTTTTCCAAATTCCAAACAGAAATTGACCGAAATCCTCAAACGGGCGATTTTACAGGCTATAATCAAATTTCAGTCAAGAAATGGGGTCCACCGACACACAAAACATGTGTTAATCATTTAATGCCACAAAAATACTCTTCCTCCTCGTATACTCATATATCCCACATTCATTGTAAAAATATCACCATTATTATATTATTAAAATATAATAATATATTTAAATGAATTATTTTATCAAAAAAAGCTAAAATTTCAATTTTCAACAATTGTCACTTTAAAAATTTTCTCCATCTATATCCACATAAAATCAATATTTTTCTCATCATATAAATCAATAATTAATTATTCATAAATAATATTACAGAATCACAAGATCTTGGGCAACTGGTAGTTCCTGGAAAAGAGGGGGGCTTTCGATAAAGATTTCTCACTTCTTGGCGCCGAATTAGGTGACCAAACCTCTCCTTAGAGCGAACTTTCTAGACATTGCCAATAATGTTTTCTAATAATATTATTCAGATAATATGAATTATTGCTCCGATAATGAAAAATACTGTGTAATGACAATTTATTGAAACAACGATAATATAAAATATCAATGCAGCAATTATTGAATCAATAAAATAAAATACTGAACAGTAATTGTTGTAACCATTATTGAGTAATGCCTTCTTACATAAGAATCAATAATTGGTGCAATACCGTGTGCTACTGTTCAACAACGCGTATTAGTGTGTTTTAACCACCGGGTATTCCAACGATATTAGCTTGCAAACAACTACGCCGTTTATTTTTTTAAACAACTTATATTTGTCGTTTTCTTTATCCAATCGCTTTCCATTATGGGGCCCACAAAAGATCTAGGCGTCAAATTTAATATTCCCAAGCGATCATTTAATATTCCACGACCAAACGAATATTCCCCGACAATAATGAATATTTTATAACCACTTGCTTATTCAAAATATTTGCGTATTTTACCCATAACTATCCACATTAATCAAATCAACCCTTACTATTTCAAAATAATAAATAGAGGAAAATAAATTTCATTTATTAATAATTTGGGGTCTTCAACCTCCCTCCTTATGAAATTTCGTCCTCGAAATTGACGTCGCGATACTGTATTTCAAAAAGATGAGAATACCTCGCTTTCATTTTCGTTTCCAACTCTCAGGTCATTTCCTCAATAGCATGGTTTCTCCATAAAACTTTAACTTGTGGTATAACCTCGGTACATAGGACATGTTCTTTCCTATCCAAGATCTTGACAGGTACCTCCTCGTATGTTAAGTCTTCGGCTATCTCGTTCGGTTCTAACTCAATGACGTGGTTTGGGTCATCCACATATTTACGTAACATCGATACATGAACACGCGTCATACTTGGCGGTAAAACGAGTCTATAGGCCACAGTTCCTATTCGATCGAGAATTTCAAATGGATTAATAAATCGAAGGTTTGAGTTTTCCTCACCTCATCGATTCTCGCTTTTGAAATAACAACTTCTTGCACCTCCTTCTTCAAATTCATCAGCTCCGATGTGTAGCTTGAACAGCTTTAACTTTATCGATTAACGTTGATTATACTCGTATATCATCTCGTGGGTACCTAGAGTTTTCATCTCCATCTCTATTATTTGTAAATTATTCGAAATGAGTCTTTGACTATATCGTACTCGTACTTGTATACGATCTTCTACTCAACACGTCAGCTACCACGTTCGCTTTTCCAGGATGGCATGGTCGAAACATGTCTTTGAAATGAGTCTCTCTTGAATTCTTGAAGCTCTTCCCACATTCCTTGCTCCATTCGAATTTTGTATCTCTACGAGTCAATTGCGTTAATGGAATAGCGATTCGAGAATATCCTTCAACGAATCTCCGATAATAACCAACTAAGCCTGAAAGCTACGTATTTCGATTCTGACTTAGGTTGTTCTCAATCGCGACTCATATCCCAACCTTGGATAAGCGTTACAATGACACCTATCGGTTTACTATCGCATGCGAATATGGTGTCCCCTACGAGAGTCGG
Source organism: Panax quinquefolius (assembly GCA_020205615.1). Classification (NCBI taxonomy): domain Eukaryota; kingdom Viridiplantae; phylum Streptophyta; class Magnoliopsida; order Apiales; family Araliaceae; genus Panax; species Panax quinquefolius. The sequence goes on from CM035154.1 coordinate 28,757,557, forward strand.
CTTTGGTGCATTCCACAAAGGAAGTCACCGGATAAAGGCTCAGTACCGGATTCTATAGTTGAATTTTAACTCACGAAGTTCAATAGGAGCCATTCGATATGAGATTTTAGAAATGAGTTTTGTCTGGGGTTCAAATTCGATACAAAATTTAATATCGAACTTTGGGAGTAAGCCAAGAAATTCTTCAAGAAATACGTCGGAAAAATTAATAACAACAGAATATTATTCAAATCGACGTGTCTTTATTCAAATCCATAACATGGACTAAGAAAACTTGACATCCGTAATAAACGAATGACTTCATGGCTTGATATGAAAATGTTAGACTACAATAGTTTGATTGCTTGAATTGAATAACGAGTTTGCTTAGGAATATGAAAACTAACAACCTTACGAAAAGTAATCAATTTCGGCATGATGAGTAGTTAACCTTGAAATCACATCAAAAGCAAATATCTCTATAGAAATAAGGTTAACGGTAATGTGATAGTGCCAACTGAATCAAGCAAGATTTTTAAACAACGGATGTAATGAAAGTTTCTCTAATGGAGTCTCCACAGATAGGTCAAAGTTTAATTTCTCCGTAGTCAAGTTCAAGCGTTGAGCGCAAAGAAAGAGAGATAAAAGAATGAGTAGAATCGGTATCTAGTAAGGTATAAACTTGTAAGAATTTATAATTAACTAACCCGTGTATAACTTCGTTCGGGTTCCTCGCATTTTGACCGGTCACGACAAACGCTCTTCCGAGAACCGATTGACTTTGACTTTTCCGGGACATCCTTTTGAGTCACCATTCCCATTGGATCTGGGTTTCGATATCGTCTGATCTCGGCGATATGTCCTTCTTTTCCACAATTATAGCATACCTTGAACTGTTGTGGGCGGTTTGGATGATATGTCTCTCTTTCGCATTTTTGTAGCATATGACCGGTGGTCGTTCTCCTCCCTTGGAACCGATTTACTCTTGGCGCCGACGTCTTCACATGGTCGCTGTTGAATCTCCTCTTTTAAAATCTCCTCCCAGACTCGCTTCTTCTATTTTTATGGCCACAATTACCACCAGAGAGTGGTTACCGCCTTTGTCCGTATTCTTCTTTCTCCATTTGGTTATCGTTATTACATTGATTGCTATCTCTCGAGTGCGATCCTGGTTATGGTCCCTCGGTTGAATATACTCGTTATCTCACTCTAACAATTGAGCCACATTTACAACATCCGAATAAAGAGAAAATTTATGAGAATGAGATCTTGACGTATCTTGGGTTTCAAACCTCTAAGAAACATCCGCGTCATACGTTCCTCATTCTCCACCAAATGAGGTGCAAACACGGATAACTCCGCGAACTTAGCCTCGTCTTTGGGACAAACCGCCATCATGTTTTACTCGCTCCAGTCTAATAAACTCCACTTCCTTCATATAGATGAACACTTTCGGAAAGTATTTGTCATTAAATAACTTCAAACGTCTCCCAAGACATCTTTGAGTGCGGTTTGGATGGATGCGCTTCACGTACTCCACACCAAGAGTTCTGCCTCGCCACGGAACATAAAGGTGGCGAATGGAACCTTTGTTCCTCCGTGCATCCCAAGACATCGAATATCTTGGTAATTTGCTTGACCCATGTTTCCGCCGTGATCGGATCCGGCTTTCCCTTAAATTCGGTGGTCCCAACTCTTTGAATCGCTTGGTTTGTGACAACCCGTGAATTGCTATCATTTCCTCCTGTATTTTGATCACGAGTCTCCTCGTGCGATTCTGCATGAACGCAAAAACTTCTAAACATCCCCTCGTTCATCATATGCTCAATGGTGTTGTTCACGGGAGGAACATTGCTAACTTTGTTGCACGCTCTCCTCGTTGGTGAGTCAGAGCGCTCCACGGTCTCATTTCCATTGTTAATATTCTCGATTCGACATTCTCAAATCTTGTCCATAAAACAAGGGTTAATTAAGGAAATCAATATATCACATAAGTATCCTTATATCTTGACCAACTAACAAATAAGCTTAGGTAGGACACACTAGCGAAGGATTTACTCGTCTCTCCCTCCTAGTTCTATTCCCGATCTCCGCCGGAGATCATATCCCTAAGCTCGATACCAAATCGTGACGCCCCAAAATAGGTTCATTCCATCCAACCCATTCTCGAGTGCGCCAAATACATGGTACGAAATAACTACAACTTTATTATTACAACATATAAACTGTGAGTTTAAATACGAGATATTGCCATCTGACAATATCCACACGCAAATAAATCCCCATCATAATTATTGATACATTATTTTACAAAATGGTGAGGACTACTAAATAACTCTCTCAAGAACCTTCATTCCATACCCCGACTAGTACTTCCATTTACATTCTCGCCTCCCGAGAAGAAAAAATGGAACAACAAGGAAAAGGGTGAACTCAACTAGCCCGATAAAAGAATATTATGACTAAGATAATATACAACAAATTATCGTTAGTCTTCAACAGGAAAAAATCTAATAGAATACAATAGACAACAAATTTTAAATCAATATTCGCAATGAAATAATAATTCATTAGAAGAGTTAAGTAGAGAATGCAAACTACTATCTTCTATATATGAATTTAAAAGTTCATCGTCGATATTTTATCCTGTAACATCAATCAATATACATCTGAATCAAATATTCATCTTTTACTACTGAGCCAAAGATATTCATCGATTAGTCATGTTCATTTAAACACTGCTCATCTTTATTACTACGGGCCAAAGATATTCTTCTTCAGAAATCATTCATCTTTGCTTTTACGAGGCAAAGATATTCCATAATATCATCATTTAAGATCAAGATGATGAAAAATATTTTTAAAAAACGAATCTAGTGAAACAAAATGACAAGGATTAAGGATTAAGGATTCAGTACTTTTGTTTATCCACGTCCAAAAATACCTCAAAAATAATCACGGTGGTGTAAAATTCAAGAATGATCAAAACATGGATACAATCAAAGCTAGTATCCGAATAGATATTTTAGACGAAAAGAAAAATTTTCATTTTTATTGAATAGTGCCATATTAAGTGAATAAAGTCAGTATCGTGAATAGTGCCGTATATCGTGAATAGTAACTCAGACACCAAAAGATAGAAATTCCATAAAAAACATCTTCACGCTTCATGAATAGTACTCGTGAATAGTAAATCGTGAATAAGAACTCATGAATAAGAACTCGTGAATAAGAACTCATGAATAGTAACTTTAGCATGGAAAAGTTCCAAATTTGATAAAAAGTTTCAACCAATATTTCAAAGATAATGATATTGAAGAAATAATATCATTTGAGAAGAAAATAACATCCTTACCTCGAAAGATCAAGATTTCTAAATTGAAACACCTGATATAGGCTATGACTTGAACTTGCACCGTATAGCAATACTCAAAGTATACTCAAAATACTCACAAGAATACGCTTCGATAATATAGAGAGAAAAAACTTCGTTTAAAAGTGTGATTTTCAATTCTAACCTAAGCACCCTATTTATAGGAAAATGCTTGTAACACCAAAGTAGAAAATTTAATAAATTAATATTATAATTTTTTCTACAACTTCCTACGCATCCAAGAATCTGAACTCAGCCACCCTAACACATGTTAAATGAGTTTCAAAAATGGAAAAAAACGTTTTTGTAATTAAAAATATTTTAAACTTCCAAAAATCAATTATTTCGGAACTTCGGAACTTCAATAATTCACAATAAATAGCTCTTTTATCAGAAAATTCGAATCTCGCGACTTTTTATAGGAAATTCAATTCTCTACAACTTTGCAGAAGAAAGTTTTTCCAAATTCCAAATAGAAATTGACCGAAATCCTCAAACGGGCGATTTTACGGTATAATCAAATTTCATCAAGAAATGGGGTCCACCGACACACAAAAAATGTGTTAATCATTTAATGCCACAAAATACTCTTCCTCCTCAGATACTCATATATCCCACATTCATTGTAAAAATATCACCATTATTATATTATTAAAATATAATAATATATTTAAATGAATTATTTTATCGAAAAAGATAAAATTTCAATTTTCAACAATTGTCACTTTAAAAATTTTCTCCATCTATATCCACATAAAATCAATATTTTTCTCATCATATAAATCAATAATTAATTATTCATAAATAATATTACAGAATCACAAAGATCTTGTGACGTGCCGTTCCAGGAAAGAGGGCTTTCAATAAAGATTTCTCCTTCTTGGCGCAAGATTAGGTGACCAAACCTCTCCTTAGATGTAACTTTCTAGACATTGCCAATAATGTTTTCTAATAATATTATTCAGGATAATATGAATTATTGCTCCGATAATGAAAAATACCGTAATGACAATTTATTGAAACAACGATAATATAAAATATCAATGCAAAGAATTATTGAATCAATAAAATAAAATATCGAATAAGAATTGTCGTGTAACCATTATTGAGTAATGCCTTTCTTACGTAAGAATCAATAATTGGTGCAATACTGGTGCTACTGTTCAACAACGCGTATTAGTGTGTTTTAACCACCGGGTATTCCAACAGTATTAACGGCAACAACTACGCCGTTTATTTTTTTAAACAACTTATATTTGTCGTTTTCTTCATCCAATCGCTTTCCGTTATGGGGCCCACAAAAGATCACTACGTCAAATGCGAATATTCCCCGACAAAGATTTAATATTCCACGACCAAACGAATATTCCTCGACAATAATGAATATTTTATAACCACTTGCTTATTCAAAATATTTGCGTATTTTACCCATAACAATCCACATTAATCAAATCAACCCTTACTATTTCAAAATAATAAATAGAGGAAAATAAATTTCATTTATTAATAATTTGGGGTCTTACATATATCACCCATTCTGAGTCGCCAAATACATGGTACAGAAAACAACTACAACTTTATTATTACAATTATTGTGCAAAATAAGACAACACATACTGTGAGTTTAAATACAAATATTGTCTTCTAGACAATATCCACACCCAAATAAAGTTCTCATTACAATTATTGATTCACTATTTTACAAAAATAGTGAGGACTCAACTAAAAACAACTGCAAGACCATTACTTCTATACCTCATCGGTTCTCGGCTGCTATGTTCTAGCTTCCTGAGAAGAAAAAGGGTGAACTCAACTAGCCCAGTAAAAAATATTATGACTAAGATAATATACAAAAAAATTTCCTTAGTCTTCAACAGGGAAAAATCTGATAGAATATAATAGACAACAAGTTTTAGATCAACAACTGCAGCGGAAACAACAATTCATTATAAGAGTTAAGTAGAGAATGAAATCTACTATCATCTATGAATTTAAAAGTCCATCATCAATATTTTATCCCTGTATCATCAATCAATATACTGAAAGTATTATGCATACAAGCCAATCATTTTTGATGATAAAGCATATACTTTGTAACAATCTTATTCATTTATTAATAAAAAGTATTAATTTATTAAAGGCTTTTAATTATCTACGTGATCTTTTTTATAATATGTGATAAACCCATAGTTTTAAGCAATGCTTTTAGAATAATGATGATGATCATTCTAATGAGATCTAAATTCTTAGAAAGCTTAAAACTAAAATAGTTCCCAATCGTTGGATTACTAAATTGGGATTAGTGAATCCTGGATAGATTGGTACATACATTCTTTTTTGCTCATTGGATGAGGATGATTGATCTCATGATCATTTGTGTGGAGACACTAAAGTAAGTATGTAGGTGCTTATTGGAGAATAAGTTCATTTGAGCGTGGCTCGCTAAGGAATACCTAATGGAGTTTTACTTGCTCATCAATAGGAATTCTGTAATGATAGTAGTCTGAGTAATCCTTGACTTGAGATCATCATAGTATCTTGTGTATGATGAGTTATACTTTGACTTATTCCTTAAGACCCTTAGGGTAAATCAAAGGGTATGCTTGGGTATAACAAGTTGTACATGGAGATAATATATGATCAATAAAGAAACTACCACTTCTAATAAAGAAGAGAAATGTCCTATGTGATTCGATAAATGACAACCCAAAGAGTCCTTGGCCAAAGCGAAATGAAATTAGAAAGGAGTTTCTAATTTACATTATTTGGAGTTGTGCATTTAAGGATCGAAATACATATAATTAAATAAAATAAGACTTGACAAGAATTCCATGTCTTATATTTAATTGGGACATTGTATGGTGGAAGGATTGAATTATACGGTAACTATTTACTTAAAGGTTCTTTTATGATTAATGTTGAAATCTATATTATCTGGAAAGTCGTTGATCGCTGTGGAGGCTTATCCCTATTGTAGAATAAATATTATTTATTTAAATAAATTAATTGTTTAATTTATTTATTTAAATAAGATTAGAATTGTTTCTAATTGATTTATTCACAACCTGGTTTAATATGGAGAACCTAAAGGGTCACACCATAAAAGGAAGAATAATTATTTAAGAAGTTAATGGCATAATCGTAATAATATATTATGTATATTTAATTTAATCTATAGTGATAGAATAAATTAAATAGCTTAATATTATTATTTAATATTTTAGAAATATTAAATATAAATTAATAAGAGGAGTCTTATTAATATTATTACAATTATTATTATTATTTTAATTTCTAAAAAGAGTTTAGGAATTAATTTAATATAAGTACTCTCATTTATTCCTAATTGGATTAAGAAGGAAAATTAGTTAAAGGAGTTTAATTAATTATCCCTAATAAGATTAGGGGCCCCTTAATTAAAAAGGGTTTAATTAAATAATACCTTATTTTAATTTGTTATGATTACTTGATATCTTTATAAGAGGAGTCTTATATCGGATATCAAGACTACGATATAATAATTCCAATGGTTGGAGAATACGCCCTTTTCTATAGAGATAGAAAACTAGGGTTTAGCCAACTACCCATTTTCTTTAATCTTTATTATTCCTTGGTGGATCACCTCTGAGGCCAAACACTTGGGTGGCTAACGTTGATCAAAGGAAGGAACCAAACCCGTGGATTCAAGTTGAACGCGAAAAGAATTGGAGGTGAACTTGTACACGAGGAAGCTAGGATCTTCAAGGATATGATTCTTGTTCTTCAATTTTTCCGTTTAATTAATAATTGTGCATAAAGGGTGATCCGGGTTTATGGTTTGTAAAATTTTAAAACTCTGATTTTTAAAGGTTTCGCATTATTTTTGCAATTTGGATTCGTTCTTGAATATTACAAACCTAACAGTGGTATCAGATCCAAACCTTTATGCGAATTATTAATTGTTTTAATTTGATATGTATATTGATATGTGTTTAGAACAATTTAATTGGGCATAATTTTGTTGTATAAAATTTATTTATTTTTAAAAAACGCGAAAACATTTTTTTTTTTTTGCACTCGTGATTCGCGTGGCCACGTATTACTATATATATACCATCTGTATTAATTTGATCATTAACGGTGAATTCATTAACTCAGAACTTTGATAATATATATAATATATATGTATATTATATACTTATATATATATTATTATAATAACTGCTCCTACTTCTTAGTATTCCAACGTGGTTTGTTTACGGTAGTAATATCACATGAATCATCTGCAAGGGTGAATGATTTGTTTTCCTTGTTAACATGGACCAATCTGATTCATGTATCTTATATATATTAATATATAAACCGTATATGAGCCTTTTTTATTATTATATAATATATGATTTTAATTATTTTATAATTAAAATAAAAAGTTTATTTTAATCTTAAAATAAAATGTTTATTTTATAATTAAAATAAAAGTTTATTTTAATTTTAAAATTAAAATTTCATGCTAACTAATTAGAGTTGGAATTGGATTCCATGATAACTAATTGGAGTTGAAATTAGATTACATGTTTCCTTAAATAAAGGAGTTTATTTAGATATGAAATAAGATTTCATATTATTCAAAATAAAGAGTTTATTTGTGAATAGAAAAAAAATAATCATCTTTTCCTTAAATAAAGGAATTTATTTAGATATGAAATAAGATTTCATATTATTCAAAATAAAGAAGTTTATTTGTAAATAGGAAAGTGAATTAAATGTTTCCTTTAATAAAGTTTTTTTTTTTACATGGAATTGGATTCCATAATTAATTAAAATAAAGGAGTTTATTTTGATTAAAGATTTTGATTAAAATAAAATAGTTTATTTTATTCAAAATTGGATAAATTAAAATAAAATAGTTTTATTTTGATTTAAATTTGGATTAAAATAAAGGAGTTTATTTTGATTCAAAAATAGATTTTATACTAACTAAATTTGCCCATTAAATGATATCAATATATATATTGAATGTTTATTATTCATCGATGAATGTTATGTATTGATGCATATGGTGATATGTATGATAATAAATGAGATTGATTATGACAATCAATTGACGATGTGATTGGATTTTATTTTAGTTGGATGCATGAATGTATGGGTTTTATTAAATGGGGTCTTACAGACCTTCGCCTTCTCTAATTTTTCCGAATGTAAATTCTATCTCCTCCTATGTACTTCCCTCGATCAACGATCAAGGTTTCTATTTATTTTAAATAGTTTTGTAATAGGAATAGTTAGAATTAATTTTGAAAAATTGGAGATCAAGGAGCAAGGAGCGCTTGAAGACCCGTTTGTAATGGAGCCCGGTTTAAATGTAATAGTTATATTTAAATATTATTTCTTGCACCCCTAGGGTTTGACCTTTTGGTTCACTTGGTGGCTCTAGTGAACCAAACTAGAATAAAAGTCCATAATCAATCCGGGTAGAATATAGTATTCTATATGTGCATGCTTATACTATATATATTATATATTATGCAAACATGCTTCGTGATGTTCATTAATACGACGCGTATTTTATATATATATATATATATGCGCGCTAAACAAGATGAGATAAATTAATAACAAAACCCTCAATTTTTTATATTAAGTCCTTAAGCGTTCAAAGATATTTGGAATATCGAACGTCAGCCTTCTAGCATGATAAAATTAATAGAGTATTAAATATTTAATATGAGTTTGTTGTGTCACCACAAGGCAAATATTAAGTATTTAAGATGTTAATTTATCACATTTGATGCTTATAAAGAAAATTGAACAATATTGTTTTGTTGTGTCACCACAAGGATGATATTTTTCTTTTTTGAATATATGGAGTGCTAGGTCGGACTTAACTTGGATAATTTTGATTCGGATGTGCCACCACTGATCAAAATAATCTAAGAGGCAAAAAGAAAAGGAGTTGCATAGTTGATGTAATTGACAAAAGTTGTCTACCTATTTATTTATATATAGTTTGTTGTGTCACCACAAGGCTATATACATTTGAAATGGGATCCTTATTCTCACTAGCAAATCTTTAATTAGATTTTGCCGAACTATATAAGTGAGGGTAATATAGTTTGAAGAAAATAGTGGGAGATACCAATTTAAAACAAGACCTAATTTATTTTGGTAATTAATAAAAGAATGTATGCTAAAATATTGTTAATTACAAATTCATTTACAAAATTTTACAATGTCTTAATTACTATCACTGCAAAACATATTAGATGTTATTTAACCGGACCGTATTAAACGGATTGGTTAAGGAATTTGAGAATAGTTCTCATGGCTGAAAAGTTATCTTATGTCCTTAATACGTCTATCCCTGCAATGGTTGCAGACAATGCCTCTGAGGAAGACATTGCTACTTTTAGAAAGTGGCAAGATGATGCACAGTTGGCTCAATGCATCATGCTCGCATCTATGAGTAACGAGCTTCAACGTCAGCATGAAACTATGGATGCTTCTACTATATTCCTGCACATCAAGTAGTTGATGGTGAGGAAAGTAGGACTGATAGATATCAGATATCTAAGGAGCTCTTCCGATCTAGAATAACCAATGACACTACAGTATAGATAAAAGTCCTTAACATTATCAATTTGATTGATCAATTAGGACAACGAGTTTTGTCATGGATGGAGAGTTGAGCCAAGATTTGATCTTGCACTCACTCTCGGACTCCTTTCACAATTGTTGTGAATTTTTCATATAAACAAGCTAGATATCAGCTTCGTTGATTTGCTTAACATGTTGAAAAATGATGAGAGTCACTTTCCAACCAAGAAAGACCATGTCTTACTGGTAGGGGCCAAAGGATCTTCTGAAAAGAAGAACGATTCAAAGAAGGTAAATAGAAAGGCATAAACAAAGGATAATAAGAACAAAATCGATCACGGATAGCAAAGGAGCTTGCTTCCTCTGCGCATAAGCCCGACACCTTTGAAAAAATCATGAGAAGTATCTTGCGCAGAGGCTAACCAAAGAAGCTTAGTGAAGTTTCTAAGTTATAAATACAAATTTGTTCATGATTTAAAATAAAATTTTCTTTAAGTCAAGGTTCTACTTGGGTATTGGATACCGACTTTGGTTATCATAAATATAGATTTATGAAGGGACCAAGCAGAAGTAAAAAGCTAAACAAATATAAGTAATCCTATGTGTGGAAATGAAGCAAAGGTTGCTGCATTAGCCATAGAAACTTATAGTTTAGCATTGCCTATGGGCAAATCTATTAAGTCAATAAGTTGTTATTGTATTCCAGTTCTCGTTGGAAACATTATTTTCATTTTGTTGTTGGACAATGAAATTTGATATTATAATTAAGAACAATTGTTGTTCTATTTATAATAATAATGTTTTGTAAAGAACTGAAATATTACTTAAAGGATTTTGTATACTTGACTTACGTGAAAATAATTTTGCAAATTGAACAAACTAGTATATGAAAAGGAGATAATCATTCAAAGATTTAAATCTATGTATTTGATGAAATACAAGTGTGAATTATTTAAAAAGTTCAAAGAATTCATAAGTGAAACAAATTGACAAAGTATTAAGATTCTTTGATTAGATCAAGGAATAAATACTTGAGCAATAAGTTTCTAGATAATCTCAAATGGTTTTCTCATAATGGACACCTCATGATACGTAATAATTAATTGATGTATCTGAAAGGAAAAATCATACCTTGTTGAACATGGTACGGTCCAAAATGATTTTACCGACATTCCAAAGATCCTTCAGGATCATGTCCTAGAAATGGTCAGACATATCTACGAAAAGGTAACCTCAAAATCCAAATTTCCAAGACTCCATAAAAGTTATGGATGGGGAGGATTCCTAATCTTAAGTATGTTAAGATAAGGGTTGTCCAACTTATGTGAAAAGGTTTCAAGGATAAGCTTGGGACAAGATTTGACATGTCTGATTTGTGGGACATCCTAAAGTAAGTTTAGGGTATATGTTCTATAATTCTACTTAGCAAAAGGTGTTTGTTACGAAACACGCCTTCTAAGATAAAGGTGTTTATCATTAAAAGGGGCTAGTGGGAGGATAATAGATCTTGAAGAGTTCAAGAACCACATAAATACTATAAGTCAAATAAGAGGAACCCGTAGATAGACCTATTATACCACAACCCCAAATCAGAAATCGGAATAGTCACCCGAAGATACCGGGGAGGTATGGATTCATCTAGATGATGATGATGAGGTACACATCATAGAAGATGATGATCCCGATACATACGATGATGTAAGTGTTGTAAGACACTCAAAGAAATGGATTGAAGCAAGTTTCTCAAATATGGAACATTCGTTTTGATGAGGCAATCAAAAGAGTTTGATTTTATCAAAAATAAGAATGAACCTAGTGTGTACAAAAGGGTCAGTGGGAGCATCGTGACATTCCTAGTACTATATATTGATATACTACGGATAAGAAATGACATACCAATGCTACAATCAAGAAAGATAAAGTTGTCTAAACATTCCTCCATGAATGATTTGGAAGAGTATCTTAATTGGGGATATAAATCTATATAGATAGATTTAAGAGGATGCTCGACTTAGCCCAAGGAACGTATATTCATTTGATGCTAAAGTCGTTTAGCATGGCAAACTCCAAGAGATGTCTCATGTCGATGAGCTATGGAGTGTATCTCTTAATAGTCCCCACAGACTCACGAAAAGAGAGAGTCGCATGAGTGACAATCATGTATGCAATGAAATGTACGAGACCCGATGTTGATCAAATATATTATGGAGAAGTTCACTATGAGTCGGTGAAAAACATCTTAAAGTGCTTAACCCAAGCACTAAGGATGTGATCATATTCATGGTGGGTCTAAATTAAAACTAGAGGGCTTAACAGACTCAAGTTTTTCGACGCACCAAGATGACGTAAAATCCACTTTAAGGTAAAGCGTTATCTTGAACAAGTAGTGCAGTTGAATTGAAAGGTTCCAAACAAAGAAAGAATTGCTTTGGTTTAGTGATAAAGACAAAGTATATAGCTATAAATGAAGTTTGTAAGTTGATTGTTTGGATTAAAAGTTCATTACAGAACTAGGAATAGTTCCTAAGTCTCATCTTGGATCTAAATGTGACGCCCCCAAAATTAAGTATACGTCACCCATCTTGGGTCGCCACTTACATGGTACATAAATTCAAATACAACTTACTAATATAACATGCAGTATATAATACGACATAAACGTGAGTTTGAATACAAATATTGTCTACTAGATATTATACAAACTCAAAAGGAGTCCTCATTACAACTATTATCACACTATTTCACAGAATAGTGAGGACTACTAATGCTATCCTCTGGACCATTACTTCGTTCCCCGACTCGTCCCATCTATGTTCTCATTTCACGAAGAGAACGGTGAAAGAAAGGGTGAGCTCAACTAGCCCAAGAAGAAATATTATTACTGACTAAGATAATGCGAATAAATTATCATTAGCCTTCAACAAATGTTAAACCGATAAAATACAATAGACAACCAGCTTTAATCTGCAGCTTTAATAAGCAATCCATTAAAAGAGTCAAGAGAGAATAAAGTCTACTATCTTTTAGGTTTTAAAAGGTTTTCATCAATTTTTATCGCTGAGACCCAGCTTAATAAATAAACCACCACATCTAATCATCCCTGTACCACGGTCAAGGATTTTCATCAAATTATCAATAGTCATGACTATACCGAATCACCCCTGGTCATAATCATACCAAAAACTATCCATCACTGCATTACAGGCCATTGAGGACTTTTGTCACATCATTTATATCAAGTCATGATTATACCGAATGATCCCTGGTCATAATCATACTAAGTTCATCTATGCACGTAAGCCAAAGATAACATAATATAACATGAGGATGATGACAATGACATAATAATTCAATAAAACAAGTTAAAGAATTATTTAATCCATGAATTATTAACGTCCAAATTGTCAACATGATACTGTTTCGTAGAGTAAAATTCAAGAATGATCAGAAGAATATTTCCATGAAAAGATACTGGATGAAACGCAAATATCAAGGATATTCTACTAATTTCATGGAGTATAGAAGTCAAAGTTTTAACCAACTGGGTATAATAAAGAATGGAATAACAAAAGAAATCACCATGCATGACAAAGTTATTCCAATGAATAATAATAACGGAACCAAAGTCAAAGTGAAATTCACAAAGCGATGGGATGTTCCAATGAATAATAAAGATGGAACCGGATCCGATCCTGTAAAACACATGAATAGGATATTCCAATGTAATGATAAAGATTTTAACCAATCCTGTAAAAAACACATGTATGTGATGTTCCAATGTAATAATAAAGATTTTAACCAGTCCTGTAAAAACACATGACAGGATGTTCCAATGTAATAATAGAAGAATGTCACCAAGTATAGGGTAATCACATATACAAGTTATTCCAATGTAATAAATAAGAATGGAATAACATAAGGATTTCACCAAGTATAGGATATGCTTGCATATACAAAGTTATGTATAGGGTATACCACTTTTACAAAGTTATTCCAATGTAATAATAGTGAATGGAATAATGTAAGTTCTCTTCAAGAAGAAAGAATAACACCCCTGCGTAAAAAAAACCTGAATATAGAAGTAGTGAAGTAGCGAGAATACTCTTCTTCTTTCTATAATTTTCTCTCTATAGCTTCTTTCTATAATTTCTCTCTCTAGAGTTTCAATGAATTAAAAGAAAATAATGAAGGAATGAGCTTCTATTTATAGGAAAATGGAATGCATAAGAATTAATCCATGAACGGTCCCGTTTGATTTACTTTTTATCGGACGGTCCATATTTAAAGAAAAATCTTTTAAATAAAATATAATATATTCTATTTATATAAAAACATTTTACTATGCAAACACTATGCAATACTATGCAAAACACTATGCAAAACACTATGCATAATAAAATATAATATATTATATTCTATTTATAGAATAACTTTAATAAAGTATTCTATTTTATATAAAAAGATGTTTCGCTTTTTTTACGTTAATAATACTGAATAAAACAAAACGTCATTATCGCTATAATAATTCATATTATTAATCGACAATAATGGAATCAAACCGAGTGACTTCTCACATAAGCATCAATAATCAATACCGCGTGCTACTATGCAACCACACGTATTCATCGCATTTTTACTACTGAAAGTAGTTCAACAATATCAACCAGTAAAACTTTCGCCGTTATTTCAATAAAATATTTTTGTCGTTTTCTCGATCAATCCGATAATAATTACATTGTAGGGTCCACCAATGATTGAGTAGTTATCGAATATTCCCCGCTAAACCGAATATTCCCCAACAAATCGAATATAATATAACCACTTGCATACTTTGCAAAATTTATAAATACTACCCACAACTATAATATTATCTCAAATTCACACCATAATATTAAAAATTATTTCGACAAAATTTAAATCTTTATTGATAAAATCTGGGGTCTCACAATCTCCCTCCTCCTTATGGAATTTCGCCCTCGAAATTAGAGTGCGACGCACTGATATGATAAAGAGGTGAGGATACCTTGAATACCTTTATCGTTGAAAATATTAAGTTCATCTTTGCAATCCTACCAAAGATATTCATTAACAATTCATCTTTGCACTACAGTGCCAAAGATATTTATTAACAATTCATCTTTGCACTACAATTTAAAGATATATAACTCAGAAACCAATAATACCGAGACTCGACTTAATAGTATCACAACCATGAATTATCCATGCACTTCTTGGCTAAGGATATTCGTGTTTTCAATTACTATCATGATTATACCCGAATAATCCGTGGTCATAATCATACCAAGTCTATCAATGCACTACTACCAAAGATGACTTTTACCATATCCATGAATTAATATTTCATTCTTTGAGACTCAAATTTCAATAATTAATCCATATCATCGAATCATCCCCGCACTACGTGCCAAGGATATTCATTAAGTATCACGACCACGAATTATCCATGCACTACTACCAAAGATAATCGTGTATTCATTAAGATCACGACCACAAATTATCCATGCACTACTACCAAAGATAATCGTGTATTCATTAAGATCACGACCACAAATTATCCATGCACTACTACCAAAGATAATCGTGTATTCATTAGTATCACGACCACAAATTATCCATGCACTACTACGGCCAAAGATAATTGTGTATTCATTAAGTATCACGACCACAAATTATCCATGCACTACTACCAAAGATAACTGTGTATTCATTAGTATCACGACCACAAATTATCCATGCACTACTACCAAAGATAATTGTGTATTCATTAAGATCACGACCACAAATTATCCATGCACTACTATGCACGCCAAAGATAATTGTGTTTTCAATTACTATTTATGATTATACCAAACAATCCCGTCATAATCATACCAAGTCCATCTATGCACTACGTGCCACGAGTATGACTTCCAACATAATATAAACATGAGGATAATGATATAAAAAATCAATCAAATGAGATAAAGGATAAATATTAAACATTTATAATATAATTTATCCAGATTCAAGAATATCCCCATGTTATCAATCACTTAATAATCTCATAATCTAATAACATTAATATTATAACAATATTTTAATCACTTCTTAAATTTATAAACAATTTATCTCAATTGTTTACGCTTTTACCATATAATGCATTTAATCATTCAAAAATGCCATACTCATAAAATATCATCACCAATTATCAAATCCCTCATCAAAAAATATGCATATACTCTATATAGGATTCTCTAGCCAAAAAAATCCTATTTTCAACTTTGTTATTTCACATAACATATTTTACTCATATGTTCGTAACTAAACTATTTTCATGAAAAATACCAAATTAGTCCCAAAAATATTTCTTTTCTGGGATTTAGCATGATATAGTCCCATAATGAAAATATATTTTCTCTTATTTTTAAAATTCATTTACTATTTTTCAAAAATCAATTTCTAATTAATTCCTTAAGAAATTAGCTACCTCAAGTTTAACTCCAAAATTCCCAAATCTTGGCAGGACCTTACATATGTTAACGTGAGCCTCCAGCTTTAAATTTCATGGTCATCGGAGTTATAGAACTTTGGTTATAGCGTTTTTAGAATTCGGAAAAACCTAAATATTGAAATAGTCATAACTTGCTCATTTTAAGTCAGAATGAGCTCATTTTTTGACAGGAGGTACTTTATACCATATACTTTCATGTCCCAAAAGGCCAGAATTTTTCTCATAATTTAAGTGGCCGAAACAGCCCCTCTAAAATTATGGCAGCAGCTTTTTTGGTTTTTTGCAGCTTTGCACTCCTTTGCTAAAATCAGTCCACACAAAAATCTACAACACCTTTTCCAGTAATTCCACTTGGATTAGTTAGGTAACTCATAGATCTAACTCTAGGACTTGACCACACTCAAAAATTCAAAATATAATAGGAGATATGGTCAATTGAATTTCATGTTACGTTTTTCACCAAAATCTGATTTTCAACTCTTTATGATTTCTAAGAAACTTTCATGTTTTCACATACTAACCAACATAACTCATCATAAAACTTACTAATACTTCATATACCCATGATTTTCATCAGTTCTATACTTTTATTATGACTTTCACCATAATTCACGTAAATGATTCCTTTTAGTTGAAGAAATATTTGAGGGTTTAAGAAATGGGTTTTTGTCTTTCGGGTCAATACAAAATTCGATTTCACGCCTAGGGTAGGCTAGGAAATCTTCAAGAATACGTTAAGAAATTTATTAATGATAGAAATATCATTCAAAATCGCTACTCTTATCCAAGACTTGGATAAGACGTTACATTGATACCAACCTGTGACTTCTATCCTTTAACCTAGATAAAGCACCTCACAATGATACCTATCAACTTGTCATCGTCATTCACGACGTCGCCTACGAAAAAGTCCGCTTTGCAGCATTCCACACAAGGAAGTCAACAACGAAAGGATCGGGGCTCTTTACTTATGGCTTGATATAACAAAGGATTAACTTTAGGGTTTGGTTACTTTGAATTCAGATAACAAAGTTGGTTATGAATATAAAAGCTAACAACCTTAAGAAAAGCATGATGATTAGCTAACCAATTGATTCCTAAAATCACATCAAAGGCAAGTATTTTCAAAAAGATAAGATCGACAGTAACGTGAAAATGTTTATTTGAATCAACAAGATTTAAAAATAGTAAGCGATAACGAAGGCTCCTACTAACGAAGTTCAACCAATAAGTCAAAGTTTAACTTCTTGAGTCAAATTTAAACGCCGACACAACTAGGTGAAATAAAAGAGTGGGTAGAACGGTATCTAACACTGTATAGACTTCGCAAGAGCTTATGATTAACTTACCCGTGATAATTTTATTCAGGTTCCTCGTCACGAGAAAAAACGCCTCTCTTAAACTCACTCGGCTTTGGTTTGTCTGGGGACGACCTTTGGTGCCTCCATCCTAGTTGAATTTGTCTTGATGTGAAACGACAAAATTGAGCTAAGTGACCTTCTCTTCCACAATTATAACATGCTTTGAACTGCATGGCGCAGCTTGATTCGATGTGTCCTCTCTCTCCGCATTTGAAGCATATAATAGGTGGTCCTTCTCCTTCCTTAACAACAGGTCTTTGGTCTTGGCGTCTTTCCAAAGATTGTTGAATCTCCTTTTCTTGAAATGTCCATTCTTATTATTTTGGCCTCGATTACCACCGAAGTGGTTACCATATCCGCCTTTGTTGATTCCTCCACGCTTGTTGTCACCGCTCGATGACTACTCTCCGGTATTATAATTTTGCGCACCGCTTCTTTTTAGTTAAGGTTGACTCATTATCGCTCTCCACTAATCGAGCCCTATTTACAACATCCGAATAAAAACACGGTTTATGAGAAATAAGATGTTGACGTATCTCGGCTTCAAACCTCTTAAAACATTCGCGCCATTCTCTCTTCATTATCCACCAAATGGGGCGAAAACCGTGATAACTCCGCAAATTTTGCCTCGTATTGCGACACCTGGTCATATTGTTTTGTTCCAACTTGATAAACTCCACCTCCTTCATGTGGCGAATACTTTCGAAAGTATTTGTCGTTGAACAACTCTGGAACTTTTCCCAAGATATCTTCATCTGAAAGAAGTTGAGTACGCTTTTACCGATTCCCACCAAGAATCATCCTCTCCGCGCAACATAAAAAGGCGTAAAAGGAACCTTTTGCTCCTCGGAGCATCCCAAGACATCAAATATCTTGTAATCGCTTTATCCATGCTTCCGCCGTAGTGGTTTTGGCTCTCCCTTAAACTCCCGTGGTCCCAGCTCCTTGAATTGTTTAGCGGTGACCACCGAGAGTTTTTCGTGTTTCCACCTACATTTTGGACGAGAGTCGCTTTTTACTTTGATGTTGCATGAATTCTAAAACCTTTTAAACGCATCGCTGTTGTTCGTCAATTGATCGGTGTTGTTGTTTATAGGAGGATTATCGCCATCCCGTTGCACATTGTCCCGATTATTGATCTGTGGAGAATCAACAGTCTCCGTGTGCTCCATTGCTATTTTCAACATTCTGGATGCCATTTTCAAACACTTACAAAATAAGGGTTAATTGACATGCAACATATTATCATTATACTCGTCGACCAATCAAATACCAAATAAACTTAGGTAGGTCATACTACTAGCGAAAGGTATTCCCGCCTCTCCCTCCTAGTACTATTCTCACATCTTAGCTGTGGATCATATCCTTAAGCTCGATACCAACCGTGACGCCCCCAAAATTAAGTATACGTCCACCCATCTTGGGTCGCCACTTACATGGTACATAAATTCAAATATAACTTACTAATATAACTGTATGCGTAGTATAATACGACATAAATCGTGAGTTTGAATACAAATATTGTCTACTAGATATTATACAAACTCAAAAGGAGTCCTCATTACAACTATTATCACACTATTTCACGTAATAGTGAGAGGACTACTAATGCTATCCTCCGGACCATTACTTCGCTCCCGACTCGTCCCCTATGTTCTCATTTCTCAAGAGAACAAAGAAAGAAAGGGTGAGCTCAACTAGCCCAAGAAGAAATATTATGACTAAGATAATGCGAATAAATTATCATTAGCCTTCAACAATGTTAAACCGATAAAATACAATAGACAACCCGGTTTAATCTGCAGCAGTATAAGCAATCCATTAAAAGAGTCAAGTAGAGAATAAAGTCTACTATCTTTTAGGTTTTAAAAGGTTTTCATCAATTTTATCACCGAGACTCAACTTTTAATAAATAAACCACCATTATCTAATCATCCTTGTACTCACGGTCAAGGATTTTCATCAAATTATCAATGGTCATGACTATACCGAATCACCCTCGGTCATAATCATACCAAAAACTATCCATCATCGCATTACAGCCACCGAGGACTTTTGTCACATCATTTATATCAAGTCATAATTATACCGAATGATCCTCGGTCATAATCATACTAAGTTCATCTATGCACGTAAGCCAAAGATAACATAATATAACATGAGGATGATGACAATGACATAATAATTCAATAAAACAAGTTAAAGAATTATTTAATCCATGAATTATTAACGTCCAAATTGTCAACATGATCTTTGTTAGTAAGTAAAATTCAAGAATGATCGTAAGAATATTTCCATGAAAAGATATCTTTGGATGAAACGCAAATATCAAGGATATTCTACTAATTTCATGGAGTATAAGTCAAAGTTTTAACCAACTGGGTATAATAAAGAATGAAATAACAAAAGAAATCACCATGCATAGGCAAAGTTATTCCAATGTAATAATAATAACGGAACCGTGTCGTGTGAAATTCACACCGCAAGTGGATGTTCCAATGAATAATAAAGATGGAACCGCATCCGGTGTAAAACACACAAATAGGATATTCCAATGAGAATGATAAAGATTTTAACCAGTCCTGTAAAAACACATGCATGTGATGTTCCAACAGTAAATAATAAAGATTTTAAACCAGTCCTGTAAAACACACGCATGGATGTTCCAAATGTAATAATAGAAGAATGTCACCAAGTATAGGGTAATCCATGATACGAGTTATTCCAATGAATAAATAAGAATGGAATAACATAAGGATTTCACCAAGTATAGGATATGCCGCATATACAAGTTATGTATAGGGTATACCACTTTTACAAAGTTATTCCAACGTAATAATAAAGAATGGAATAATGAAGTTCTCTTCAAGAAAGAAAGAATAACACCCTTACCGTAAAAGAACCTAATATAGAAGTAGTGAAGTAGCGAGAATACTCTTCTTCTTTCTATAATTTTCTCTCTCTATAGCTTCTTTCTATAATTTCTCTCTCTAGAGTTTCAATGAATTCGTAAGAAAATAATGAAGGAATGAGCTTATTTATAGGAAAATGGAATGCATAAGAATTAATCCATGAACGGTCCAGATTGATTTACTTTAATCGGACGGTCCATATTTAAAGAAAAATCTTTTAAATAAAATATAATATATTCTATTTATATAAAAACATTTTACTATGCAAACACTATGCAATACTATGCAAAAACACTATGCAAAACACTATGCATAATAAAATATAATATATTCTATTTATAGAATAACTTTAATAAAGTATTCTATTTTATATAAAAAGATGTTTCGCTTTTTTACGTTAATAATAATAATAAAACAAAACGTCATTATCGCTATAATAATTCATATTATTAATCGACAATAATGGAATCAAACCGAGTGACTTCTCACATAAGCATCAATAATCAATACCGTGTCTACTACGCAACCACCACGTATTCATCGTACTTTTACTACCGAGTAGTTCAACAAGATCAACGGTAAAACTTCCGCCGTTATTTCAATAAAATATTTTTGTCATTTTCTCAATCCGATAATAATTACATTTGTGGGGTCCACCAATGATTGAGTAGTTGTCTGAATATTCCTCCGCTAAACCGAATATTCCCCACCAATCGAATATAATATAACCACTTGCATACTTTGCAAAATTTATAAATACTACCCACAACTATAATATTATCTCAAATTCACACCATAATATTAAAAATTATTTCAACAAAATTTAAATCTTTATTGATAAAATCTGGGGTCTCACAATCTCCCTCCTTATGGAATTTAAGCCCTCGAAATTAGGGGTACGTACTGATATGATAAAGAGGTGAGGATACCTTGAATACCTTTATCGTTGAAAATATTAAGTTCATCTTTGCAATCCTACCAAAGATATTAATTAACAATTCATCTTTGCACTACAGGCCAAAGATATTTATTAACAATTCATCTTTTGCACTACAAAGCAAAGATATATAACTCAGAAAACCAATAATCTTTGAGACTCGACAATAGTATCACAACCATGAATTATCCATGCACTTCTTCGGCTAAGGATATTCGTGTTTTCAATTACTGATCATGATTATACCGAATAATCCGTGGTCATAATCATACCAAGTCTATCAATGCACTACTACCAAAGATGACTTTTACCATATCCATGAATTAATATTTCATTCTTTGAGACTCAAATTCAATAATTAATCCATATCATCGAATCATCCCTGCACTACAGGCCAAGGATATTCATTAGTATCACGACCACGAATTATCCATGCACTACGGCCAAAGATAATCGTGTATTCATTAGTATCACGACCACAAATTATCCATGCACTACGGCCAAAGATAATCGTGTATTCATTAGTATCACGACCACAAATTATCCATGCACTATGGCCAAAGATAATCGTGTATTCATTAGTATCACGACCACAAATTATCCATGCACTACTACCAAAGATAATTGTGTATTCATTAGTATCACGACCACAAATTATCCATGCACTACTGACGAAAAGATAACTGTGTATTCATTAGTATCACGACCACAAATTATCCATGCACTACTACCAAAGATAATTGTGTATTCATTAAGTATCACGACCACAAATTATCCATGCACTACTGCCAAAGATAATTGTGTTTTCAATTACTGCTATGATTATACCGAAACAATCCTCGGTCATAATCATACCAAGTCCATCTATGCACCACTACAGAGCCACGATGACTTCCAACATAATATAAACATGAGGATAATGATATAAAAAATCAATCAAATGAGATAAAGGATAAATATTAAACATTTATAATATAATTTATCCAGATTCAAGAATATCCCCATGTTATCAATCACTTAATAATCTCATAATCTAATAACATTAATATTATAACAATATTTTAATCACTTCTTAAATTTATAAACAATTTATCTCAATTGTTTACGCTTTTACCATATAATGCATTTAATCATTCAAAATGCCATACTCATAAAATATCATCACCAATTATCAAATCCCTCATCAAAAATATGCATATACTACATATAGGATTCTCTAGCCATAAAATCCTATTTTAACTTTGTTATTTCACATAACATATTTAACTCATATTTTCAGAACTAAACTATTTTCATGAAAAATACCAAATTAGTCCCAAAAATATTTCTTTTCTGGGATTTAGCATAATATAGTCCCATAATGAAAATATATTTTTCTCGAATTTTTAAAATTCATTTACTATTTTTCAAAAATCAATTTCTAATTAATTCCTTAAGAAATTAGCTACCTCAAGTTTAACTCCAAAAATTCCCAAATCTTGGCAGGACCTTACACATGTTAACGTGAGCCTCCGGTTTAAATTTCATGGTCATCTGAGTTATAGAACTTGATTTATAGCGTTTTTCGTCGAAAAAAAACCTAAATATTGAAATAGTCATAACTTGCTCATTTTAAGTCGAGAATGAGCTCATTTTTGGACAGGAGGTACTTTATACCATATACTTTCATGTCCCAAAAGGCCAGAATTTTCTCATAATTTAAGTGGCCGAAACAGCCCTCTAAAATTATGGCAGCAGACTTTTTTTGTTTTTGCAGCTTTGCACTCCTTTGCTAAAATCAGTCCACACAAAATCTACAACACCTTTTCCAGTAATTCCACTTGGATTAGTTAGGTAACTCATAGATCTAACTCTAGGACTTGACCACACTCAAAAATTCAAAATATAATAGGAGATATGGTCAATTGAATTTCATGTTACGCTTTTTTCACCAAAATCGATTTTCAACTCTTTATGATTTCTAAGAAACTTTCATGTTTTCACATACTAACCAACATAACTCATCATAAAACTTACTAATACTTTATATACCCATGATTTTCATCAGTTCTATACTTTTATTATGACTTTCATCATAATTCACGTAAAACAGCTTCCTTTTAGTTGAAGAAATATTTGAGGTTTAAGAAATGGGTTTTTGTCTTTGGGTCAATACAAAATTCGATTTCACGCTCTAGGGTAGGCTAGAAATCTTCAAGAATACGTTAAGAAATTTATTAATGATAGAAATATCATTCAAAATCGCTACTCTTATCCAAGACTTGGATAGTACGTTACATTGATACCAACTATGACTTCTATCCTTTAACCTAGATAGCACCTCACAATGATACCTATCAACTTGTCATCGTCATTCACGACGTCGCCTACAGAAAGTCTGGCTTCGGTGCATTCCACACAAGGAAGTCAACAACGAAAGGATCGGGGGTCTTTTACTATTGGCTTGATATAACAGTGATTAACTTTAGGGTTTGGTTACTTTGAATTAAGTATAATGAGGTTGGTTATGAATATAAAAGCTAACAACCTTAAGAAAAGCATGATGATTAGCTAACCAATTGATTCCTAAAATCACATCAAAGGCAAGTATTTTCAAAAGATAAGATCGACGAGTAACGTGAAAATGTTTATTTGAATCAACAAGATTTAAAAATAGTAAGCGATAACGAAGGCTCCTACTAACGAAGTTTCAACCAATAAGTCAAAGTTTAACTTCTTGAGTCAAATTTAAACGTTGACACAACTAGGTGAAATAAAAGAGTGGGTAGAATCGGTATCTAACACGGTATAGACTTCAAGAAGAGCTTATGATTAACTTACCCGTGATAATTTTATTCGGGTTCCTCGTCACGAGAAAAAAACGCTCTCTCTTAAACTACATCGCTTTGGTTTGTGCAGGGATGACCTTTGGTGCCTCCATCCTAGTTGAATTTGTCTTGATGAACGACAAAATTGAGCTAAGTGACCTTCTCTTCCACAATTATAACATGCTTTGACTGACGGCATGGCGCAGCTCGGATCGATGTGTCCCTCTCCTCCGCATTTGAAGCATATAATAGGTGGTCCTTCTCCTTCCTTAACAACAGTCTTTGGTCTTGACGTCTTTCCAAATTGTTGAATCTCCTTTTCTTGAAATGTCCATTCTTATTATTTTGGCCCCGATTACCACCGGTGGTTACCATATCCGCCTCGTTGATTCCCTCCACGCTTGTTGTCACCGCTTTGATGACTACTCTCATTGGTATTATAATTTTGCTTTTGCTCTCTTTTTAGTTATATTGACTCATTATCGCGCTCCACTAATCGAGCCCTATTTACAACATCTGAATAAAAACACAGTTTATGAGAAATAAGATGTTGACGTATCTCTGGCTTCAAACCTCTTAAAAACATTCACGCCATTCTCTCTTCATTATCCACCAAATGGGGTATGGCCGTGATAACTCATAAAATTTTGCCTCGTGTTGCGACACGGTCATATTGTTTTGTTCCAACTTGATAAACTCCACCTCCTTCATGTGGCGAATACTTTCGGAAAGTATTTGTCGTTGAAACGACTCTGGAACTTTTCCCAAGATATCTTGATGACAATGAGTTGAGTACGTTTCTGATTCCCACCAAAGAATCGCGCCTCTCCAAGAACATAAAAGCGGCAAAAGGAACCTTTGCTCCTCGGAGCATCCCAAGACATCAAATATCTTGGTAATCTGCTTTATCCATGCTTCCGCCGTAAGTGGTTTTGGCTCTCCTTTAAACTCCGGTGGTCCCAAATCCTTGAATTGTTTAGCGGTGACCGCCTGAGAGAGTTTTTCGTGTTTCCACCTCGTTTTGGACGAGAGTCGCTTTTACGCGATGTTGCATGAATTCTAAAAACCTTTTAAACGTACCGTTGTTCGTCAATTGATCAGTGTTGTTGTTTATAGGAGGATTATCGCCATCCTGTTGCACATTGTCCTGATTATTGATCTGTGGAGAATCAACAGTCTCCTGTGCTCCATTGCTATTTTCAACATTCTCGGATGCCATTTTCAAACACTGCCACAAAATAAGGGTTAATTGACATGCAACATATTATCATTATACTCTGACCGACCAATCAAATACCAAATAAACTTAGGTAGGTCATACTAGCGAAGGTATTCCCCTCTCTCCCCTCTAGTACTATTCTCACATCTTAGCTGGGATCATATCCTTAAGCTCGATACCAACCGTGGCGCCCCAAAATTAAGTATATCGTCACCCATCTTGGGTCGCCACTTACATGGTACATAAATTCAAATATAACTTACTAATATAACTGCGTAGGTACAATACGACATAAACTGTGAGTTTGAATACAAATATTGTCTACTAGATATTATACAAACTCAAAAGGAGTCCTCATTACAACTATTATCACACTATTTCACGAATAGTGAGGACTACTAATGCTATCCTCTCGGACCATTACTTCGTTCCCCGACTCGTCCCCAAATATATGTTCTCATTTCACGAAGAGAACGGTGAAAGAAAAGGTGAAAGCTCAACTAGCCCAAGAAGAAATATTATGACTAAGATAATGCGAATAAATTATCATTAGCCTTCAAATGATGTTAAACGATAAAATACAATAGACAACCAGGTTAAGCTGCAGTGAGAATAAGCAATCCATTAAAAGAGTCAAGTAGAGAATAAAGTCTACTATCTTTTAGGTTTTAAAAGGTTTTCATCAATTTTATCGGCGAGACTCAAACAATAAATAAACCACCACATCTAATCATCCTTGTACCACGGTCCAGGATTTTCATCAAATTATCAATGGTCATGACTATACCGAATCACCCCAGGTCATAATCATACCAAAAACTATCCATCATCGCATTACAGCCACCGAGGACTTTTGTCACATCATTTATATCAAGTCATGATTATACCGAATGATCCTCGGTCATAATCATACTAAGTTCATCTATGCACGTAAAGCCAAAGATAACATAATATAACATGAGGATGATGACAATGACATAATAATTCAATAAAACAAGTTAAAGAATTATTTAATCCATGAATTATTAACGTCCAAATTGTCAACATGATCTTTGCTTTAGTAGAGTAAAATTCAAGAATGATCGGAAGAATATTTCCATGAAAAGATCTTTGGATGAAACGCAAATATCAAGGATATTCTACTAATTTCATGGAGTATAGAAGTCAAAGTTTTAACCCAACCGGTATAATAAAATGGAATAACAAAAGAAATCACCATGCATAGGCGAGGTTATTCAAATGTAATAATAATAATAACGGAACCGGTCGGTGAAATTCACACCAAGCGGAGATGTTCCAATGAATAATAAAGATGGAACCCGGATCCGGTGTAAAACACACGATAGGATATTCCAATGAGAATGATAAAGACGGAACCGTCAAAATGTAAAACACATGATGTGGATGTTCCAAATGAATAATAGAAGAATGTCACCAAGTATAGGGTAATCCACATATACAAGTTATTCCAATGTAATAAATAAGAATGGAATAACATAAGGATTTCACCAAGTATAGGATATGCCGCATATACAGGTTATGTATATGGTATACCACTTTTACAAAGTTATTCCAACGAATAATAGTGAATGGAATAATGTAAGTTCTCTTCAAGAAGAAAGAATAACACCCACTTACCGTAAAAAGAACCTAATATAGAAGTAGTGAAGTAGCGAGAATACTCTTCTTCTTTCTATAATTTTCTCTCTATAGCTTCTTTCTATAATTTCTCTCTCTAGAGTTTCAATGAATTAAATGAAAATAATGAAGGAATGAGCTTCTATTTATAGGAAAATGGAATGCATAAGTAACTAATCCATGAACGGTCCGTATTGATTTACTTTAATCGACGGTCCATATTTAAAGAAAAATCTTTTAAATAAAATATAATATATTCTATTTATATAAAAATATTTTACTATGCAAACACTATGCAATACTATGCAAAAACACTATGCAAAACACTATGCATAATAAAATATAATATATTCTATTTATAGAATAACTTTAATAAAGTATT
Source organism: Panax quinquefolius (assembly GCA_020205615.1). Taxonomy (NCBI): domain Eukaryota; kingdom Viridiplantae; phylum Streptophyta; class Magnoliopsida; order Apiales; family Araliaceae; genus Panax; species Panax quinquefolius. The sequence goes on from CM035154.1 coordinate 28,785,252, forward strand.
CTATTTTATATAAAAAGATGTTTACATTTTTTTTTACGTTAATAATACTGAATAAAACAAAACGTCATTATCGCTATAATAATTCATATTATTAATCGACAATAATGGAATCAAACCGAGTGACTTCTCACATAAGCATCAATAATCAATACCGTGTGCTACTTATGCAACCACACGTGACATCGTATTTTTTACTACCTAAAGTAGTTCAACAATGTCAACGGTAAAACTTCCGCCGTTATTTCAATAAAATATTTTTGTCGTTTTCTCGATCCGAATAATAATTACGCTAGGGTCCACCAATGATTGAGTAGTTGTACGAATATTCCCTCGCTAAACCAATATTCCCCAGACCAATCGAATATAATATAACCACTTGCATACTTTGCAAAATTTATAAATACTACCCACAACTATAATATTATCTCAAATTCACACCATAATATTAAAAATTATTTCACAAAATTTAAATCTCTATTGATAAAATCTGGGTCTCACATAAACATGTGTTGTGGCACTTTCATTTGATTATTAGAATCATTGAAAGATGGGAAATCACTATAGAGATAGTGGACTCTCATGAACAACATTACATATCCATTAACTAAAGCTTATCCAACAAAGGGGATAATCGCCACTTAGAGAAGAAGAGTATGAGATACCATGGTGATTGGCTTTAGTGCAAGTGGGAGATTGAAAGTAGTATGCATACAAGCCAATCATGTTTGATGATAAAGCATATACTTTGTAACAATCTTATTCATTTATTAATAAAAGTATTAATTTATTAAAGGCTTTTAATTATCTACATGATCTTTGTTTTATAATATGTGATAAACCCATTGTTTTAAGCAATGATTTTAGAATAATGATGATGATCATTCTAATGAGATCTAAATTCTTAGAAAGCTTAAAACTAAAATAGTTCCCAATCGTTGGATTACTAAATTGGGATTAGTGAATCTGGATAGATTGGTACATACGTTGCTTTTCGTTGGATGAGGATGATTGATCTCATGATCATTTGTGTGAAGACACTAAAGCAAGTATGTAGGTGCTTATTGGAGAATAAGTTCAACGAACGTGGCTCATTAAGGAATACCTAATGGAGTTTTACTTTTGCTGTCAATAGGAATTCTGTAGTGATAGTAGTCTGAAGTAATCCTTAGACTTGAGATCATCATAGTATCTTGTGTATGATGAGTTATACTTTGACTTATTCTTTAAGACCCTTAAGATATATCAAATGGTATGTTTGGGTATAATAAGTTGTACATGGAGATAATATATGATCGATAAAGAATCTACCACTTCTAATAAAAGAAGAAATGTCTATGTGATTCGATAAATGACAACCCAAAGAGTCCTTGGCGCGAGGCGAATGAAATTAGAAAGGAGTTTCTAATTTGCATTATTTGGAGTTGTGCATTTAAGGATCGAAATATATATAATTAAATAAAATAAGACTTGATAGTAATTCCATGTCTTATATTTAATTGGGACATTGTATGGTGGAAGGATTGAATTGTACGGTAACTATTTACTCAAAGGTTCTTTTATGATTAATGTTGAAATCTATATTATCTGGAAAGTCGTTGATCGCTAGGGAGGCTTATCCCTATTGTAGAATAAATATTATTTATTTAAATAAATTAATTGTTTAATTTATTTATTTAAATAAGATTAGAATTGTTCTAATTGATTTATTCACAACCGGTTTAATATTGAGAACCTAAAGGGTCACACCATAAAAGGAAGAATAATTATTTAAGAAGTTAATGGCATAATCGTAATAATATATTACGTGTATTTAATTTAATCTACGGTGATAGAATAAATTAAATAGCATAATATTTATTATTTAATATTTTAGAAATATTAAATATATAAATAAATAAGAGGAGTCTTATTAATATTATTACAATTATTATTATTTTAATTTCTAAAGAGTTGGAAATTAATTTAATATTAGTACTCTCATTTATTCCTAATAAGATTAGGAGGCTAATTAATTAAAGGATTTTAATTAATTAAAATAAAACCCAATTCCTTAATTGTTAAGGAGGGATGCCCACATCTATAAATAAGAGGAGTCTTATTATGGGTGGGGTGGTTGTTGATTTTTTCACAACATACGCAATTCCAATAGTCGGAGAGTACGTTCTTTTTCTATAAACATAGAAAACTAGGGTATAGCTTGTGACGCCCCCAAAATAGGTATATATCACCCATTCTGAGTCGCCAAATACATGGTACAGAAAACAACTACAACTTTATTATTACAATTATCGTGCAAAATACGACAACACATACTGTGAGTTTAAATATAAATATTGTCTTCTAGACAATATCCACACCCAAATAAAGTTCTCATTACAATTATTGATGCACTATTTTACAAAAATAGTGAGGACTGCTAAAACAACTGTCTAAGACCATCACTCTATACCCCGACTGGTTCTGGCCTGCTATGTTCTAGCTTCCTGAGAAGAAAAAGGGTGAACTCAACTAGCCCAGTAAAAAATATTATGACTAAGATAATATACAACAAATTATCCTTAGTCTTCAACAGGGAAAAATCTGATAGAATATAATAGACAACAAGTTTTAGATCAACAATCTGCAATGAAACAACAATTCATTAGAAGAGTTAAGTAGAGAATGAAATCTACTATCATCTATGAATTTAAAAGTCCATCATCAATATTTTATCCCTGTATCATCAATCAATATACTGAAAGTAGTATGCATAAAAGCCAATCATGTTTGATGATAAATGATATACTTTGTAACAATCTTATTCATTTATTAATAAAAAGTATTAATTTATTAAAGGCTTTTAATTATCTACATGATGCTGTTTTATAATATGTGATAAACCCATAGTTTTAAGCAATGCTTTTAGAATAATGATGATGATCATTCTAATGAGATCTAAATTCTTAGAAAGCTTAAAACTAAAATAGTTCCCAATCGTTGGATTACTAAATTGGGATTAGTGAATCCGGATAGATTGGTATATATATTGCTTGCTCATTGGATGAGGATGATTGATCTCATGATCATTTGTGTGGAGACACTAAAGCAAGTATGTAGGTGCTTATTGGAGAATATGTTCACTGAATGTGGCTCGCTAAGGAATAGCTAATGGAGTTTTACTTGCATGTCAATAAGAATTCATGTAGTGATAGTAGTACAAGTGATCCTTGGAGTTGAGATCATCATAGTATCTTGTGTATGATGAGTTATACTTTGACTTATTCTTTAAGACCCTTAAGAAATATCAAATGGTATGTTTGGGTATAATAAGTTGTACATGGAGATAATGTATGATCAATAAAGAATCTACGACTTTCTAGTAAAGAAGATAAATGTCCTATGTGATTCGATAAACGACAACCCAGTAGTTCTTGGCAAAGGCAGAATGAAATTAGAAAGGAGTTTCTAATTTGTATTATTTGGAGTTGTGAATTTAAGAGTCAAAATACATATAATTAAATAAAATAAGACTTGACAGTAATTTCATGTCTTATATTTAATTGGGACATTGTATGGTGGAAGGATTGAATTATGCGGTAACTATTTACTCAAAGGTTCTTTTATTATTAATGTTGAAATCTATATTATCCGGAAAGTCGTTGATCGCTAGGAGAGGCTTATCCTGTGTAGAATAAATATTATTTATTTAAATAAATTAATTATTTAATTTATTTATTTAAATAAGATTAGAATTGTTCTAATTGATTTATTCACAACCGGTTTAATATGGAGAACCTAAAGGGTCACACCATAAAAGGAAGAATAATTATTTAAGAAGTTAATGGCATAATCGTAATAATATATTATGTATATTTAATTTAATCTATGGTGATAGAATAAATTAAATAGCTTAATATTTATTATTTAATATTTTAGAAATATTAAATATAAATTAATAAGAGGAGTCTTATTAATATTATTACAATTATTATTATTATTTTAATTTCTAAAAGAGTTTAGGAATTAATTTAATATAAGTACTCTCATTTATTCCTAATTGGATTAGGAAGGAAAATTAGTTAAAGGAGTTTAATTAATTATACCTAGTAAGATTAGGGAGCCCCTTTAATTAAAAGGGTTTAATTAAATAATACCTTATTTTAATAGGATTACTTGATATCTTTATAAGAGGAGTCTTATATCAGATATCAAGACTACGTTATAATTCCAATGGTTGGAGAATACGCTCCTTTTTCTATAGAGATAGAAAAACTAGGGTTTAGCCAACCACCCATTTTCTTGAATCTTTATTATTCCTTGGTGGATCACCTCTAGAGGCCAAACACTTGGGTGGCTAACGTTGATCAAAGGAAGGAACCAAACCCGGTGGATTCAAGTTGAACGCGAAAAGAATTGGAGGTGAACTTGTACCTGAGGAAGCTCGGATCTTCAAGGGTATGATTTTTGTTCTTCAATTTTTCGTTTAATTAATAATTGTGCATAAAGGGTGATCCGGGTTTATGGTTTGTAAAATTTTAAAACTCTGATTTTTACACGTTTCCGCATTATTTTTGCAATTTGATTGCGTTCTTGAATATTACAAACCTAACATATACATCTTGAATCAAATATTCATCTTTGTACTATGGGCCAAAGATATTCATTTGTATCACCAGTTGGTCATGTTCATCTCAACACCTGTTCATCTTTGCACTACGGGCCAAAGATATTCATCACGTAATCATACATCTTTGCACTACAGGCCAAAGATATTCGTCAAGTATCACCATTATGGACTGAGGATGATGAAAAACATTTTAGAGAACGAATCAAGTGATAAACAATAATGGATTAAAATTCAAGAATGAAGATCAAAACATGGATACAATCAAAGATAGTAAACATAATAGACATATGGGACAAAAAAGAGAAAATTTTATTTTTCGGTGAATAGTGTTGTATTCGTGAATAGTGTCGTATTCGTGAATAGTGTAGTATATATGAATAGTGCCGTATACGTGAATAATAACCCCGACACAAAAAGGTAGAAATTCCACAAGGAAAATCACACTTCGTGAACAATACTCGTGAATAGTACCGTATTCGTGAATAGTGTCGTATACGTGAATAGTAACCCCGACACAAAAAGGTAGAAATTCCACAATAAAATTTATATCAATATTTCGGCATAATGATATTGAAGAAAATAATATCATTTACGAAGAAAATAACATCCCTTACCTCAAAATAAGAGTATTTCTGATTGAAATATCGGATCTAAATCCGAAGGAAATTTGCACTGAATAGCAACTCTCAAAGTATCTAAATACGCACAAAAAATATGCTCATCAATATAGAGAGAAAGAAAACTTGTTTCTGGTGTGATTTTCAATTCTAACCTAAGCACCTATTTATAGGAAAATGCTAGAACGCCGTAGGAGACTAAATAATAAAATAATATTATTATTTTTTAAATCTTCTACTCATGCCACTTTTGAAAAAACTTCAACCACCAAAGTGGGGCCAACCCAAAATCAGCACATGTTTTCACAAAAAACAAAAGTGGGTCCCACCCTTAATTAATAAAAATATTTATTTTCCAAAACTTCAATAATTTATAATAAATAGCCCTTTATCATAAAAATACTAATTTTATGTCCATTCCATACGAAATTGAATTCTCTACAACTTTGTAGCTTTAAGTTTTTCCAAATTCCAAACGAAAAATGCCTGAAATCCACATACAGACGATTTTCAACAACTCTTAAAATTCATAACAAATCATACGTTAATTTTTAACGGTTCAAAATTTGTGGACATATACTCAACTTATATATGTATAACATCTCCAAAAATCACAATGATCCAACGGTCGGATTAAAATTATAACTTACGTAATAGAGCTTTAAGAACACTGATTTGATTTTAAATACCTCCATTCCGACAAAAACACTGATAAACCACCTCAACATTAATTCCTTCAATTATATCCACATAAAATAAATATTTCTTTATCATATAAATCAATAAATAATTATTCACAAATAATATTACAGAATCATAATAATGACAACTAGGTCGTTCCCAGGAAAGAGGGGGCTTTCCGATAAGGATTTCTCCATACTAGCGCGTAATTAGGTGACCAAACCTCTCCTTGACAGAACTTTCTAGACATTGCCAATAATGCTATCTAATAATATTATTCAAATAATATGAATTATTGATCTGATAATGGAAAATACTGTGCAGTGACTATTATTGAAATAACAATAATATAAAATATCAACGCAACAATTATTGAACCAATAAATAAAATATTGAACAGTAATTACTGTAATAATTATTGGGTAGTGCCTTCATACGTAAGAATCAATAATTCAAAATATTGTGCAATACTGTGTAATCTCTTTATGCAACCACGCCAGCGTATTATTGTATTTTAACCACCAGATAATCCAACAGTGTTAACGGTAACAATTACGCCGTTATTTATAAAAACTCAAACTTGTCATTTTATTCATCCGATAGTTATTCCATTATGGGGCCCATAAATGGCTGCGCCGGCGTACGAATATTCCCCGACAACAAGAATATTCCACGACCAAACAAATATTCCCCGACAACAATGAATATTTATAACCACTCGCTTATTTTGTAAAATTTTCACATTTCACCCATAACCAAAGTATTATATCAAATTAACTCCTTATTATTTCAAGATAATGAATAGAGGAAATTCAATTTTATTTATATAAAAAAAATAAAAAATTTGGGGTCTTACAACCTCCCCTCCTTATGAAATTTTGTCCTCGAAATAGACGTACGCACCTGGCATTTCGAAAAGGTGAGGATACCTCGCTTTCATTTTTGATTCCAACTCCCAGGTCTTTTCTTCAATAGCATGGTTCCTCTACAAAATCTTAACTTCTGGTATAACATTTGTGCGTTGGACATGCTCTTTCCTATCCAAGATCTTGACAGGTACCTCCTCGTACGCTAAATCTTCAGCTATCTCGTCTGGTTCTAACGTAATAATGTGGTTTGGGTCGTCCACATATTTACGTAACATCGATACGTGAAAAACGTTATGAACACGCGACATACTTAGCGTTAAGACGAGTCTATAGGCCACAGTTCCTACTCGATCGAGGATTTCAAATAAATCGAAGGTTTGAGCTTTCTTCTCTTCATCGACTCTTACTTCTACAATAACGCCTTTTTACACCTTCTTCTTTATATTCATTAGCTCCAGTGTGTAGCTTGAACGGTTTTAACTTTATCAATTAAAGTTAATTCTACTCGTATATTTAACATATCATAACGTGGGTCCCTAGAGTCATTAACTCTATCTTTATCGTTTGTAAATTATACAAAATAGGTCTTTGTGTTCAACAATATCGTACTCGTACTCGCGTACAATCTTCTACTCAACGTGTCAGCTACCACGTTCGCTTTTTCAGGATGGTATGGTCAGAACAGGTGCCGAAATGAGTCGCCTCTTGAGCTCTTGGAAAATCTTCTCGCATTCCTCACTCCATATGAATTTTGTATCTTTCTGAGTCAGCTAAAGTTAACGGAGTAGCAATTCAAGAAAATCCTTCCACGAATCTCCGATTGTAACCAGCTAAGCCTAGAAAGCTAGATATTTTGATTACTGACTTAGGTTGCTCTCAACTGTGACTCATATCCCAATCTTGGATAGCATGTCATAATGGCGCCTATCAGTTTACCACCGCACGAATATGACGTCCCTTACGGAGAGTCTAGCTTTGGTGCATTCCACAAAAAAAGTCACCAGATAGAGGCTCGGGTACCAACTCTTGTACTTGGATTTTTAACTCCTGAAGTTCAATAGGAGCCATTCGATATGAGATTTTATAAATGAGTTTTGTACCGGGTTCAAAGTCGATACAAAATTCAATATCACACTCTGGGGGTAGACCAAGAAATTCTTCAGGAAATACGTCAGGAAACTCACTAACAACAGAAATATCATTCAAATCTAACGTATTTTTGTTTAAATCCATGAAATAGGCTAAGAAAACTTGACATCCATTTTTCAATAAATGAATGGCTTTATGGCTTGATATGAAAGTGTTTGACTTCAATGGTTTGGTTGCTTGAATTCGCATAACAGGTTGGTTAGGAATATGAAAACTAACAACCTTACGAAAACAATCAATTTTGGCATGATGAGTAGTTAACCAATCAATCCCTAAAATCAATTCAAATGCAAGTATCTTTAAAGAGATAAGATCAACAGGTAATGTGATTGTGCCCACTTGGATCAAATAAGATTTATAAACTGTGGATATGATAAAAGTTTCTCCTAACGGAGTCTCCACAGATAAGTCAAAGTCTAATTTCTCCTGAGTCAAGTTTAAACGTTGAGCACAAGCAGGGAAGATAAAAGAATGGGTAGAACCGGTATCTAACAGGGTATAGACTTTGCAAAAATTTATGATTAACTAACCCGTGATAACTTCGTTCGGTTCCTCGCTTTTTGGAAAGTTACGAAAGGCGCTCTCACTTGAACCACCGATTTTAACTTGTCTGGGACAGCCTTTGGTGTCATCATTACCGCTAGAATTGACTTCCGCTATAGGGCATATTCCACCCTCAACTGCTTCATCGTACTCCTGTTTCATGATCTGAATCATTAATCTTCACTATATATCGAATTGGGGTTGATCGCAATGCACAGGGTAATTCAAAACTCAATGTTGGGTTCTCTCAATTGCTGTCCAAAAAGAGAAATACATATCATCTATTTTAGCCTTCTTAGATCGGACATCTTTTTTCACAATATCAACGCGTCGTGCGACTCTTACCCATGCATCACTCATTCTCACTCGTTCAGTTGTTTCTTCTTTTAGCTTAAATTCCAACTTTATCATATTATATTCTGCCAAAGAATGCTTCTGTTCAAGCATCACATATCGGGTAACACAAGCTTGAATTGTTGCATTCTTTTGCTCCACGACCGCCTGCCGTTCTTCAGCCTGCTCTTCTAACTCATGAATACGATTTTGCAATTCTACATTTCGATCATAAAATTCTTTTAATAAATTCTCCTCAGGTTCCTCTTCTTCCTCACTCTCAGCTGCTACCTCTGCGACTAGCTAGGGTGCAACTATTAATTCTTCCCTCACCACAAGAATATCTCTAATTCCTTCTTCGCCTAACATCACATTATCCTGGTTAGTGATTAGAGGTGTCTCCACCATCTCATTCACCCCATTGTTAACGTTCTCTGCTGCCATTCTTAAAAATTGTCATAAAACAAGGGTTAATTAAACAAATTAATATATCACATAATATCCCTATATTATGACCGGCCAACAAATAAGCTTAGGTAGGATACACTAGCGAATGATTTACTCGTCTATCCCCTCCTAGTTTTATTTCCCGATCTCCGCCAGAGACCATATCCCTAAGCTCTGATACCAACTGTGACGCCCCCAAAATAGGTATACATCATCCATTCTGAGTCGCCAAATATATGGTACAGAAAACAACTACAAATTTAATATTACAATTGTCGTGCAAAATACAACAACACATACTGTGAGTTTAAATACAAATATTTTCTTCTAAACAATATCCACACCCAAATAAAGTTCTCATTACAATTATTGATGCACTATTTTACAAAAATAGTGAGGACTGCTAAAATAACTGTCTAAGACCATCACTCTATACCCCGACTGGTTCTGGCCTGCTATGTTCTAGCTTCCTGAGAAGAAAAATGGAACAAAGAGAAAAATGGTGAACTCAACTAGCCCAGTAAAGAATATTATGACTAAGATAATATACAACAAATTATCCTTAGTCTTCAATAGGGAAAAATCTGATAGAATATAATAGACAACAAGTTTTAGATCAACAACTGCAGCGGAAACAACAATTCATTAGAAGAGTTAAGTAGAGAATGAAATCTACTATCATCTATGAATTTAAAAGTCCATAATCAATATTTTATCCCTGTATCATCAATCAATATACATCTTTGCACTACGGGCCAAAGATATTCATTTGTATCACCAGTTGGTCATGTTCATCTCAACACCTGTTCATCTTTGCACTACGGGCCAAAGATATTCATCAGGTAATCATACATCTTTGCACTACAGGCCAAAGATATTCATCAAGTATCACCATTAAGGACTGAGGATGATGAAAAACATTTTAAAGAACGAATCCAGTGATATAAAAGAACAAAGATTAAGGATTCGTACTTTAGATAATCCAAGTTCAAAAATATTTCATAATAAACAATAATGAAGTAAAATTCAAGAATGAAGATCAAAACATGGATACAATCAAAGATAGTAACCATAATAGACATCTGGGACGAAAAAGAGAAAATTTCATTTTTATTTGAATAGTGCAGTATTACATGAATAAGTCTTGATATCGTGAATAGTTCCGTATATATGAATAGTAACCCCGACACAAAAAGGTAGAAATTCCACAAGAAAAATCATACTTCGTGAACAATACTCTGAATAGTACCGTATTCGTGAATAGTGTCGTATACGTGAATAGGAACCCCGACACAAAAAAGTAGAAATTCCACAATAAAATTCATATCAATATTTTGGCATAATGATATTAAAGAAAATAATATCATTTATGAAGAAAATAACATCCCTTACCTCAAAATAACAGTATTTCTGATCGGAATATCGAATGTAAAGTCGAAGGAAACTTGCACTGAATAACAACTCTCAAAGTATCTAAATACTCATAAAAATACGCTCGACAATATAAAGAGAAAGAAAACTTGTTTCTGGTGTGATTTTCAATTCTAACTTAAGCGCCTATTTATAGGAAAATGTTAGAACGCCATAGAAGACTAAATAATAAAATATTATTATTATTTTTTAAATCTTTTAGGCATGCCACTTTTGAAAAAACTTCAGCCACCACAGTGGGGCCCACCCCAAATCAGCACATATTTTCACAAAAAAACAAAAGTTGGTCCCACCCTTAATTAATAAAAAAATTTATTTTCTGAAACTTCAATAATTCATAATAAATAGCCCTTTTATCAGAAAAATACGAATTTTATGTCCATTCCATACGAAATCAAATTCTCTACAACTTTGTAGCTTTAAGTTTTTCCAAATTCCAAATGAAAAATGCTCGAAATCCATATACGGACGATTTTCAACACCTCTTAAAATTCATAACAAATCATACGTTAATTTTTAACGGTTCAAAATTTGTGGACATATACTCAACTTATATATGTATAACATCTCCAAAAATCACAATGATCCAACGGTCGGATTAAAATTATAACTTACGTAATAGAGCTTTAAGAACACTGATTTGATTTTAAATACCTCCATTCCGACAAAAATACTGATAAAACACCTCAACATTAATTCCTTCAATTATATCCACATAAAATAAATATTTCTTTATCATATAAATCAATAAATAATTATTCACAAATAATATTACAGAATCATAATAATGACAACTAGGTCGTTCCTAGGAAAGAGGGGGCTTTCCGATAAGGATTTCTCCTTATTGGCGCGCAATTAGGTGACCAAACCTCTTCTTGACAGAACTTTCTAGACATTGCCAATAATGCTATCTAATAATATTATTCAAATAATATGAATTATTGATCTGATAATGGGAAATACTGTGCAGTGACAATTATTGAAACAACAATAATATAAAATATTAACGCAACAATTATTGAACCAATAAAATAAAATATTGAATAGTAATTACTGTAACAATTATTGAGTAATGCCTTCATACGTAAGAATCAATAATTCAAAATCTTGTAATAATCTTGTGTGCTTCTTTATGCAACCACGCCAGACATCAGATTTTAACCACTATTAAACACCAGGTAATCCAACAGTGTTAACGGTAACGATTACGCCGTTATTTATAAAAATTCAAACTTGTCATTTTTTTTATCCGACAGGTATTCCGTTATGGGGCCCACAAATGACTGCGCCGTCGTACGATTATTCCTCGAGAATAAGAATATTCCACGACCAAACGAATATTCCCCGACAACATTGAATATTTTATAACCACTTGCTTATTTTGCAAATTTTGCATATTTCACCCAAAACCAAAGTATTATATCAAATTAACTCCTTATTATTTCAAGATAATGAATAAAGGAAATTCAATTTTATTTATAAAAAAAAAATCGGGGTCTTACATAGCCAACCACCCTTCTTCTTGAATATTTTTTCTTCCTTGGTGGATCACCTCTAGAGGCCAAACACTTGGGTGGCTAACATTGATCAGAGGAAGGAACCAAAGCCCGTGGATTCAAGTTGAACGCGAAAGGATTTGGAGGTGAACTCGTACCTGAGGAAGCTCGAATCTTCAAGGGTATAATTCTTATTCTTTATCTTTTCGTTTAATTAATAATTGTGCATAAAGGATGATCCGGGTATATGGTTTGTAAAATTTTTAAAACTCTGATTTTCCACGTTTCCGTTTATTTTATAAAATTTGATTGTGTTCATGAATATTACAAACCTAACAGTAAGCCTTGTGAATCTTCATGAACTCATCCACCGACGAATCCTTCTGACCGATCGTCACCACGTCGGGCCGGGGTGGCATGCAAGTCATTGCCATCCGTCGGTACGCCGCCTTGATCTCCAGACCAGAGGCGCCCATCGGAATTCCAAAAACTTCATAGAGAGAAAAAGAAGCCAGATTCAGAGCTGATAAACAAGTATTGAATGGTCTAGCGGCGGTAATACTCAGCGGATGAAATCGAACACTTGATGGTGGAGAGAATTTTTGGTTACCAGATAGTCTAAATGGAGGTGGCAATGGCAATGGCGAGATGAGATGTGACGCCCCCAAAATAGGTATACATCACCCATTCTGAGTTGTCAATACATGGTACAGAAACAACTACAACTTTATTATTACAACAGTAAAACTGTGAGTTTAAATACAAATATTATCTTCTAGACAATATCTATACTCAAATAAATCCTCATCACATTTATTGATACATTATTTTACAAAAATGGTGAGGACTACTAAACAACTCTCTCTAGAACCTTCATTCCATACCCCTAGACTAAATACTTCGCTATATTCTCGCCTCGAGAGAAAAATGGAACAAAAAGAAAAATGGTGAGCTCAACTAGCTCAAGAAGAATATTATGACTAAGATAATATACAACAAATTATCGTTAGTCCTCAACAGGAAAAATCTAATAGAATACAATAGACAACAAATTTTAAATCAATATTCGCAATGAAATAATAATTCATTAGAAGAGTTAAGTAGAGAATGCAAACTACTATCTTCTATGTATGAATTTAAAAGTTCATCGCTCATCTTTTATCCTCAGAACATCAATCAATATACATCTAGAATCAAATATTCATCTTTTGCACTACTGGGCCAAAGATATTCATCGATTAGTCATGTTCATTTAAACACTGCTCATCTTTGCACTCTGAGCCAAAGATATTAATCGATCGGTCATGTTCATCTCAACACTGCTCATCTTTGCACTACAGCCAAAAGATATTAATCACGGTCATGTTCATCTCAACACTGCTCATCTTTGCATTACGGCCAAAGATATTCTTCAAAATCATTCATCTTTGCACTACGTGCCAAAGATATTCAATAATATCATCATTTAAGGAGAGGATGATGAAAATATTTTTAAAGAAACGAATCCAAAGGAAACAAAATGACAAGGATTAAGGATTAAGGATTAGTACTTTTGTTTTATCCACGTCCAAAATACCTCAAAAATAATCACAATGGTGTAAAATTCAAGAATGATCAAAACATGGATACAATCAAAGCTAGTATCCATAATAGATATTTTCGACGAAAAGAAGAAATTTCATTTTTCTATGAATAGTCCAGATATCGTGAATAGTGTCGTATCGTGAATAGTAACTCGACACCAAAAGATAGAAATTCCACAAAAACATCTTCACGCTTCATTAATAGTACTAGTGAAAGAACTCGTGAATAGTAACTCATGAATAGTAACTCGTGAATAAAACTCAAGAATAGTAACCCGACATGAAAAAGTTCCAAATTTGATAAAAAGTTCCAACTAATATTTCAAAGATAATGATATTGAAGAAATAATATCATTTGAGAAGAAAATAACATCCCTTACCTCGAAAAGATCAAGACTTTAAATTTGAAACACCTGGATATAGTCTTTGAAGGAACTTGCAGATCGCCTAACAATACTCAAAGTATACTCAAAATACTCACAAGAATACGCTCGATAATATAGAGAGAAAACTTGAGCTTAAATGTGATTTTCAATTCTAACCTAAGCACCCTATTTATGAGAAATTGCTTAGAACACCAAAGCGAAAAAATTTAATAAAATATTAATATATATTTATTAAATTCCTACGCACCCAAAATCGATTCAAACCATCACCACCAAGAGTGACTCACCTTGCCTAACTCAAAAAAAAACGTTTTTCTTATTAAAAATATTTAAAACTTCAAAATTAATTATTTGAGCTTCGAACTTCAATAATTCATAATAAATAGCCCTTTTATCGTAAAAATTCAATCTCGTGAGTTTGTATAGGAAATTCAATTCTCTACAACTTTGCGGAAGAAAGTTTTTCTAAATTCCAAATAGAAATTGACCAAAATCCACAAACAGGCGATTTTACAAATTTATAATCAAATTTCAAATCAATAAGTGGGGTCCAATTACATGTTTAACATGTTTTAAACATTTATTGCAACAAAAATACTCTTCCTCCTCGTATACTCATATATTCCACATTCGTTGTAAAAATATCACCATTATTATATTATTAAAATATAATAATATATTTAAATGAATTATTTTATCGAGAAAAAGATAAAATTTCAATTTTCAACAATTGTCACATTAAAATTTTCCCCATCTATATCCACATAAAATTAATATTTTCCTCATCATATGAATCAATAATTAATTATTCACAAATAATATTACGAATCACAATATTGACAACCAGCAGCGGTTCCTGGAAGAGGGGGCTTCAATAAGAATTTCTTCTTCTTGGGCGCATAATTAGGTGACCAAACCTCTCCTTAGATGTAACTTTCTAGACATTGCCAATAATGTTATCTAATAATATTATTCGGATAATATGAATTATTGCTTCGATAATGAAAAATATCTTGTGTAATGACAATTATTGAAACAACAAAGAATATAAAATATCAACGCAAAGAATTATTAACTCAATAAAATAAAATATTTGAATAAGAATTTATCGTAACCATTATTGAGTAGTGCCTTCAATAATTGGTGCAATACCGTCTTCTACCTGACAACAACGCCATTATCGTGTTTTAACCACCGGGTATTCCAATAGTGTTAATTGGTAACAACTACGTCGTTATTTTTAAACAACTTATATTTGTCGCTTTCTTCATCCAATCGCTTTCACATGGGGCCCACACATGGTCGCTACCAGTAATTTAATATTCCCGAAACAATATGAATATTCCACGACCAAACGAATATTCCCGACAAACAATGAATATTTTATAACCACTTCGCTTATTTTGAAATATTTGCGTATTTTACCCCTAACTATCCACATTAATCACATCAACCCTTACTATTTCAAAATAATAAATAGAAAATTAAATTTCATTAATAATAAGTTGGGGTCTTACAACCTCCCTCCTTATGAAATTTCGTCCTCGAAATTGACGTGACGTACACGGTGTTTGAAAAGGTGAGGATACCTCGCTTTCATTTCCGCTTTCCAATTCCCGGTGTCATTTCCTTTATAGCATGATTCCTCCACAAAACTTTAACTTGTGGTATGACCTTTCTTGCGTAGGACATGCTCCTTCCTATCCAAAATCTTGACAGTACCTCCTCATACGTTAAGTCTTCTTGGCTATCTCGTCCGTTCTAACTCTATAACGTGGTTCGGGTCTTTCATATATTTACTGAAGTGAGATATGTGAAACACATTATGAACACGAGACATACTTTCGAGGTAACGCAAGTCTATAGGCTACATTTCCTACTCGGTTAGAATTTGAAATGGACCAATAAATCGTGGATTGAGCTTTCCTCTCTTCCCAAATCTTGTAACTCCTTCCATGGAGCAACTCGCAACAATACATGATCCCCACACTAAATTCCATGTCCTTTCGATGAAGATCCGCATAACTCTTTTATCGATCTTGTGTCGTTTGTATCGTTAATCGAATCATTTGGATCTTTTCCGTAGTCATACGTACTAACTCGGGTCCCAACAATGGTTTGCTTCACCCACCTCGTCCCCAACATACTTTGGAGAGCGACACTTTCGTCCATATAATGCTTCAAATGGAGTTACACCTATACTTGCCTGATAACTGTTGTTGTAGGAGAATTCCACCAATGGTAAATACTTATCCCAACTGCCTTTGAAGTCTAGGACACAGAGTCTTAATAAATCTTCAAGAGTTTGAATAGTCCTTTCTGATTGTCCGTCCGTTTGAGGATGGTATGCCGAATCCAATCAATCGAAATCTGCGCCCATAGCTTTTTTGCAAGCTAACCCAAAATCTTGAAGTGAATCTTGGGTCACGATCCGAAACTATGGATACAGGCATGCCATGCAACCTCCCAATCTCATTCACGTATATACTAGCAAGACGTTCAAGGAATAAGTCTCCGTGACGGCAAGAAATGAGCGGACTTGGTTAATCTATCAACAATAACCCAAATAGCATTGATGCCTTGAGAAACCGTAGGAAGACCCGTAACGAAATCCATGGTAATATGTTCCACTTCCATTTTGGAATCTCAAGTGGTTGCAACGGACCCTTAGGTACTAGATGCTCCACCTTTACACGTTGACAAGTTAAACACATCGAAATAAACTTTGCAATCTCTCTCTTATTATTATTCCACTAAAATGTATGTCAAGATCACGATACATTTTAGTACTTCGAGATGGATTGCAAATGGTGTATTATGTGCCTCCATCATAATCTTGTACTTCAAATCGAGTCGTTAGGGACACAAAGTCTAGAGTGGACTCAAGTATCCCTTCTTCATCAATTCTCGCTTAGGAATAGCTCCTTCTTGTACTTTCTTCTTCATACGCATCGCCTCAAGGGTGGCTTGGCTTGAAGCAACCTTAACTTTTTCTATTAAAGTTGGCTCTGTCATGCGATACTTGACATCATCGCACTTTTCGTTCCGCATATGATCTTCTACTCAATGCGTCGCCTACCACGTTAAACTTTACCAGATGATGGTATTGAATAGTGTGGTCGTAGTCTTTCAATAGTTCGAGCCAACGTCGCTGCCGCATGTTGAGTTCTTTTTGAGTAAAGAAATATTTAAGGCTTTTATGGTCTGAATATATCTCCAATTTCTCCCCATATAGATAGTGCCTCCATATCTTTAGCGCAAAAACGACTGCTGCCAACTCTAGATCATGAGTAGGATAATTCCTCTCATACTCTTTAAGTTGTCGCGAGGCATAGGCTATGACTTTCCCACGTTGCATGAGAACACATCCTAACCCTTTGCACCAAGCATCATTTGAGATAACAAATCCATCCGAACCGGTTGGTATTGTTAGAACAGTGCGAAATAAGTCTCCTCTTAAGCTCTTGGAAACTTTTCTCGCATTCTTCGCTCCAAACGAATTTTGTATCCTTCCGAGTTAGGCGAGTTAATGGAGTAGCGATTCGAGAAAACCCTTCCACGAATCTCCGATAATAACCAAATAAGCCCAAAAACTTACGTGACTTGACCAATCGACTTGGTTGCTCCCAACTTTAGATTGCTTCAATCTTCGCTCGGATCAATGATATACTCCATGTTTCGACACCACGTGCCCAAGGAATGCTACTTCCTCGAAGCCGAACTCGCATTTCTTCAATTTGGCATATAGTTTGTTTTCACGAAGCCTTTGAGTACCAAATTTCAAATGGTGCTCATGATCTTCACGACTTTTGGAATATATAAGGATGTCATCAATAAAGACAACAACAAAGCGATCCAAATATTCCTTGAATACTCGGTTCATCATATCCATGAAAGCCGCAGGAGCATTAGTTAGTCCGAAAGACATGACTAAGAATTCATAATGCCCATACCGAGTTCTAAAGGCGCCTCTTTGAATATCCTCGCCTCTAATCTTCACCGATGATATCCGAATCGAAGATCGATTTTTGAAAAGAATTGTGCCCCTTACAATCGGGTCAAACAAGTCATCAATACGAGGTAGAGGATACCTATTCTTTATGGTGACATGGTTCAATTCCCGATAGTCAATACAAAATCGCATACTCCGCTTCTTTCTTCTTTACTGAATAAAACAGAGCACCCCAAGGAGATGTACTAGGACGAATGAAACCGATGTCCAACAATTCCTCAGTAGTTGGACCTTTAACTCCCGAAGTTCAATAGGAGCCATTCGATATGGGGTTTTAGAAATGGGCTTTGTACCGGTTCAAGATCAATAAAGAATTCAACTTCACGTTCTAGGGGTAGACCGGAAGTTCTTCAGAAATACGTCGGAAAGTCAATAACAACAGAATATTATTCAAATTTGACGTATCTTTATTCAAATCCATAACATGGGCTAAGAAAGCTTGACATCCGCTTTTTAATAAACGAATAGCTTTATGATTAGATATGATGATGATTGATTTTAATGGTTTAGTTGCTTGAATTACATAACAAAGTTGGTTAGGAATATGAAAACTAACAACCTTACGAAAAAAATCAATTTTGGCATGATGAGTAGTTAACCAATCAATCCCTAAAATCACATCAAAAGCAAGTATCTTTAAAGAGATAAGGTCAACAGTAAGGTAATGGTGCCAACTTGAATCAAACAAGATTTATAAACGATGGATGTGATGAAAGTTTCTCCTAACGGAGTTTCCACAGATAGGTCAAAGTCTAATTTCTCCTGAGTCAAGTTTAAACGTTGAGCACATGCAGAGAGATAAATGAATGGGTAACACCGGTATCAAGTAAGGTATAAACTTCGCAAGAATTTATAAATAGCTTACCCGTGATAACCTCGTTTGGGTTCCTCGATTATGACCGATCACAACAAACGCTTCTTCCGGAATCGTTGACTTTGACTTTTCTCGGGATATCTTTTGAGTCACCGCCTCATTGAACTAGGTTTCGCTACCGTACAATCTCAAGCGATATGTCCTTCCTTTCCACAATTATAGCATACCTTGAATCTGTTGTGGATGGTTTGACCGATATGTCCTCTCTCCTCCTGCATTTATAGCATATGACCCAGGTGGTTGTTCTCCTCCCTTAGAACCGATTCTTTGTCGGCCTTTCGTCGTCTTCACATGGTCATTATTAAATCTCCTCTTTTAAAATCTCCTCCCGACTTGCTTCTTCTATTTTCATGGCCATGATTACCACCAGAGTGGTTACCATTTTTGTCCGTCTGTTTCTTTCTCCATTGGGTTATCATTATTACATTGATTCTATCTCTCGATGCGATCTGGTTGTGGTCCCTCAATTGACCGTACTCGTTATCTCGCTCTAATAATTGAGCCCTGCTTACAACATCTCAATAAAGAGAAAATTTATGAGAAATGAGATCTTGACGTATCTTAGGGTTTAAAACCTCTAAGAAACATCCGCGTCATCGTTCCTCATTCTCCACCAAATGAGGTGCAAACCTAGATAACTCTGCAAACTTTGCCTCGTCTTTGAGACACCGTCGTATTGTTTTGTTCCAATCGATGAACTCCACTTCCTTCATATGACCAACACTTTCGAGGAAAGTATTTGTCATTAAATAGCTTCAAACGTCTCCCAAGACATGCCGAGTCGCGGTGGATGGAGTGCGCTTCACAGACTCTCCACCAATGAGTCCGCCTCCATACGGAACATAAAGGTGGCGAATGGAACCTTCTGTTCCTCCGTGCATCCTAAGACATCGAATATCTTGGTAATTTGCTTGACCCATGTTTCCGCCATGATCGGATCCGGCTTTCCTTAAATTACGTGGTCCCAACTCTTTGAATCGCTTGGGCGTGACAACCCGTGAATTGTTATCATTTCCTCCATTATTTTGAACACGAGTCTCCTCGTCTGATTTTTGCATGAATCGCAAAAAACTTCTAAACATCCCTCGTTCATCATCTCGCTCAATGGTGTTGTTCACGGAGGAACATTGCCACTGTTGCACGCTTCTCCTCGTTGGTGAGTACAAAGCGTCTCCACGGTCTCATTTCCATTGTTAATATTCTCAATCGACATTCTCAAATCTCGTCATAAAACAAGGGTTAATTAAGGAAATCAATATATCACATAATATCCCTATATATCTTGACCAACTAAAAAATAAGCTTAGGTAGGACACACTAGCGAAGGATTTACTCGTCTCCCCCTCCTAGTTCTATTCCCCGATCTCCGCCAGAGATCATATCCTGAGCTCGATACCAACCGTGACGCCCCCCAAAATAGGTATACATCGCCCATTCGGAGTTGTCAATACATGATGCGTAAACAACTACAACTTTATTATTACAACAAGAAAGCTGTGAGTTTAAATACAAATATTATCTTCTAGACAATATCTATACTCAAATAAATCCTCATCTCATTTATTGATACATTATTTTACAAAATGGTGAGGACTACTAAACAACTCTCTCTAGAACCTTCATTCCATACCCCAGACTAAGACTCGCTTATATATTCTCGCCTCCACGAGAAAAATGGAACAAAAAGGAAAAGGGTGAGCTCAACTAGCTCAAGAAAAGAATATTATGACTAAGATAATATACAACAAATTATCGTTAGTCCTCAACAGGAAAAATCTAATAGAATACAATAGACAACAAATTTTAAATCAATATTCGCAATGAAAATAATAATTCATTAGAAGAGTTAAGTAGAGAATGCAAACTACTATCTTCTATGTATGAATTTAAAAGTTCATCGCTCATCTTTTATCCCCGTAACATCAATCAATATACATCCGGAATCAAATATTCATCTTTTGCACTACAGCCAAAGATATTCATCATTAATCATGTTCATTTAAACACTGCTCATCTTTGCACTACAGAATAAAGATATTAATCGATCATCATGTTCATCTCAACACTGTTCATCTATGCACTACGTGCCAAAGATATTAATCGATCCGGTCATGTTCATCTCAACACTGCTTCATCTTTGCACTACAGCCAAAGATATTAATCGTTCGGTCGTGTTCATCTCAACACTGCTCATCTTTGCACTACTGAGCCAAAGATATTCTTCAGAAATCATTCATCTTTGCCTTCTGTGCCAAAGATATTCAATAATATCATCATTTAAGACTGAGGATGATGAAAAATATTTTTAAAGAAACGAATCCAGTGAAACAAAATGACAAGGATTAAGGATTAAGGATTCGTACTTTGTTTTATCCACGTCCAAAAATACCTCAAAAATAATCACAATGGTGTAAAATTCAAGAATGATCAAAACATGGATACAATCAAAGCTAGTATCCATAATAGATATTTTCGACGAAAAGAAGAAATTTCATTTTTCGGTGAATAGTGCCGTATTCGTGAATAGTCTTGATATCGTGAATAGTCTTGTGATCGTGAATAGTAACTCTGAAACACCAAAAGATAGAAATTCCACAAAAACATCTTCACGCTTACGTGAATAGTACTCGTGAATAAGACTCGTGAATAGTAACTCATGAATAAGAACTCGTGAATAGTAACTCATGAATAAGTAACCCCATACATGAAAAAGTTCCAAATTTGATAAAAGTTCCAACCAATATTTCAAAGATAATGATATTGAAGAAATAATATCATTTGAGAAGAAAATAACATCCCTTACCTCGAAAGATCGATGACTTTTAAATTTGAAACACCTGGATATAGTCTTTGAAGGGAACTTGCACCGCCTAACAATACTCAAAGTATACTCAAAATACTCACAAGAATACGCCGATAATATAGAGAGAAAAACTTGAGCTTCGTGTGATTTTCAATTCTAACCTAAGCACCCTATTTATAGAAATTGCTTAGAACACAAAGCGTAAAAATTTAATAAAATATTAATATATATTTATTAAATTTCTACGCACCCAAAATCTGATTCAAACCATCAGCCACCAAGAGTGACTCACCTTGCCTAACTCAAAAAAAAAAACGTTTTCTTATTAAAAATATTTAAAACTTCAAAATTAATTATTTGAGACTTGAACTAACTTCAATAATTCATAATAAATAGGCCTTTTATCAGAAAATTCGAATCTCATGAGTTTTTATAGGAAATTCAATTCTCTACAACTTTGCAGAAGAAAGTTTTCCAAATTCCAAATAGAAATTGACCGAAATCCACAAACGGGCAAGCGATTTTATAAAGTTATAATCAAATTTCAAATATAAATGGGGTCCACCGACATGTTTAACATGTTTTAAACATTTATTGCAACAAAAATACTCTTCTTCCTCGTATACTCATATATTCCACATTCGTTGTAAAATATCACCATTATTATATTATTAAAATATAATAATATATTTAAATGAATTATTTTATCGTAAAAAAAGATAAAATTTTAATTTTCAACAATTGTCACATTAAAAATTTTCTCCATCTATATCCACATAAAATTAATATTTTCCTCATCATATGAATCAATAATTAATTATTCACAAATAATATTACGTAATCACAATATCGACAACCAGCGCGTTCTCAGAAAGAGGGCTTTTCGATAAGAATTTCTTCTTACTTGGCGCAATTAGGTGACCAAACCTCTCTCCTTACACGTAACTTTCTAGACATTGCCAATAATGTTATCTAATAATATTATTCGGATAATATGAATTATTGCTTCGATAATGAAAATACCGTGTGTAATGACAATTATTGAAACAACAAAGAATATAAAATATCAACGCAAAGAATTATTAACTCAATAAAATAAAATACTTTGAATAATAATTCATCGTAACCATTATTGAGTAGTGCCTTCAATAATTGGTGCAATACTGCAAATCTTCTTGTGCAACAACGCCAGATTCTCGTGTTTTAACCAATTTGTATTCCAATAGTGTTAATTGTGTAATAACTACTGTAGTTATTTTTAAACAACTTATATTTGTCGCTTTTCTTCATCCAATCGCTTTCAGTTATGGGGCCCACACATGGTCGCTAGCGTCGTCAGGAATATTCCCAAACAATACGAATATTCCACGACCAAACGAATATTCCCGACAATGAATGAATATTTTATAACCACTTGCTTATTTTGAAATATTTGCGTATTTTACCCCTAACTATCCACATTAATCACATCAACCCTTACTATTTCAAAATAATAAATAGAAAAAATTAAATTTCATTAATAATAAGTTGGGGTCTTACATGAGAGAATAAGTTGGAGGAGAAGAGGTGATGGATGATACGAGAGGAGTGTGGAGTGTGATGTTTGAAAAGAGAGGTTGGTGTATTATATATATATATATATATATATATATATATATATATATATATATATATATTAATGGATCTGTGGGAATAGATGTTTATTCGTAAACAATGGTTAATGTTTTCATAGTGCACTTGGTAATCAAACCTTCATACCAAGGTAACAAAGTTGTTATATCAAGGGAACCAATCAACCTCCATACTTTTAGTTTTTTCATAGTGCAATTGGTAACCAAACTTTCACACGAAGGTAACCAAACCTTCATACCAAGGTAACAAAACCTTCATACCAAGGTAACCAATCCACATCCACACCTGCAGTTTTTTCAAAGTGCAGTCGGTAGCCAAACCTTCAAACCATGGTAACCAATTCAGTTTTATTAAGTTACCAATTTAGTTTGAATGTGATATAGTTGGTAGCCAACCATTCATACAAAGGTAACCATTTTAGTATTTGTGGATAACCAAATAGTCATAAAAAAATTTCAGAACAGTAAGAGTTACATCTATTTATTTTTAAACTTTTTGTAGAGCGAATTTTTTTCTTCTTCTCATTGACGTTTTGGAGAACGGAGATTCGCGGCGAAGTAGCGGAAGAGAGGGCTACTATGAGGGAGATGAAGATTTGAATTTGAATATTTGAATTTGTTTTTGTTGTTAGATCCCAGATATTTGAATTTGAACTATTAATTATTGTAGTTATTTCTTCTTGATTTTAGGTTTTCTTATTAATGTGAATTGCACTATTTTTGTTATTATTTTGTGGATACACTAATAGTATAATTATTTACTAATTGTTGTATATTATTGTAAAGAATCCTTGAATTAATATGTAGCTACAAAAATTGAAAATTTCGAAAATTAAAAGTGATAGTTCCACACATGAACCCCACTGACATTCACTTGCCAAAATACATTTACCTTATCCAAAAACAAAAATAAAAATTGTCTTAATTAAGTGATAAAACAAGTCAAACCCCAACATGTCTTAATAAATAAAATGCATTCATAAACTAAGGAATAGCTAGTAAACATATACATCCTCAAATATATGTCTCAAGTACAATAAATTTTAATCACCAAAAAAATGTGTAAAAATATAAAAGTTTATATTAAATATGTTATAAAGACTAATTTACCCTTAAAGGTTAGATCCATTAGTTTAGTTTATGAAAGAAAATTCGTCTTTTAACTTTAATTTTTTTAATATATATGAAAATTATTCTTTACATATTATTTTAAGAACGGGGTAAGTATATGATAACCAATCTAACTCGCAGTTGAAGTTGGCACTAACTTTCACCCTAATAAGTTCTATAGTTTATTATTACATTCAGTATATAAAAAATTATATTGATAAGTTTTATAATTTTTTATTACAATAATTAATGTAACATTTTTTTATACAAAATACAATAAAAAATTATATGAATTTATTAAAGTGAAGTTGATGGTAACTTCACCCTAATCGAATCTAACTCCGTGTGAGTGAAAGTCAATTGTTGAGGGTCTTTAAAAATTAGTAGATGATTTACTAGTTGGCTATAATACTTTAAAGTATTACAACAAACATGCATATGAAATCGAGTACGTCAGATCTTTGAAATAAATTTTTTATGCAGAACATCAAAACAAACTTGAATTAGACCAATTAATAAATTATAAGCATCTAATTAATAGGCAAGGTATCTGCTAAGTTACAGAGGTAACTGGTAAGCAATTAAACATTTAAACCCATACTTTGCACGTTAATTCAACCATACTTGGATATCTCTATCCCTAATCGTTTAACCTCCTTGTAATTTTTAATTTTATTATTATTGTCCTTTGTTGACTTAAGGTAAATTAGAGGCAAAAATACCCATTTAGTCTTTGTACTCATTGTTTGGTTTCATTTTTGTCCCTGCACTTTTTTTAACACAAAAATCCTTGCACTATTTTGGACTCCCTCCATTCCTATTTACTAGAGGTTTTAGAGCGTTCACAACAGTTTTTCTAATAAACTTTGTATTCTCAATTTTGAAGAATACATCAACAAATCATTATTCAACAGTTTTCTTATCCTTATTTAACTCCCTATTTTAATCTCTATATAGGATTTTATTCTCAGGGTGAGGAAGTAAAAAGATCGTTCTCTATATATGTAAAATGACATTTCACACCTTCATTAAAGTGAACAACTCATCAATATTCATACACATCTTGACATTATTGTCACATGACTTTCATTTTCAAGTTATAAAATTAATATTGACTTATTTTTTTAAAATTAATTTCAAACGTATTCAAATTTAAAATTGATATAAATTTATGTCCATATAATTATAAATATTATAAAATTACTATTAATTATAAAATTTATTATTTTCAAAATTTAAATGAATCATATTAATTTTAAATTTAAAAATATCACAAATTAACTTTTTAAAAGTTATTATTGATCTTATGTACATTTATAGCTACAATCCATTCAATATACTCACTCCATAAATTATTTAAAATTTAAAATAAAATAAAAGTTATTTTACAAAGGAATACAATTGATAAATTATACTATCTTTTTATAAATTATAAGATTATTATTAATTTTATATAAGTCAATTTGATGCATTCTCAAACTTAATAATTTAGCTAAGAATTGTAAAAATAATAAATTTTATAAGTAATAGCTATTTTTTTGCTAAATAAGTTACAATATGTATGATATATTGATTAAATTTAAATTAATTTAAATTTAAAAATATCACATACTTACTTCAAAAAGGATTAATAAATTAATAGCAATTTTATAATTAAAAACAAGAATTTGTAGTATATTACATATATCATAAGTTATAACGCATGAAGCCAATACAAAGGTGAAATAGTTACAACGGTCAAAATATGCTTTGACTGTTGTAACTTTTAAATTTTAAATTTCATTATTTAAGGAATTAATATAAGAAACATTTTGGGTACATAGACCATAGTGAAACAATTGAATTTGGGTACATAGTGAAACAATTGAATTTCTATCCTGCAAAATGACCCGATGACACTGCAGGGTAGGGATTGAGATAAGAAAACTATTGTGAATACTCTTAGGGAGTTCAAAAGTTTTCTATATATTTAAGGTTAATAATTTTCTAAAAAGCATTAATTACAATATTTCCTCTACTTACCTCAAACAATTTTTTTCATAATTTATCTCTCATTTAACTAAACAATTTTATACATATTTTCTTAATGCATACAAGGATAATTGTGGAAATACGTGTGACGCCCTCAAAATAGGTCCACATAACCCATTTTGAGTCACCAAATACATGGTACAGAAAACAACTACAATGTAAGACCCCAGCTTTTATAAATAAAGATGAATTTTTCTATAAATATTATTTTTGAATATTATGGAATAAATTTGATATAATGTTATAGTTGTGGGTAATATTTATAAATTTTGCAAAGTATGCAAGTTGTTATAAAATATTCGTTTGGTCGGGAATATTCTTTTGTTAGGGAATATTAAATACTGATGGCTCAATCATTGGTGGACCCCACAACATTATTGTTGGATTGAGAAAACGACAAAAATATTTTTATAAAAATAACGGCGGAGGTGTTACCGTTAAAATCTGTTGAACTACCCGGTGGTAAAAGTAATATATCGCTGGCATTGCATAAGAAGTACACGGTATTGATTATTGATGCTTACGTGAGAAGTCACTCACCTATGCTCAATTATTACTACAATAATTCTTTGCATCATATCTCTTATATTATTGATTCAATTATTGTCACGATCATCTCAGATAATATGTTATAGTATTAAATCAATAATTGAGACGACAAGTTATAAATGATTAATAATTATTGAAAGATTAAATATGTGTTATGATTTGTGGTAAGTTTGATTATTTTATGGGGGGCTCATATGTCATCATCTAAGAGTCTCTTCATCAATAGTATTTACCTTCGTCAATAGTAATTACCCTTGTGAATAGTATTTACCTTCGTCGATAGTAATTACCCTTGTGAATAGTATTTACCTTCGTCGATAGTAATTACCCTTGTGAATAGTATTTACCTTCGTCGATAGTAATTATCCTTGTGAATAGTATTTACCTTCGTCGATAGTAATTACCCTTGTGAATAGTATTTACCTTCGTCGATAGTATTTACCTTCGTTAATAGTAAATTACCTTTACCGGACGTCGAACCACTTGTCGTTTCACATTACAAAGCGCCGAACCACTTGTCGTTTCACATTACAAAGGTCGAACCGATCGTCAAGCCACTTGCCTTTTCACACTGGCGGTGCTAAGCTAGAAATCTTCTATAAATAGAGGCCTAGGGCTTCATTATTTTCACGAATTCATTCAAGCTATAGAGAGAAAGTATAGAGAGAATAAGAGAGAAAGAAGAAGAGTATTTTGTTACTACACTTCTTTGCGAGATTCAATCTCCTACCAAATGTAAGGGTGTTATTCTTTCTTATTCATGAAGAGAACTCTTTGTTATTCCATTGCTTATTATTCTGCTGGAATAACTTTGTATAAGTGGTTTACCCTATACTTGGTGACATTCTTCTATTATTCATTTGGAACATCCTGTGCATGTGTTTTACACCGACTGGTTCCGCTCTTTATCATTCTGTTGGAACATCCTGCGTGTGTTTTTACACCGACTGGTTCCGTCTTTTATTATTCTGTTGGAACATCACATGCGTGTGTTTTTTAACCGGACTTCGTTCCGCTCTTTATTATTCTGTTGGAATATCCTATCATGTGTTTTACACCGTATCCGGTTCCATCTTTATTATTCTCATTGGAACATCCTGCTTGTGTGAATTTCACCCGACTCGGTTCCGTTATTTATTATTCATTGGAATAACACGTGCATGCGGTCTATCGCATGCATGGTGATTTCTTTTGTTATTCCATTCTTTATTATACCCAAATGGTTAAAACTTTGACTTCTATACTCCATGAAATTAGTAGAATATCCTTGATATTTGCGCTTTCATCCAAATATCTTTTTATGGAAATATTCTTCCGATCATTCTTGAATTTTACTCTACAAAACAAAGATCATGTTGATAATTTGGGCGTTAATAATTCTGGATAAAATAATTCTTGAACTTGTTTTATTGAATTCTTATATCATTGTCATCATCCTCATGTTTATATTTTTTGAAAGTCATCTCGTGGCTCAGTAGTGCATAGATGGACTTGGTATGATTATGACCGAGAGACTATTCGGTGTAATCATGGCCGTAATGTTACAAATGATGTGATAAAAAATCCTCGATGGTAGTAGTGCATTGATGGACGATTGTTGGCATGATCATGACCATTAATGAATACACAAATATTCTTGGCCGTAGTGCATGAATAATTGTGGTCGTGATACTAAAGAATATCCTTGGCCCAGTAGTGCGGGGTGATTCGATGATGTGGAATATTTATTAAAGTCGAGTCTCAAATTTATAACAATGATGAAAAACCTTTTAAAACCTAAAAGATAGTAGACTTTATTTTCTACTGACTCTTTTAATGGATTGCATATTCACCGCAGCTTAAACCGGTTTGTCTATTGTATTTTATCGGTTTAACATTATTGAAGACTATTGATAATTTATTCTGCATTATCTTAGTCATAATATTTCTTCTTGGGCTAGTTGAGCTCACCTTTTCTTTCTTTGTTCTCTTGAAATGATAATATAGGCGGGACGAGTCGGAAACGAGTGATGGTCCTGAAGATAGCATTAATAGTCCTCACTATTACGTAAAATAGTGTGATAATAATCGTAATGAGGACTTTTTGTTTGAGTTTGTATAATATCTAGTAGATTTATATTTGTATTTAAACTCACGCTTTATGTCGATTGTACCACGGCGCTTATGTTAATAAGTTGTATTTAAATTACATGCCATGTAAGTGGCGACTCAAGATGGGTGATGTATACCTAATTTTGGGGCGCGTCACGGTTGGTATCGAGCTTAGGATGTGATCCTGGCTAAGATGTGAGAATAGTACTAGGAGGGAGAGAGGGGAATACCTTCGCTAGTATGACCTACCTAAGTTTATGTGTGCTATTTTATTGGTTGGTCGGAAGATAAGGATAATTTGTTACATGTCAATTAACCTTTTGTTTTGTGGCGATGATCGAAAATGACATCCGAGAATGTTGAGAATAGCAAAGGAGCGCAGCGATCGTTGATTCACCACATATCAATAATCAAGATAATGTGCATCGAAGGCGACAATCCTCATGCAAACAACAACACCGACCAAATGACAAATGATCAAATGTTCGGAGGCTTTATGCAATTTATGCAACAAAGAAAGGCGACTCTGTCGCCCCAAAACGTAGGTGGAAACACGGAAAACTCTCGGTGGTCACCGCTAAACAATTTAAGGAGCCGGGACCACCGGAGTTTAAGGGAGAGCCAAAACCACTTCAAGGAAGCATGGATAAAGCAGATTACCAAGATATTTGATGTCTTGGGATGCTCCGAGGAGCAAAGGTTCCTTCACGCCTTTATATGTTGGGAGAGGCGGATTCTTGGTGGGAATCGGTAAACGTACTCAACCAAATTTGTCTTCAAGATATCTTGGGAGAAGTTCCAGAGTCGTTTCAACGACAAATACTTTCCGAAAGTATTCGCCATGAAGAAGGAGGTGGAGTTTATCAAGTTGGAACAAAACAATATGACCGTGTCGTAAATATACGAGGCAAAATTTGCGGAGTTATCACGGTTCGTCCCCACTTGGTGGATAATGAAGAGAGAATGGCACGAATGTTTTTAAGAGGTTTGAAGTCGGGAGATACGTCAACATCTTATTTCTCATAAACCGTGTTTGTATTCGGATGTTGTAAATAGGGCTCGATTAGTGGAGCGCGATAATGAGTCAACGCAACTAAAAGAGAGCAAATAAGCAAAATTATAATACCAAATGAGAATAGTCATCGAGCGGTGACAACAAGCGTGAGGGAATCAACAAAGCGGATATGGTAACCACTTCGGTGGTAATCGTACAAAACAATAAGAATGGACATTTCAAGAAAAGGAGATTCAACAATGATGGAAAGACGTCAAAGACCAAAGACCCATTGTTAAGGAAGGAGAAAGACCACCTATCATATGCTTCAAATGCGGAGGAGAGGACACATCGAATCAAAATGCGTCATGCCATGTCAAAGCATGTTATAATTATGGAAGAGAAGGTCACTTAGCTCGATTTTGTCGTTTCATCAAGACAAATTCACTAGGATGGAGGCACCAAAGGCCATCCCGGAAAATTCAAACCCAGAAGTCTGAGGAGAGCATTTGTTGTGACCTCCCAAAGAGCAAGGAATCCGAATGAGGTCATCACGGGTAAGCTTATCATAAACTCTAATGAAGTCTATACTTTATTTGATACCGGTTCTACCCATTCTTTTATTTCTCCTACTTGCGCTCATCGATTAAATTTGACTCTGGAGAAATTAGACTTTGACTTATCTGTGGAAACTCCGTTGGGAGAAACCTTCATTACATCCACTGTTTATAAGTCTTGTTTGGTTCAAATCGGTACCCTCACATTACCTGTCGATCTTATTTCATTAAAAATACTTGCATTTGACGTGATTCTAGGGATTGATTGGTTAACTACTTATCATGCAAAAATTGATTGTTTTCGTAAGGTTGTTAGCTTTCATATTCCTAATCAACCTATTATGCCAATTCAAACGACCAAACCATTAAAATCAATCACGGTCATCTCAAGCCATAAAGCTATTCGTTTATTGAAAAAGCGGATGTCAAGCTTTCTTAGCTCATGTCACGATTTAAATAAAAATACGCCGCTTTTAAACGATATTCCTATTGTTAATAAATTTCTGACGTATTCTCAAGAACTTCCCGGCCTACCCCAGAGCGTGAAATTGAATTTTGTATCGACCTTGAACCCAGACAAAACCTATTTCCAAAGCCCCATATCGAATGGCTCCTATTGAACTTCGTGGAGTTAAAGACCCAACTGCGCAGGAATTGTTAGACATTGGCTTTATTCGTCCCAGTACTTCTCCTTGGGGTGCTCTGCTCTATTCGTGAAGAAGAAAGATGGGAGTATCACGACTTTGTATTGATTATCGGGAGTTGAATCACGTCACCATCAAAAATAGGTATCCATTGCCACGTATTGATGACCTGTTTGACCAGTTGCAAGGAGCCAAATTCTTTTCAAAGATTGATCTTCGTTCCGGATATCACCAATTGAAGATTAGAACCACTGACATTCCAAAGACGGCTTTCAGAACTCGGTACGGGCATTATGAATTCCTAGTCATGTCCTTTGGATTGACTAATGCTCCTGCTGCCTTCATGGATATGATGAACCGAGTATTCAAGGAATATTTAGATCACTTTGTGGTCGTCTTTATTGATGACATCCTTATTTATTCCAAAAGCCGTGAAGATCATGAGCAACACTTGAGGCTGACACTCCAAAAGCTTCGTGAATATAAGCTTTATGCCAAGTTGAAGAAATGCGAGTTCGGCTCAAGAAGAAGTAGCATTCCTTGGGCACGTGGTATCAAGTCATGGAATATCTGTTGACCCAAAGAAAGATCAAGCTATTCAAAGTCGGGAACAACCTAAATCGATGGCCAAAATCGTAGCTTTCTCGGTTTAATTTGGTTATTATCGGAGATTCGTGGAAGGATTTTCTCGAATCGCTATTCCATTGACTCAAATGACTCGGAAAGATACAAAGTTCGGTTGGAAGCGAAGAATGTGAGAAGAGTTTTCAAGAACTCAAGAGGAGACTTATTTCAAAGACTGTTACGACAATACCATCCGCTCGGAGGATTTGTCATCTACAATGATGCTTGAGCAAAGGGTTGGGATGTGTTCTTATGCAACATGGAAAAGTTATAGCCTATGCCTCATGACAACTCAAAGAATATGAGAGGAATTATCCTACTCATGATCTAGAGTTGGCAACCGTTGTCTTTGCACTTAAAATGTGGAGCATTACTTGTATGGGGAGAAAGTGGAGATCTTTACGGATCATAAAAGCCTCAAATATTTCTTCACTCAAAAGGAACTCAACATGCGACAACGACGTTGGCTTGAACTGTTGAAAGATTATGATCATACCATCCAATACCATCCTGGAAAAACAAACGTGGTAGCTGACGCATTGAGTAGGAAATCATATGCAAGTACAAGTGCGATATTGTCAACGCAAAGGCCCATTTTGTGTGACTTGCAAAGGATGGAGATAGAATTAAAGACTCGTGGACGCGTGTGATGACAAATGAGTATATCACGAGTAGAACCGACTTTAATTGATAAAGTTAAAGTCGCTTTCAAGCTACGGACACAGAGCCGATGCGTATGAGGAAGAAAGTGCAAGAAGGTGCTATCTTAGGAAGCAAGAATCGATGAAGAAGGAATACTTGAGTCAACTCCGCACTTTGTGTTCCTAACGACCACGATTTAAAGTATAATATCATGATGGAGGCGCACAACACACCATTTGCAATCCATCTCGGGAGTACCAAAATGTATCATGATATTCGGCCATACATTTTGGTGGAGCAATATGAAGAGAGAGATAAGCTATTGTTTATCTCAAGGTGTCTAACTTGTCAACGAGTTAAAGCGGAGCATCAAGTACCAAAAGGTCCATTGCAACCACTTGAAATTCCGAATGGAAGTGGGAGCACATTACCATGGATTTCAAGTTCACCGGTCTTCCTAAGGTTTCTCAAGGCATTGATGCGATTTGGGTCATTGTTGATAGATTGACCAAGTCTCGCTCATTTCTTACCGATATCGAGAAACTTATACACTTGAACGTCTTGCTCAGATGTACATAAACGAGATTGTAAGATCGCATGGTATGCCTAGATCCATAGTTTCCGATCGAGACCCAAGATTCACTTCACGATTTTGGGTTAGTTTGCAAAAAAGCTATGGGCACAGACTTACGATTTAGCTCGGCATATCATCCTCGACGGACGGACAATGGAGAGGACTATTCAAACTCTTGAAGATCTATTAAGACTCGTGTCCTTGATTTCAAGGGGAGTTGGGACAAGTTCTTACCATTGGTGGAGTTTTCCTACAACAACAGCTTATCAAGCAAGTATTGGCATGGCTCCATTCAAGCATTGTATGGAAGAAAGTGTCGTTCTCCAAGATGTTGGGATGAGGTGGGTGAAGCAACGTTGTTGGGGACCGGAGTTGGTACGTGTATATGACTACGGAAAAGATTCAAATGATCCGACAAACGAATAAAAACCTCACAAAATCGACAAAAAGAGTTATCTTTGATCTTCATCGAAAGGACGTGGAATTCGATATAGAGATCATGTGTTGTTAAGAGTTGCTCCATGGAAAGGAGTTAAAAGATTTGGAAGGAGAGGAAAACTTAATCCTCGATTCATCGGTCCATTTTAATCCTCGATCGAGTAGGAATCTGTGGCCTATAGACTCGCTTTTCTGCCAAATATGTCTCGTGTTCATAACGTTTTTCACATATCTATGTTACGTAAATATGTGAAAGACCCGAACCATATTATTGAGTTAGAACCAGATTTAAATAGCGAAAGATTTGGCGTATGAAGAGGTTCTGTTCAAATTTTGGATAAGAAGGAACATATTCTACGCTCCAGTTATACCTCAAGTCAAAGTTTTGTGGAGGAACCACGATGTTGAGGAAAATGACTTGGGAGTTAGAATCAAATGAAATCAAGGTATCCTTACCTCTTCGACATACCAGTATCGTACACTTAATTTCGAAAGTGCGAAATTTCATAAGAAGGGGAGGTTGTAAGACCCTGACTTTTATAAATAAAGATGAATTTTTCTATAAATATTATTTTGAATATTATGGAATAAATTTGATATAATGTTATAGTTATAGGGTAATATTTATAAATTTTGCAAAGTATGCAAGTTGTTATAAAATATTCGTTTGGTGGGGAATATTCTTTTTGTTAGGGAATATTAAATGACAATGGCTCAATCATTGGTGGACCCCACAACATTATTATCGGATTGAGAAAACGACAAAAAAATATTTTTATAAAAATAACGGCGGAGGTGTTACCGTTAAAAGCTGTTGAACTACCCGGTGGTAAAGTACAAAGAATGTCTGGCATTCGTTGCGTAGTAGCACACTCAGTATTGATTATTGATGCTTACGTGAGAAGTCACTCATTATGCTCAATTATTACTACTGAGAATTCGATCATCATATCTCTTATATTATTGATTCAATTATTGTCACAATTATCATCTCGTATAATATGTTATAGTATTAAATCAATAATTGAGACGACAAGTTATAAATGATTAATAATTATTGAAAGATTAAATATGTGTTATGATTTGTGGTAAGTTTGATTATTTTATGGGGGCTCATATGTCATCATCTAAGAGTCTCTTCATCAATAGTATTTACCTTCACGATAGTAATTACCCTTGTGAATAGTATTTACCTTCACAATAGTAATTACCCTTGTGAATAGTATTTACCTTCGTCGATAGTAATTACCCTTGTGAATAGTATTTACCTTCGTCGATAGTAATTATCCTTGTGAATAGTATTTACCTTCGTCAATAGTAATTACCCTTGTGAATAGTATTTACCTTCGTCAATAGTATTTACCTTCGTTAATAGTAATTACCTTTACCAGACGTCGAACCACTTGTCGTTTCACATTACTGAGCGTCGAACCACTTGTCGTTTCACATTACTGAAAGGCCAAACCAAATTAATCGAAGCCACTTGGCTTTTCACACGGCGAGTGCTAAGCTAGAAATCTTCTATAAATAGAGGCCTAGGGCTTCATTATTTTCACGAATTCATTCAAGCTATAGAGAGAAAAGTATAGAGAGAATAAGAGAAAGAAGAAGAGTATTTTGTTACTACACCGCTTCTGCGCAGATTCAATCTCCTACCAAATGTAAGGGGTGTTATTCTTTCTTATTCATGAAGAGAATCTGTTGTTATTCCATTACTTATTATTCTCATTGGAATAACTTTGTATAAAGTGGTTTACCCTATACTTGGTGACATTCTTCTATTATTCTCATTGGAACATCCTGTCATGTGTTTTACACCTACTGGTTTCCGCCTTTATCATTCTCGTTGGAACATCCTGTCATGCATGTGTTTTACACCGACCGGGTTCCGCTCTTTATTATTCGATGGAACATCACATGCATGTGTTTTACACCGACACCGTTCCGCTCTTTTTATTATTCTGGAATATCCTATCTCATGTGTTTTACACCGGATCTGGTTCCATCTTTATTATTCTGTTTGAACATCCTGTCGGTGTGAATTTCACCTGACCTGGTTCCGTTATTTATTATTCTGTTGGAATAACTTTTCATGCAAGGCTCTATCGCATGCATGGTGATTTCTTTTGTTATTCCATTCTTTATTATACCCGGTTGGTTAAAACTTTGACTTCTATACTCCATGAAATTAGTAGAATATCCTTGATATTTGCGTTTCATCCAAAGATATCTTTCATGGAAATATTCTTCCTGATCATTCTTGAATTTTACTCTACAAAACAGTATCATGTTGATAATTTGGACGTTAATAATTCCCGGATAAAATAATTCTTGAACTTGTTTTATTGAATTCTTATATCATTGTCATCATCCTCATGTTTATATTTTTTTGAAAGTCATCTGTGGCTGGAGTGCATAGAATGGACTTGGTATGATTATGACTAGAGACTATTCGGTGTAATCATGACCGTAATGTTACAAATGATGTGATAAAAAATCCTCGATGGTAGTAGTGCATTGATGGACGCTTGTTGGCATGATCATGACCATTAATGAATACACAAAATATTCTTGGCCCAGTAGTGCATGAATAATTGTGGTCGTGATACTAAAGAATATCCTCGGCGTCAGAAAAGTGCGGGGGTGATTCGATGATGTGGAATATTTATTAAAGCTGAGTCTCAGCTATAACAGTGATGAAAAACCTTTTAAAACCTAAAAGATAGTAGACTTTATTTTCTACTTGACTCTTTTAATGGATTGCATATTCCGTTGCAGTTAAACTGGTTGTCTATTGTATTTTATCAGTTTAACATTATTGAAGACTATTGATAATTTATTCTGCATTATCTTAGTCATAATATTTCTTCTTGGGCTAGTTGAGCTCACCCTTCTTTTCATCGTTCTCTTCTCTTGAAATGATAATATAAATTTGGGACGAGTCGGGAAACGCAGTGATGGTCCCGAAGATAAGATTAGTAGTCCTCACTATTCGTAAAATAGTGTGATAATAATCTGTAATGAGGACTTTTGTTTGAGTTTGTATAATATCTAGTAGACGATATTTGTATTTAAACTCACGCTTTATGTCGATTGTACACACGGCTTATGTTAATAAGTTGTATTTAAATTACGTACTACATGTAAGTGGCGACTCAAGATGGGTGATGTATACCTAATTTTGGGGGCGTCACATACAACTTCATTATTACAATTGTCGTGCAAAATACGACAACACATATGTTGTGAGTTTAAATACAAATATTATCTTCTAGACAATATCCAAACTCAAATAAGTCCTCATTACAATTATTGATACACTATATTACAAAATAACGAGGACAGCTAAAACAACTGACTTGAAACATTACTCCACACCCCGACTAGTTCCCGCTATATTCTCGCTTCCTGAGAAGAAAAATGGAACAAAAAGGAAAAGGGTGAGCTCAACTAGCCCAGTAAAGAATATAATGACTAAGATAATGTAGAACAAATTATCGTTAGCCTTCAATAAATCAGATAAAATATAATGGACAACAAGTTTTAGATCAATATTCGCAGCGAAAATAACAATTCATTAGAAGAGTTAAGTAGAGAATGAAGTCTACTATCTTCTATGATTTAAAAGTTCATCATCAATATTTTATCCTTGTAACATCAACCAATATACATCTTGAACCAAATATTCATCTTTGCACTACGGGCCAAAGATATTCATTTGTATCACCAGTTGGTCATGTTCATCTCAACACTTGTCCATCTTTGCACTACGGGCCAAAGATATTCATCAGGTAATCATTCATCTTTGCACTACAGGCCAAAGATATTCATCAAGTATCACCATTTAAGACTAAGGATGATGAAAAATATCTTAAAGAAAACGAATCCAGTGAGATAAAAGGATAAAGATTAGGGATTTGTACTTTGGTTTATCCAAGTTCAAAAATACTCCATAATAATCAATTGTGGAGCAAAATTCAAGAATGAAGATCAAAACATGGATACAATCAAAGATAGTAACCATAATAGACAACTTGGATAAAGAAAAAAAATTTAATTTTTCTGTGAATAGTGTCGTATACGTGAATAGTAACCCCAACACGAAAAGGTAGAAATTTCACAAGAAAAATCATACTTCGTGAATAGTACTCATGAATAGTATCGTATTCGTGAATAGTGTTGTATACGTGAATAGTGTCGTATACGTGAATAGTAACCTCGATATGAAAAGGTAAAATTTCATAATAAAATTCATACCAATATTTTGGTATAATGATATTGAAAAAAAAACATCATTTTCGCCATAGTGTAGTAACAGAATACTCTCATTCTTTCTCTCTTATTCTCTCTATAGTACTTTCTCTCTCTATAGCTTTAGTGAATTGGTGAGAAATAATGAAGAAATGAGCTTCTATTTATAGACTTGACAGAGTAAGGGTAAAATAGTCTTTTCGCCATGATTTATGACATCATCGCTTACATCATCGATCATATGACATTATTGCTTACCTCATCGTTCCGATGACGTCATTACTTACCTCATCGTTCCGATGACATCATTGCTTACATCATAAGAATTCAAATTCAATTTGTTCTCTTCCACCTCATTTTACTTTTATACCATAAATTTACTATAATAATGTTACCATTCAAATTATAAAAATCATACTATTATATAATCACATCATACTACTATAATTATTTTATCGGAAAAGATAAAATATCAACTTTCAACAAATGTCACATGCTAAAAAATTCTTCCATTTAAATCTACATTGAATAAATATTTTTTATCATATATATCAACAATTAATTATTCATAAATAATTTTACACAACTACAATATTGACAACCAGGTCGTTCCCATCGTTCCCAGGAAAGAGGAGGTTTTCCGATAAGAATTTCTTCTTATTGGTGCGCAATTAAATAACCTAACCCCTTTTCTCGACAGAACTTTTTAGACATTATCAATAATGTTGTCCAATAATATTAATTCAATAATATGAATCAATAATGTAAAATACTATTCAATTATCACTGTAGCAATTATTGCACCAATAATATGAAAGACTGTGCAATTTTACTATATCAATTATTGAGTGACTTCTTACGTAAGAATCAATAATGAGACATACTGTGCAATACTATGTGCCACTGTGCAACCATGTGTATATTCTTGTTTTTAAGCACGTGTATTCCAACAGCTTTTAATTCAGTAACAACTACGCCAGTTATTTTTATAAAATATTATTTCGCCGCTTTCATATCCCATACGCTTATTCAAGCATGGGGCCCACAAATAAATGGTTGCGCTCGTCGCATTTAATATATTCCCCTTGACGGCAAGAATATTCCACGACCAAACGAATATTTCTTGAGAACAATGAATATTTTATAACCACTTGCTTGCTTCGCAAAATTTGTACATTTCACCCATAACTAAAGCATTATATCCAATCAACACCTTATTATTCAAAAATAATAATTAGAGAAATTAAATCTTTATTCATAAAAAGTTGGGGTCATACAATACATATAAATCTTAATGATAGAATTAGAGTAATAAATGACTTCCTTAATTAATAAGTGTGAAATATTCTACAACATCAAATAAATAGGAAAGGAGGGAGTATTAGGTAGCGGTTGATAAAATTTTATAATTAAGGAGGATGTATTTAATAAAGACTTTTAAATACTTTTTTTAAGTGACAGACTTTTTTAGAGTTTATGGATTTTAATAATTTTTAAAGACTTTTAAAGACTCAATGAAATAAGTGACGGATTTTTATAAACTTTTTACCAAAACTGTGACTCCCCCAAAATTAGGTATACGTCACCCATCTTGGGTTGCCACTTACATGGTACATAAATTCAAATACAAACTTAATTATACATCTGTCGTGTAACATACGACAATACATAAACTAAGAGTTCTAATAGAATATTGTCATTTAGACAATATCCATACTCAAGGAGTCCTCATTACATTTATTGTCACACTATTTAATGTAATAGTGAGAACTACTAATGCTATCTTCTGGACCATCACTCTTTTCCCCGACTCGTCCCAAATTATATTCTCATTTCAAGAGAACAAAGGAAAGAAAGGATGAGCTCAACTAGCCCAAGAAGAAATATTATAACTAAGATAATGCGTAATAAATTATCAATAGTCTTCAACAATGTTAAACCGATAAAATACAATAGACAACCAGTTTAATCAAGCAGCTGAATATCTAATCCATTAAAAGAGTCAAGTAGAAAATAAAGTCTACTATCTTTTAGGTTTTAAAAGGTTTTCATCAATTTTATCACTAAGACTCAGCTTTAATGAATAAACCACAATATCTAATCATCCATGTATCACTACCAAGGATTTTCATCAAATTATCAATGGTCATGACTATACCGAATCACCCCCGGTCATAATCATACCAAAAACTATCCATCATCGCATTACAAAAGCCACCGAGGACTTTTGTCACATCATTTATATCAAGCCATGATTATACCGAATGATCCTCGTCATAATCATACTAAGTTCATCTATGCACGTAAGCGTAAAGATAACATAATATAACATGAGGATGATGACAATGACATAATAATTCAATAAAACAAGTTCACGAATTAATTTATTCAGAACTAATAACGCCCAAATTGTCAACATGATATCGCTTTATAGAGTAAAATTCAAGAATGCTCGTAAAAATATTTTCATTAAAATATCGGATGAAGCGCAAATATCAAGGATATTCCACTAAATTCATGGAGTATAGAAGTTAAAATTTTAACCAACCGAGTATAATAAATAATGAAATAACAAAAGAAATCACCATGCATGCGGATTTAGATGTATAAAAGTTATTCCAATGTAATGATAAATACGTAATAATAAAAAAGCCAAACCAGTCCTGTAAAACATACGCATGTGATATTCCAATAATAATAATAAAGACCTGTAATAAAAAGATTTTAACCAGTCCTGTGTAAAACATACGCATGTGATGTTCCAACTAATAATAAAATAATAATAGAAGAATGTCACAAAGTATAAGGATTCCTCATATACAAAGTTATTCCAATGTAATAAATAAGAATGGAATAATATAAGGATTTCACCAAGTATAGGTATTATTCCATATACAAGTCATGTATAGGTATGCCACTTTTACAAAGTTATTCCAATGTAATAATAAAGAATGGAATAATGTAAGTTCTCTTCATGAATAAGAAAGAATAACACCCTTACGAGTACAACAAATAATATTCCCTACCTTAGAGAGTTTAATATTGGAAAAGTGAAGTAGCAAAATACTTTTCTTCTTTCTCTCTATAGTTTCTCTCTCTGAGTTTCAAAGAATTCGTAAGAAATAATGAAGGAATGAGCTTTCTATTTATAGAAAAACCGAGGGTGGCTCTTGGTCTTAACTAAGGGTCAAAATGACTTTGGTAATATCAAGAGACAACTACTATTCATGAAGGGGTAATTAACCTCGAACAATCAAGAGGCGCTTAACTCTCGTAATATCAAGGGACAACTACTATTTCATGAAGGGTAATTACTATTAACGAAGGTAATTACTATCGACGAAGGTAATTACTATCGAGAAGGTAATTACTATCAAGAAGGTAATACTATCGACGAAGGTAATTACTATTCGACAAAGGTAATTACTATTCACAAAGGTAATTACTATTCACAAAGGTAATTACTATCGACGTAAGGTAATTACTATTCACAAAGGTAATTACTATTCACAAAGGTAATTACTATCGACGAAGGGACTCTTAGATGATGACATATGGGCCCCCATAAAATAATCAAACTTATCACAAACGCCTCATAATGTACTTTTTATATACATCAAGGATCGAATAAATATTACCACAAATCATTTTATTTTTAATCAACACATATTTAATCTTTCAACAATTATTAATCATTTATAACTTGTCGCCTCAATTAATAATTTAATACTATAACATATTATACGTATGATAATGTGACAATAATTGAATCAATAATATAAGAATATGATGCGTTAATTATCGAGAAGAATAATCGAGCATAAATGAGTGACTTCTCACGTAAACATCAATAATCAATATCGTAGTGCTACTATACAACTACGCCAGACATCGTATTTTTTTACTACCGGGTAGTTCAACAGCTTTACTTTTAATACCTCTCGCCGTTATTTTATAGAAAATAATTTTGTCATTTTCTAACTACGACATAATACTTCCGCCAGGGGGTCCACTAATGATTGAGCCGTCGTATTTAATATTCCCCGACAAAAAAAGAATATTCCCCACCAAACGAATATTTTATAACAACTTGCTTACTTTTGCAAAATTTATAAATATTACCCATAACTATAACATTATATCAAATTTATTCCATAATATTCAAAAATAATATTTATAGAAAATTCATCTTTATTTATAAAAGTCGGGCCCTTACAACCTCCCTTCTTATGAAATTTCGCCCTCGAAATTAGGTACGACTCGATATGATAAAGAGGTGAGGATACCTTGAATACCTTTATCGTCAAAATATTAAATTCATCTTCGCAATCCTACCAAAAGATATTCATTAACAATTCATCTTTGCACTACAGCCAAAGATATACAATCAGAAACCAATAATGTCGAGACGCAGCATTAATAATATCACGACCATGAATTATCCATGAACTACTACCAAAGATATTCGTGTTTTCAATTACTACGGCCATGATTATACCGAATAATCTCGGTCATAATCATACCAAGTCTATCAATGCACTACTACCAAAGATGACTTTTACCACATCCATGAATTAATATTTCATCACGAGACTCAACCAATAATTAATCCATATCATCGAATCATCCCCGCACTACAAAAGCCAAGGATATTCATTAGTATCACGACCACTTAATTATCCATGCACTACTACCAAAGATAATCGTGTATTCATTAAGATCACGACCACAAATTATCCATGCACTACGTACCAAAGATAATCGTATTCATTAGTATCACGACCACAAAAATTATCCATGCACTACGCTACCAAAGATAATCGTATTCATTAAGATCACGACCACAAAATTATCCATGCACTACGTACCAAAGATAATCGTGTATTCATTAAGATCACGACCACAAATTATCCATGCACTACGTACAAAGATAATCGTGTTTTCAATTACTACCATGATTATACCCCAACAATCCCTCGGTCATAATCATATCAAGTCCATCTATGCACGTGAGCCACGTATGACTTTCAACATAATATAAGCACGAGGATTATGTCAATGATATAAAGAATCAATCAAATGAGATAAAGGATAAATATTAAACATTTATAATATAATTTATCCAGATTCAAGAATATCCCCATGTTATCAATCACTTAATAATCTTATAATCTAATATCATTAATATTATAACAATATTTTAATCACTTCTAAAATTTATAAACAATTTATTTCAATTGTTTACGCTTTTACCATATAATGCATTTAATCATTCAAAATGCCATACTCATAAGATATCATCACCAATGATCAAATCCTCATCAAAAATATGCATATACTCTATATAGGATTCTCTAGCCATAAAATCCTATTTTCCAATTTTGTTACTTCACATAACATATTTAACTCATATGTTCAGAATCAAACTATTTTTATGAAAAATATCAAATCAGTTCCAAAAATATTTCTTTTCTGGGATTTAGCATAATATAGTCCCATAATTAAAATATATTTTCTCAAATTTTAAAATTTATTTACTATTTTTCAAAAATTAATTTCTAATTAATTCCTTAAGAATTTTGCTACCTCAAGTTTAACTCCAGAAATTCCCAAATCTTGGCAGGACATTACACATGTTAATGTGAGCCTCCAGTTTAAATTTCATGGTCATCGGAGTTGTAGAACTCCGATTATAGCATTTTTCGTCAGAAAATCTTAAATATTGAAATTGTCATAACTTGCTCATTTTAAGTCGGAATGAGCTCATTTTTGGACACGATGTTCTTTATACCATATACTTTTATGTCCCAAATGGCCTGAATTTTTCTCACTAATTAAGTGGCCAAAACAGCCCTTACAAAAACGTGGCAGCAGCCTTTTGGACATTTTCAAGTTTTGACTCCTTTGCTAAAATCACCCACACGAAAATCTACAACACCTTTTTCATTGATTCCACTTGGATTAGTTAGGTAACTCATAGATCTAACTCTAGGACTTAACCACACTCAAAAATTCAAAATATAATAGGAGATTTGGTCAATTGAATTTCATGTTACGTTTTTCACCAAAATCTGTTTTTAACTCCTTGTGATTTTTAAGAAACTTTCATGTTTTCACATACTAACCAACATAACTCATCATAACACTTACTAATACCACGTATACCCATGATTTTCATTAGTCCAATGCTTTTATTATGACTTTCATCATAAACCACGTAAACTGCTCATTTTAGTTGAGAAAATATTTGAGGGTTTAAGAAATGGGTTTTGTCAGATGGGGTCAATAATACGAATTCGATTTCACGCCTAAGTAGGCTAAGAAGTCTTCAAGAATACGCCAGAAAATTTATTAATAATAGAAATATCATTCAAAATCGTGACTCTCATCCAAGACTTGATAAGACGTCACATCGATACCAACCGCGACTTCTATCCCTTAACCTAGATAAAGACCTCACAATGATACCTATAAACTTGCCATCTTCATTCACGATGTCGCCACGTAAAGTCTAGCTTCGGCATTCCCACACAAGGAAGTCAACAACGAAAGGTTCGGGGCTCTTTACTTATGGCTTGATATGACAATAATTGACTTTAGTAGTTTGGTTACTCAAATTCGCATAACAAGTTGGTTATGAATATAAAAGCTAACAACCTTACGAAAAAGCATAATGAGTAGTTAACCAATTGATTCCTAAAATCACATCAAAGGCAAGTATTTTCAAAAAGATAAGATCGACAGTAACGTGAAAGTGTTTATTTGAATCAAACAAGATTTAAAAATAGTAATAGAATTTAAGACTCCTACTAACGGTTTCAACCAAT
Organism: Panax quinquefolius; assembly: GCA_020205615.1. Classification (NCBI taxonomy): domain Eukaryota; kingdom Viridiplantae; phylum Streptophyta; class Magnoliopsida; order Apiales; family Araliaceae; genus Panax; species Panax quinquefolius. Next base: position 28,830,045 of record CM035154.1, read on the forward strand.
AAGTCAAAGTCTAACTTCTCCTGAGTCAAATTTAAACGCCGAACGCAAGCAAGAGAGATAAAATAATGGGTAGAACCGGTATCTTATAAGGTATAGACTTCGCAATTTATAATTAACTAACCCGCTAACTTCGTTCGGCTTACTCGCTTTTTGAGAAGTCATGAAAATGCACTTCCTAAAACCAACGACTTTGTTTTGTCCATATCCACCTTTGTGCCACCGTCCCAAATAGACTTCGACTTTGGTGCACAACAAAATTGGGCTAAATGACCTTCTCTTCTTGCAATTTTCACTTCTATTATCTTTGCCATGATTACCACACCAAGTGGTTACCATTCTTAGCATGATAATTTCCACGATGGTTATCATTATTCGATAGCCGCTGCCACCAAAGATGATTATTATCGTGTTGTTGGTCGTTACCTTTTGTTTGAAATAATCAACACTCTCATGTGCTTCATTGCTTATCTCAAAGATTTTCAGATGCCATTCTCAAACACCGCCACAAAACAAGGGTTAATTAACATATCACATATTATCCCTATACTCCTAATCGACCAATTAAATACCAAATAAATTTAGGTAGGTCATACTAGCGAAGGAATTCCTGCCTCTCCTCCTAGTTCTTATCTCACATCTCACCAGGATCATATCCCTAAGCTCGATACCAACCGTGACGCCCCCAAAATTAGATATACGCCACCCATCTTGGGTCGCCACTTATATGGTACATAAATTCAAATACAAACTTAATTATACATCTATCGTAACATACTACGACAATACATAAACCGAGAGTTCTAATAGAATATTGTCATTTAGACAATATCCATACTCAAGGAGTCCTCATTACATTTATTGTCACACTATTTAATGTAATAGTGAGGACTACTAATGCTATCTTCTGGACCATCACTCTTTTCCCCGACTCGTCCCAAATATATTCTCATTTCAAGAGAATAAAGAAAAGAAAGGGTGAGCTCAACTAGCCCAAAGAAGAAATATTATAACTAAGATAATGCGTAATAAATTATCAATAGTCTTCAACAATGTTAAACCGATAAAATACAATAGACAACCAGCTTTAATCATAGCTGAATATGCAATCCATTAAAAGAGTCAAGTAGAAAATAAAGTCTACTATCTTTTATGTTTTAAAAGGTTTTCATCAATTTTATCACTAAGACTCAGCTTAATGAATAAACCACAATATCTAATCATCCCCGTATTACTACTTGGCCAAGGATTTCATCAAATTATCAATGGTCAAGACTATACCGAATCACCCCGGTCATAATCATACCAAAACTATCCATCATCGCATTACGTGCCACCGAGGACTTTTGTCACATCATTTATATCAAGCCATGATTATACCGAATGATCCTCGGTCATAATCATACTAAGTTCATCTATGCACGTAAGCCAAAGATAACATAATATAATAATATGAGGATGATGACAATGACATAATAATTCAATAAAACAAGTTCACGAATTAATTTATTCAGAACTAATAACGCCCAAATTGTCAACATGATATCGCTTTGTAGAGTAGTAAAATTCAAGAATGCTCGTAAAAATATTTTCATTAAAAATATCGATGAAGCGCAAATATCAAGGATATTCCACTAAATTCATGGAGTATAGAAGTCAAAATTTTAACCAACCGAGTATAATAAAGAATGAAATAACAAAAGAAATCACCATGCACGCGTATATTGTGATGATGTGTTATTCCAATGTAATGATAAATAATAATAAAAAAGCGGAACCAGTCCCAAGTAAAACACACGCATGTGATGTTCCAACTAATAATAAAATAATAGAAGAATGTCACCAAGTATAAGGGATTCATGATTGATATTCCAAAGTTATTCCAATAATAATAAATAAGAATGGAATAATATAAGGTTTTCACCAAGTATAAATAAGATTCATATATAAGGATTTCACAAGTATAGGTATTCCATGATATATAGTCATGTAGGTATGCCACTTTACAAAGTTATTCCAATGTAATAATAAAGAATGGAATAATGTAAGTTCTCTTCTTCATGAATAAGAAAGAATAACACCCCTTACGAGTACAACAAATAATATTCCCTACCTTAGAAGAACTGAATATTGGAAAAGTGAAGTAGCAAAATACTTTTCTTCTTTCTCTCTATAGTTTCTCTCAGAGTTTCAAAGAATTCGTAAGAAATAATGAAGGAATGAGCTTTCTATTTATAGAAAAAACCGAGGGTGGCTCTTGGTCTTAACGGCGGGTCAAAATGACTTTTGGTAATATCAAGAGACAACTACTATTCATGAAGGGGTAATTAACCCTTGGAACAATCAAGAGGCGCTTAACTCTCGTAATATCAAGGACAACTACTATTTCAGAAGGGGTAATTACTATCGACGAAGGTAATTACTATCAAGGTAATTACTTATCGATGAAGGTAATTACTATTGAAGAATTAATTACTATCGACGGTTGTAAATACTATCGACGAAGGTAATTACTATTCACAAAGGTAATTACTATTCACGAAGATAAATACTATTCACCAAGGTAATTACTATCGACGAAGGGACTCTTAGATGATGACATATGGGCCCCCATAAAATAATCAAACTTACCACAAACGCCTCATAATGTACTTTTATATACATCAAGGATCAATAAATATTACTACAAATCATTTTATTTTTAATCAACACATATTTAATCTTTCAACAATTATTAATCATTTATAACTTGTCGCCTCAATTAATAATTTAATACTATAACATATTATACGTATGATACTTTGTGACAATAATCGAATCAATAATATAAGAGATATGATGCAACAATTATCGAAGTAATAATCGAGCATAAATTGAGTGACTTCACGTAAGATCAATAATCAATATCGTGTGCTACTATACAACTACGCCAGACATCGCATTTTTTACTACTACCGGTAGTTCAACAGCTTTTTTAGAATACCTCCCTCTGCAAGTTATTTTTATAGAAAATAATTTTGTCATTTTCTAACTACGATAATACTTCCGTTGTGGGGTCCACTAATGATTGAGTCGTCATACTAATATTCCCCCGACAAAAAGAATATTCCCCACCAAACGAATATTTTATAACAACTTGCTTACTTTGCAAAATTTATAAATATTACCCACAACTATAACATTATATCAAATTTATTCCATAATATTCAAAAATAATATTTATAGAAAATTCATTTTATTTATAAAAAGCGTGGTCTTACAAAAATATCGATAGACTTTTGTATACTTCTAATATATCTTGCACTTATATTAATTGTTAAAAAGTCAAAAAAGATCTTATATTTTAGATGAAATGAGTACGATATTAAATAATATTAAAATATTTTGACCATATCACAACTTAATTTAAAATAAAAGGCATTGTTAAAGTTGAATTATTATATCATACCCAAATCTATTACAAGAAAATGTTATATTTCATAAAAAAAAATAATTTTCTACTAACAATAATATAAAATAAAATTTTGATTTTAAAATTGTTCATTGTCATTTTCTATCAAGTCATTATTACTAAACTAACAATTTATAATTTTCAACAAATAAAAAAATTAACAAATTTATTAATTTTAAAAATAAACATAAAAAAATAACTCATTAATATTTACAAATATAATAAATGAGATTTTTTTATGGGAGAGAAGAAATATAAAATGATATTAAAATATTTGTTATCTCGATTTATACAATTGGTTCTATTTGGAACCCTTAACGCTACCCTTTTTTTAACCCTTCCTCTTTTTTCTCTCTCTTCACCTGCTATAATAGCTCTCTTTCTTTTTGGAATTTTTATTTTGAAATGACTGAGGTAGAGAGAGCAAGTGAGAAAGATATATATATATATATATATATATATTATTTTGTTTTCTCTTCTTTATTTGATCTCCTCTATCTCTTTCTCTTTCTACTTTGTTCATCTTCTCACTTTCTCAAGTATTTAGAAGTCTTTAAAAGTCTTTAGAGATGAGCTCGGACTTTGGATATAAGTCTCTTTTCTTCTAAAGTCTATCAAACTCTACCATTTGATAGAAATTGAAAAATCTATGACTTTTTAAATACCAAAATACTTTTATAGACTTTATAAAAGTCTCATTTCAATATCACAAAACTTTTAAATACATTACAAAAGTTGTAATTAAATACCAGTAAACTTTTATAAACTCTTTAAATATCTTGATTGAATACAACCAAACTTTAAAAGTCTTTAAAAATCTTATAATTTAGAGATCTGTATAAAATAGAGTGTCTGTTTGAAACAAAGATAAAATAAAAAAGTTTGTTTGATAATTGAACTTTTCAAAACGTCTTAATAACATATTTGATTAATTTAACTTTGTATATTGTTTTGAATAATTCAAGCACTTTTATGAGAAAAAATATGATATTGTTATAAAATTATGGATGTCTAGATTCATATAATGGATGTCTAGATACATTCTCCTTATCTTTTATTGTAACTCCCATGTCCATTTAGTTTTGAAACTCATGTCCTTTGAGTTTTGTAACCTCATAGTATTTATGTTCTTATATCTATATATAAGAGCATTGTAAAGTGATTGATATATACAAGAAGAATATGAGAATACTTTTTTTCTTCTAATCATATTTGTTCTTGATTTTAGTAATATTTTATAACACGTTATCAGCATGAATTGCTCTTTACTTTTGTCTTGTAGTAGATAATCATATTTGGTTTGTTGATAAGAAGAAGAAAAAAATAATGGAGCTTGAACTTTTAGCTTCCCTTGAGTAGTTGAGAATGGACTCAGTTTTCATGGTGATTTAGCGAATGAAAGATAAGTATGGTTCATACTACTTGTCTTATTATTTGATTTTAAATTTACGTATGAAAAAATGATATTTTGTTTCAAATTTATCCCATATCACTTTATTTCAATCTATATATGCATCATTTCCTGAGATACTTATTATCAGGCTTCTATTTGATCTTGTGATTAACACAAATGTCAGGTTTCTGGTAGCCACTCTTCTCATTAAACTTTGAAAAATTGGTGCACCGCAATATTAACATCAATGCTAGTCGGTAGTTGACGAGGATCAAAGTTATAGTAATTAGGCATATGTGACTGACTTCCCTATTATACCCATTACATTGAGAAGAAAGTGGTAGAAAATTTTGGAACCCAAATGTTGATTTTATTTTTAGGACCGCTTTAAAAATGTATGCGTTCGATTGAGAGGTTTAACACATACCGTACGTCCCGTCACATTAGATCGATATAATGATAAGTTGCATTTTCTCGCTCATCTTCTTTATTTTATGTCAAAGTCTAATATACATACGTATACGATATTTTTGATAGAAAAATTACGTCTCTGCTCCTAGAGTTAATTAGTTTGTTTGTAGCATATATATGGTGTCTAGTCAAATCAACATAACGCTGAAAATAATGATACAGATATCCAATTATATACGTATAATATACGTATACGTATTGTTTCATTACAATTAAATTTGATATACATATAATCATTTTGTTTAACAAAAGACGCGTGAGACAATAATAATAATGGACAACTCTGAAGTTTCTGATAATACAAATTACGTAAGTACACTACTTTTGTGATGTAGTAGTATTACTATAAGCAAATAATCATTCTACTTCTCAATTCTCCCACTTTGAAAGTGACTAGAGAAGGGTAAATATTTTTATTGTCTTCTTATAAATTTATACTTAGTTATTTAATTTCTGTAAGACCCCGAAATTTTTTAAATAAAAAGGAATTTCCTTTATTTATTATTTTGAAATAGTAAGGGTTGATTTGATTAATGTGGATAGTTAAGGGTTAAATATGCAAATATTTCAAATTAAGCAAGTGGTTATAAAATATTCATTATCGTCGAGGAATATTCGTTTGGTCGTGGAATATTCGTACTGCTTGTGGAATATTCGTAATGCTGACAAGCACCCATGTGTGGGCCCCATAACTGAAAGCGAATGGATGAAGAAAACGACAAATATAAGTTATTTTAAATAACTTGGCGTAGTTATTCTGCTAATTATCTTGTTGGAATACCCGTGGTTAAAACACACTAATACGCTGTTGTTGAACAAGAAGATACCTGCAGATTGCACCAATTATTGATTCTTACGTAAGAAGGCACTTTACTCAATAATGGTTACAAAGAATTAATTCTCAATTCGATATTTTATTTTATTGATTCAATAATTGTTGCGTTGATATTTTATATTCTTTGTTGTTTCAATAATTGTCATTACACAAAGATCTTTCATTATCGAAAGCAATAATTCATATTATCCAATAATATTATTAGATAACATTATTGGCAATGTCTAGAAAGTTACATCTAAGGAGAGGTTTGGTCACCTAATCATGCAAGAAGAAGAAATTCTTATTGAAAGCCCCTCTTTCACGAACCTACTTTGGTTGTCAATATTGTGATTCGTAATATTATTTGTGAATAATTAATTATTGATTCATATGATGAGGAAAATATTGATTTTATGTGGATATAGATGGAGAAAATTTAAAAATGACAATTGTTGAAAATTAATATTTTATCTTTTTCTCGATAAAATAATTCATTTAAATATATTATTTTAATAATATATTAACGGTGATATTTTACAACGAATGTGGGATATATGAGTATACGAGGAGGAAGAGTATTTTTGTTGCAATAAATGATTAACACATGTTTTGTGTGTCGGTGGACCCCATTTCTTGACCAAGTTTGATTATAAATTTTTAAAATCGCCTGGTTTGAGGATTTCTTGTCCATTTACATTTGGAATTTGGAAAACTTTCTTCCGCAGTTGTAGAGAATTGAATTTCCTATAAAAAGTTGCGAGATTCAATTTTCTGATAAAAGACCTATTTATTGTGAATTATTGAAGTTCAAGTTCAAATAATTGATTTTTGGAAGTTTAAAATATTTTTAATTACAAAAACGTTTTTTCCATTTTTGAAACTCATTTAACATGTGCATGGTGGCTGAATTCAGATTCAAGATGTGGGCGTATGAATTTTGTTTATATATAATATTATTATATTCAATTTTCTGCTTTGGTGTTCTAAGCAATTTCCTATAAATAGGTGCTTAGGTTAGAATTGAAAATCACACCGTAAACTCAAGTTTTCTCTCTATATTATCGAGCGTATTCTTGTGAGTATTTTGAGTATACTTTGAGTATTACTATACGGTCTGAAGTTCAAGTCATAGCCTATATCCGGTGTTTCAACTAGAAGTACTGTCTTTCGAGGTAAGGGATATTATTTTTTTTCGTAATGATATTATTTCTTCAATATCATTATGCTGAAATGTTGATCTGAAGTTTTTATCAAATTTGGAACTTTTTCATGTCGGGGTTACTATTCATGGGTTACTATTCATGAGTTACTATTCACGAAGTTACTATTCATGAAGTTACTATTCACGAGTTACTATTCACGAGTACTATTACGTAAGCGTGAAGATGTTTTTGTGGAATTTCTATCTTTTGGTGTCTGAGTTACTATTCACGATATCGGACTTTATTCACGTATACTGACCTTATTCACGATACTGGCACTATTCAATCGAAAAATAAAATTTCTTCTTTTTGTCCAAAATATCTATTCGGATACTAACTCGATTGTATCCATGTTTTGATCATTCTTGAATTTTACACCACTATGATTATTTTTTTTGAGGTATTTTTGGATGTGGATAAAACCAAGTACTGAATCCTTAATCCTTAATCCTTGTCATTTTGTTTCACCGGATTCGCTTTTTTAAAATATTTTCATCATCCTCGCCTTAAATGATGATATTATTGAATATCTTTGGCCCGTAGTGCAAAGATGAATGATTTTGAAAGAATATCTTTGGCTCAGAGTGCAAAGATGAACAGTGTGTGAGATGAACACGACCGATTGATTAATATCTTTGGCCCGTAATGCAAAGATGAACAGTGTTTAAATGAATACGACTTAATGATGAATATCTTTGCCTCAGTAGTGCAAAGATGAATATTTGATTCCGTATGTATATTGATTGATGTTACGGGATAAAATATTGATGATGGATCGTTAAATTCATAGATTATAGTAGATTTCATTCTCTACGTAACTCTTTCTATGAATTATTATTTCACGCGAATATTGATCCGAAACTTGTTGTCTATTGTATTCTATCGATTTTTTCCTCGTTGAAGACTAACGATAATTTGTTGTATATTATCTTAGTCATAATATTCTTTATTGGACTAGTTGAGCTCACCCTTTTCCTTGTTGTTCCATTTTTCTTCTCGGGAGGCGAGAATGTAAAGTACTAGTCGGGGTATGGAATGAAGGTTCTAGAGAGAGTTGTTTAGTAGTCCTCACCATTTTGTAAAATAATGAATCAATAATTATGATGGGGATTTATTTGCATGTGGATATTGTCTAGAAGACAATATTATATTTAAACTCATTATATATATTGTCGTATTTCACACGACATTTGTATTATCAAGTTGTAGTTTGCTTTTTTGTACCATGTATTTGGCGACTTCGAATGGGTGTTGTGTATACCTATTTTGGGGGCGCCACAGCTGGTATCGAGCTTAGGGATATGATCTCCATGAGATCGGGAAATAGAACTAGGAGGGAGAGACGAGTAAATCCTTCGCCAAAGTGTGTCCTACCTAAGCTTATTTGTTAGTTAGTCAAGATATAGGGATATTATGTGATATATTGATTTCCTTAATTAACCCTTGTTTTATGACGATTTGAGAATGTCGATCGAGAATATTAACAAAGGAGTAAATGAGACCGTGGGAGATGCTCTGTATTTACCAACGAGGAGAACGTCAGCAACAGTGGGCAATGTTCCTCCCATGAACAACACCACCATTTGAAAGCGATGATGAACGAGGGATGTTTAGAAGCTTTTTGCAGTTCATGCAAAATCGACGAGGAGACTCGTGTTCAAAATACTGAGGAGGAAATGATAGCAATTCACGGGTGGTCACAAATGCAAGCTCAAAGAGTCGGGACCACCGTGAATTGCAGGGAAAGCGGATCCGATTAAAGGCGAGACGTGGGTCAAACAAATTACCAAGATATTCGATGTCTTGGGATGCACGGAGAAATGAAAGTTCCATTCGCCACCTTTATGTTCCGTGGCGAGGCAGACATCGGTGGGAATCAGTGAAGCGTACCCATCCAATTTGCACTCAAATGTCGTGGGAGACGTTTGAAAGCGATTCAATGACAAGTACTTCCACGAAAGTATTCGGTCATATGAAGGAAGTGGAGTTTATTAGACTAGAGCGTAATAACATGACGGTGTCCCAAAGACGAGGCGAAAGTTCATGGAGTTATCCGTGTTTGCACCTCATTTGGTGGAGAATGAGGAACGATGACGCGGATGTTTCGAGAGGTTTGAAACCCGACATACGTCAAGATCTCATTTCTCATAAATTTTCTCTCTATTCAGGATGTTGTCAGCGGGGCTCGGTTGTTAGAAGCGAGATAACGAGTACGTTCAACCGAGGGACCATAACCGTGGATCATACTAGTAGATAGCGATCATCGAATAACGATAACCAATGGAGAAAGAAGAATACGAATAAAGGCGGTACCACTCCGGTGGTAATCGTGGCCATGAAAATAGAAGAAGCGAGTCGGGAGGAGATTTTAAAAGAGGAGATTCAACAACGACCATGTGAAGACGTCGGCCACCAGATGTGAACTAGTTTTAAGGGAGGAGAACGACCACCGGTCATATATTTACAAATGCGGAAAGAGGGACATATCACCAAACCGCCCACAACAGCTTCAAGGTATGCTATAATTGTGGAAAGGAAGGACATATCGCTCGAGATTGTACGATGCGAAACCTAGTTCAATGGGGACGGTGACTCAAAAGATCGTCCCGTAAAAGTCAAAGTCAACGATTCCGGAAGAGCGTTTGTTGTGACCGGTCAAAATACGAGAACCCGAACGAAGTTAGCACGGGTTAGTTAATTATAAATTCTTAAGTAAGTATATACCTTACTAGATATTGGTTCTACCCATTCTTTTATCTCTCTTTACTTACTTTCAACGTTTGAACTTGACTACGGAGAAATTAAACTTTGACCTATCTCAGGAGACTCCATTAGGAGAAACTTTCATTACATCCGTTGTTTAAAAATCTTGCTTGATTCAAGTTGGCACTATCACATTACACCGTTAACCTTATTTCTATAGAGATATTTGCTTTTGATGTGATTTTAAGGTTAACTACTCATCATGCCAAATTGATTGCTTTTGTAAGGTTGTTAGTTTTCATATTCCTAAGCAACCTTGTTATTCAATTCAAGCAATCAAACCATTGTAGTCAAACATTTTCATATCAAGCCATGAAGTCATTCGTTTATTACGGATGTCAAGTTTTCTTAGTCCATGTTATGGATTTGAATAAAGACACGTCGATTTGAATAATATTCTGTTGTTATTGATTTTTCCCGACGTATTTCTGAAGAATTTCTTGGTTTACTCCCAAAGACCGATATTAAATTTTGTATCGACTTTGAACCCTATCTACAAAACTCATTTCTAAAATCTCATATCGAATGGCTCTATTGAACTTCGAGTTAAAAATTCAACTATAAATTTGGTACACGAGCCTTTATCTTGTGACTTCCTTTGTGGAATTCACCTAAGCGACTCTCTGTAGGGGCGCCATATTAGTGCGATAGTAAACCGATAGGTGTCATTATGAAGTGCTATCCAAGATTGGGATATGAGTCACAATTGAGAGCAACTAAGTCGCTTATCGAAAGACGTAGCTTTCTAGAGGCTTAGTTGGTTATTATCGGAGATTCGTTGAAGGATATTCTCGAATCGCTATTCCATTAACGCAATGACTCGTAGAGATACAAAATTCGAATGGAGCAAGGAATGTGGGAAGAGCTTGAAGAACTCAAGAGGAGACTCATTTCAAAGACATGTTCGATCATGCCATCCCGAAAAGCGAACGTGATAGTAGACGCGCGATGAGTAGAAGATTATATGCGAGAACGAAAAGCGATGATGTCAAATATACGATAGAGCCAACTTTAATAGAAAAAGTTAAGGTTGCTCGAGCCACCGAATCGGAGTTGATGCGTATGAAGAAGAAAAAGTACAAGAAGGAGCTATTCGCAAGCGAGAATTGATGAAGAAGGAATACTTGAGTCCACTCTAGACTTTGTGTTCTAACGACTCGATTTGAAGTACAAGATTATGATGGAGGCACACAATCGCCATTTGCAATCCATCCTCGAAGTACTAAAATGTATCGTGATCTTCGACATACATTTTGGTGGAACAATATGAAGATAGAGATTGCAAAGTTTATCTCGATGTGTTTAACTTGCCAACGTGTAAAGGCGGAGCATCTTGTACCTAAGGGTCCGTTGCAACCACTTGAGATTCCGGAATGGAAGTGGGAACACATTACCATGGATTTCGTTACGGGTCTTCCTACGGTTTCTCAAGGCATCAATGCTATTTGGGTTATTGTTGATAGATTAACCAAGTTTGCTAATTTCTTGCCGATACGAGAGACTTATTCCCTTGAACGTCTTTCTCGTATGTACGTAAATGCGATTGTGAGATTGCATGGCATGCCAGTATCCATAGTTTTAGATCGTGACCCAAGATTCACTTCATGATTTTGGGTTAGAAAGCTATAGGCACGACTTTTGATTCGGTTTGGCATACCATCCTCAAACGGATGGGCAATCGAAAGGACTACTCAAACTCTTGAAGATATATTAAAACTCGTGTCCTAGATTTCAAGGGTAGTTGGGATAAGTATTTACCATTGGTGGAATTCTCATACAACAATAGTTATTAAACAAATATAGGCATGGTTCCATCCAAGCATTATATGGACGAAAATGTCGCTTCTCCAATATGTTGGGATGAGGTGGGTGAAGCAACATTGTTGGGACCCGAAAGTTAAGACGTATGACTCACCGAAAAGATCCAAATGATTCGACAACGTATACAAACCGGCACAAGATCGACAAAAGAGTTATGCGGATCTTCATCGAAAGGACGTGGAATTTAATGTAGGGATCATGTATTGTCATGAAGTTGCTCCATGGAAGGGAGTTACAAGATTTGGTAAGAGAGAAAGCTCAATCCACGATTTATCTGTCCATTTCAAATTCTTAATCGAGTAGGAAATGTAGCCTATAGACTTGCGTTACCTCCGAGTATGTCTCGTGTTCATAATGTGTTTCACATATCTCGTATTTCAGTAAATATGTGAAAGACCCGAACCACGTTATAGAGTTAGAACCAGGACGAGATAGCCAAGACTTAACGTATGAGGAGGTACCACCAAGATTTTGGATAGGAAGGAGCATGTCCTACGCCAAGAAAGGTTATACCACAAGTTAAAGTTTTGTGGAGGAATCATGCTATAGAGGAAATGACACGGAATTGGAAACGGAAATGAAAGCGAGGTATCCTCACCTTTTGAAACACTGTGTACGTACGTCGAATTTCGAGGACGAAATTTCATAAGGAGGGAGGTTGTAAGACCCTAAATTTTTAAATAAAAAGGAATTTCCTTTATTTATTATTTTGAAATAGTAAGGGTTGATTTGATTAATGTGGATAGTTAAGGGTTAAATATGCAAATATTTCAAATTAAGCAAGTGGTTATAAAATATTCATTATCGTTGGGGAATATTCGTTTGGTCGTGGAATATTCGTCTCGCTTCAGAATATTCGTATGCGACCACAAGCATGCCATGTGTGGGCCCCATAACGGAAAGCGAATGGATGAAGAAAACGACAAATATAAGTTGTTTTTAAATAACTAGCGTAGTTGTTATTCAAGTATAATCTTGTTGGAATACCCGTGGTTAAAACACACTAATACGCGCTGTTGAACAATGGCACCAGATTGCACCAATTATTGATTCTTACGTAAAAGGCACTACTCAATAATGGTTACGTGAATTATCGCTCAAAGATTTTATTTTATTGATTCAATAATTGTTGCGTTGATATTTTATATTGTTTGTTGTTTCAATAATTGTCATTACACAAAGATCTTTCATTATCGAAGCAATAATTCATATTATCTCGAATAATATTATTAGATAACATTATTGGCAATGTCTAGAAAGTTCTGCCTAAGGAGAGGTTTGGTCACCTAATCATGCCAAAGAAGAAGAAATTCTTATTGAAAGCCCTCTTTCCTGGAACCGCACGGTTGTCAATATTGTGATTCTCAGAATATTATTTGTGAATAATTAATTATTGATTCATATGATGAGGAAAATATTGATTTTATGTGGATATAGATGGAGAAAATTTAAAATGACAATTGTTGAAAATTAATATTTTATCTTTTTCTCGATAAAATAATTCATTTAAATATATTATTTTAATAATATATTAATCGGTGATATTTTTACAACGAATGTGGGATATATGAGTATCTGAGGAGGAAGAGTATTTTTGTTGCAATAAATGATTAACACATGTTTTGTGTGTCTCATGGACCCCATTTCTTGATCGAAGTTTGATTATAATGTAAAATCGCTTGCTTTGAGGATTTCATTCAATTTCATTTTGAATTTGGAAAAACTTTCTTCTGCGCAGTTGTAGAGAATTGAATTTCCTATAAAAATTTGCGAGATTCAAATTTTCTGATAAAAGACCTATTTATTGTGAATTATTGAAGTTCAAGTTCAAATAATTGATTTTGGAAGTTTAAAATATTTTTAATTACAAAACGTTTTTTTCCATTTTTGAAACTCATTTAACATGTGCATGGTGGCTGAATTCAGATTCAAGATGTGGGCGATGAATTTTGTTTATATATAATATTATTATATTCAATTTTCGCTTTGGTGTTCTAAGCAATTTCCTATAAATAGGGTGCTTGGGTTAGAATTGAAAATCACACCAAATCAAGTTTTCTCTCTATATTATCGAAATTATTCTTGTGAGTATTTTGAGTATACTTTGAGTATTACTATACGGTCTGCAAGTTCAAGTCATAGCCTATATCCTGTTTTTTAACTAAGTCTTGTCTTTCGAGGTAAGGGATATTATTTTTTTTCAGTAATGATATTATTTCTTCAATATCATTATCTTTGAAATGTTGATCTGAAGTTTTATCAAATTTGGAACTTTTTCATGCTCTGGGTTACTATTCATGGGTTACTATTCATGAGTTACTATTCACGATTCTTACTATTCATGAAGTTACTATTCACGAGTTACTATTCACGAGTACTATTCATGAAGCGTGAAGATGTTTTGTGGAATTTCTATCTTTTGGTGTCTGAGTTACTATTCACGTGATACGGCACTATTCACGATATCTGACTATTTCACGATACTGTGACTATTCAATAGAAAAATAAAATTTCTTCTTTTTGTCCAAAATATCTATTCGGATACTAACTCGATTGTATCCATGTTTTGATCATTCTTGAATTTTACACCACTATGATTATTTTTGAGGTATTTTGGATGTGGATAAAACCAAGTACGAATCCTTAATCCTTAATCCTTGTCATTTTGTTTCACCGGATTCGCTTTTTTAAAAATATTTTCATCATCCTCGGTCTTAAATGATGATATTATTGAATATCTTTGGCACAGTAGTCAAAGATGAATGATTTTTGAAGAATATCTTTGGCCCCAGTAGTGCAAAGATGAGCAGTGTTGAGATGAACACGAATGGATTGATTAATATCTTTGGCCTGTAATGCAAAGATGAACAGTGTTTAAATGAACATGACTAATCGATGAATATCTTTGGCCTCAGTAGTGCAAAGATGAATATTTGATTCCGGATGTATATTGATTGATGTTACGGGGATAAAATATTGATGATGGATCGTTAAATTCATAGATTATAGTAGATTTCATTCTCTACGTAACTCTTCTTATGAATTATTATTTCACCGCGAATATTGATCTCAAAACTTGTTGTCTATTGTATTCTATCGATTTTTCCTCGTTGAAGACTAACGATAATTTGTTGTATATTATCTTAGTCATAATATTCTTTACTTGGACTAGTTGAGCTCACCCTTTTCCTTGTTGTTCCATTTTTCTTCTCGGGGAGGCGAGAATGTAGCGAGTACTTAGTCGGGGTATGGAATGAAGGTTCTAGAGAGAGTTGTTTAGTAGTCCTCACCATTTTGTAAAATAATGAATCAATAATTATGATGGGGATTTATTTGCATGTGGATATTGTCTAGAAGACAATATTATATTTAAACTCATTAAGATATATTGTCGTATTTCACACGACATTTGTATTATTGAAGTTGTAGTTTGCTTTTTGTACCATGTATTTGGCGACTCGAATGGGTGTTGTGTATACCTATTTTGGGGGCGCCACAGGTTGTATCGAGCTTAGGGATATGATCTCCCATGGAGATCGGGAATAGAACTAGGAGGGAGAGACGGTAAATCCTTCGCTAGTGTGTCCTACCTAAGCTTATTTGTTAGTTGGTCAAGATATATAGGGATATTATGTGATATATTGATTTCCTTAATTAACCCTTGTTTTATGATGATTTTGAGAATGTCGAATCGAGAATATTAACAATGGAGTAAATGAGACCGTGGAGATGCCTGTCTTTACCAACGAGGAGAACGTGCAACAGTCGGGCAATGTTCCTCCCGTGAACAACACCACCGAAAGCGAGATGATGAACGAGGGATGTTTAGAAGCTTTTTGCGAGTTCATGCAAAATCGATTTAGGAGACTCGTGTTCAAAATACAGAGGAAATGATAGCAATTCACGGTGGTCACAAATGCAAGCAGCTCAAAGAGTTGGGACCACCGCACTGGGAAAGCCGGATCCGATTAAAGTGAGACGTGGGTCAAACAAATTACCAAGATATTCGATGTCTTGGGATGCACGGAGGAACAGAAAGTTCCATTCGCCACCTTTATGTTCCGTGGCGAGGCGATTCTCGGTGGGAATCATGAAGCGTGCACCCATCCACCGCACTCGGCGATGTCATGGGAGACGCTTTGAAGCGCTTCAATGACAAGTACTTCCCCGAAAGTATTCGTCTATATGAAGGAAGTGGAGTTTATTAGACTAGAGCGAATAACATGACGGTGTCCCAAAGACGAGGCGAAGTTCATGGAGTTATCCAGTTTCACCTCATTTGGTGGAGAATGAGGAACGTATGACGCGGATGTTTCGAGAGGTTTGAAACCCGACATACGCCGAGATCTCATTTCTCATAAATTTTCTCTATTCAGATGTTGTCAATGAGGCTCACGATTGTTAGAGCGAGATAACGAAATACGCTCAACCGAGGACCATAACCGAGGATCATACTGTAGATAGCGCCATCGAATAACGATAACCAAATGGGAGAAAGAAGAATACAGACAAAGCGGAACCACTCCGGTGGTAATCGTGGCCATGAAAATAGAAAGAAAGCGAGTGGGAGGAGATTTTAAAAGAGGAGATTCAACAACGACCATGTAAAGACGTCGGTAAGAGAGCAACTAGTTTTAAGGGAGGAGAACGACCACCCCATTATATATGCTACAAATGCGGAAAAGAGGGACATATCACCAAACCGCCCACAACAGTTCAAGGTATGCTATAATTGTGGAAAGGAAGGACATATCGCTCGAGATTGTACAATGAATGAAACCTAGTTCAATGGGGACGGTGACTCAAAAGATCGTCCCGAAAAGTCAAAGTCAACGATTCCGGAAGAGCGTTTGTTGTGACTGGTCAAAATACGAGAAACCCGAACGGTTAAGACGGTTAGTTAATTATAAATTCTTGCAAGTATATACCTTACTAGATATTGGTTCTACCCATTCTTTTATCTCTCTTACTTGCGCCAACGCTTTGAACTTGACTACGGAGAAATTAAACTTTGACCTATCTGTGGAGACTCCATTAGGAGAAACTTTCATTACATCCGTTGTTTAAAAATCTTGCTTGATTCAAGTTGGCACTATCACATTACCTGTTAACCTTATTTCTATAGAGATATTTTCTTTTGATGTGATTTTAAGGTTAACTACTCATCATGCCAAATTGATTGCTTTTGTAAGGTTGTTAGTTTTCATATTCCTAAGCAACTGTTATTCGAATTCAAGCAATCAAACCATTGTAGTCAAACATTTTCATATCAAGTCATGAAGTCATTCGTTTATTACGGATGTCAAATTTTCTTAGTCCATGTTATGGATTTGAATAAAGACACGTCAGATTTGAATAATATTCCTGTTGTTATTGATTTTTCCCGACGTATTTCTGAAGAATTTCTTGGTTTACTCCCAAAGATCGATATTAAATTTTGTATCGACTTTGAACCCAGACAAAACTCATTTCTAAAATCTCATATCGAATGGCTCTATTGAACTTCGTGAGTTAAAATTCAACTATAGAATTTGGTACCGAGCCTTTATCTTGTGACTTCCTTTGTGGAATTCACCTAAGCCGAACTCTCTGTAGGGGACGCCATATTCGTGCGATAAGTAAATCGATAGGTGTCATTATGACGTCTTTATCCAAGATTGGGATATGAGTCACGGTTGAGAAGCAACCTAAGTCGATTATCGAAAGACGTAGCTTTCAGGCTTAGTTGGTTATTATCGGAGATTCGTTGAAGGATATTCTCGAATCGCTATTCCATTAACGCAAATGACTCGTAGAGATACAAAATTCGAATGGAGCAAGGAATGTGGGAAGAGCTTGAAGAACTCAAGAGGAGACTCATTTCAAAGACATGTTCGATCATGCCATCCCGAAAAGCGAACGTGATAGCCGACGCGATGAGTAGAAGATTATATGCGGAACGAAAAGAGTGCGATGATGTCAAATATACGACAGAGCCAACTTTAATAGAAAAAGTTAAGGTTGCTCAAGCCACCGAACCTTGAGTTGATGCGTATGAAGAAGAAAGTACAAGAAGGAGCTATTCGAAGCGAGAATTGATGAAGAAGGAATACTTGAGTCCACTCTAGACTTTGTGTTCCTAACGACTCGATTTGAAGTACAAGATTATGATGGAGGCACACAATCGCCATTTGCAATCCATCCTGGAAGTACTAAAATGTATCGTGATCTTGACATACATTTTGGTGGAACAATATGAAGATAGAGATTGCAAAGTTTATCTCGATGTGTTTAACTTGCCAACCAGTGTAAAGGCGGAGCATCTTGTACCTAAGGGTCCGCTGCAACCACTTGAGATTCCTAATGGAAGTGGGAACACATTACCATGGATTTCGTTCTGGGTCTTCCTACTACGGTTTCTCAAGGCATCAATGCTATTTGGGTTATTGTTGATAGATTAACCAAGTTTGCTAATTTCTTGCCGTCGAGAGACTTATTCCTTGAACGCCTTTCTCGTATGTACGTAAATGCGATTGTGAGATTGCATGGCATGCCAAGATATCCATAGTTTTAGATCGTGACCCAAGATTCACTTCATGATTTTGGGTTAGAAAGCTATGGGCACGACTTTCACGATTCGATTTGGCATACCATCCTCAAACGGATGGGCAATCGAAAAGGACTACTCAAACTCTTGAAGATATATTAAAACTCGTGTCCTCCTAGATTTCAAGGGTAGTTGGGATAAGTATTTACCATTGGTGGAATTCTCATACAACAATAGTTATTAAACAAATATAGGCATGGTTCCATCCGAAGCATTATATGGACGAAAATGTCGCTCTCCAATATGTTGGGATGAGGTGGGTGAAGCAACATTGTTGGGACCCGAAAGTTAATACGTATGATCACCGAAAAGATCCAAATGATTCGACAACGTATACAAACGGCACAAGATCGACAAAAGAGTTATGCGGATCTTCATCGAAAGGGCGTGGAATTTAATGTAGGGATCATGTATTGTTGCGAGTTGCTTCCATGGAAGGGAGTTACAAGATTTGGTAAGAGAGAAAAGCTCAATCCACGATTTATCGGTCCATTTCAAATTCTTGACCGAGTAGGAAATGTAGCCTATAGACTTGCGTTACCTCCGAGTATGTCTCGTGTTCATAATGTGTTTCACATATATCATGTATTTCGTAAATATGTGAAAGACCCGAACCACGTTATAGAGTTAGAACCCACGAGATAGTAGAAGACTTAACGTATGAGGAGGTACTGTCAAGATTTTGGATAGGAAGGAGCATGTCCTACGCTAAGAAAGGTTATACCACAAGTTAAAGTTTTGTGGAGGAATCATGCTATAGAGAAATGACACAGGGAATTGGAAACGGAAATGAAAGCGAGGTATCCTCACCTTTTCAAACACTGTGTATCGTCGTCAATTTCGAGGACGAAATTTCATAAGGAGGGAGGTTGTAAGACCTCAAATTTTTTAAATAAAAGGAATTTCCTTTATTTATTATTTTGAAATAGTAAGGGTTGATTTGATTAATGTGGATAGTTAAGGGTTAAATATGCAAATATTTCAAATTAAGCAAGTGGTTATAAAATATTCATTATCGCTTGGGAATATTCGTTTGGTCGTGGAATATTCAGATCGCTTTCGGGAATATTCGTATCGACCAGCCAAGCCCATGTGTGAGCCCCATAACTGAAAGCGAATGGATGAAGAAAACGACAAATATAAGTTGTTTTTAAATAACTGCGTAGTTGTTACTGCAATTATCATGTTGGAATACCCGTGGTTAAAACACACTAATCGCCGCGTTGTTGAACAAGAAGATTGCGGTATTGCACCAATTATTGATTCTTACGTAAGAAGGCACTACTCAATAATGGTTACGATAATTCTTTCGTTCAATTATTTTATTTTATTGATTCAATAATTGTTGCGTTGATATTTTATATTCACGTTGTTTCAATAATTGTCATTACACAAGATCTTTCATTATTATCGAAGCAATAATTCATATTATCTGAATAATATTATTAGATAACATTATTGGCAATGTCTAGAAAGTTCTGCATCTAAGGAGAGGTTTGGTCACCTAATTGCATGGCCAGAAGAAGAAAATTCTTATTGAAAGCCCCTCTTTCTGGGAACCGCACGGTTGTCAATATTGTGATTCTCGTAATATTATTTGTGAATAATTAATTATTGATTCATATGATGAGGAAAATATTGATTTTATGTGGATATAGATGGAGAAAAATTTAAAAATGACAATTGTTGAAAATTAATATTTTATCTTTTTCGATAAAATAATTCATTTAAATATATTATTTTAATAATATATTAACTAGTGATATTTTTACAACGAATGTGGGATATATGAGTATACGAGGAGGAAGAGTATTTTTGTTGCAATAAATGATTAACACATGTTTTGTGTGTCGGTGGACCCCATTTCTTGACCAAGTTTGATTATAGCACATAAAATCGCTTGCTTTGAGGATTTCGAATTTCTGCTTTGGAATTTGGAAAAACTTTCTTCTGCAAAGTTGTAGAGAATTGAATTTCCTATAAAAATTTGCGAGATTCAATTTTCTGATAAAAGACCTATTTATTGTGAATTATTGAAGTTCAAGTTCAAAATAATTGATTTTGGAAGTTTAAAATATTTTTAATTACAAAAATGTTTTTTCCATTTTTGAAACTCATTTAACATGTGCATGGTGGCTGAATTCAGATTCAAGATGTGGGCGTATGAATTTTGTTTATATATAATATTATTATATTCAATTTTCGCTTTGGTGTTCTAAGCAATTTCCTATAAATAGGTGCTTAGGTTAGAATTGAAAATCACACCGTAAACTCGAAGTTTTCTCTCTATATTATCGAGCGTATTCTTGTGAGTATTTTGAGTATACTTTGAGTATTACTATACGGTGCAAGTTCAAGTCATAGCCTTTATATCCTGTTTTCAACTAAGTAATCTTGTCTTTCGAGGTAAGGGATATTATTTTTTTCGAATGATATTATTTCTTCAATATCATTATCTTTGAAATGTTGATCTGAAGTTTTATCAAATTTGGAACTTTTTCATGTCTGGGTTACTTATTCATGGGTTACTATTCATGAGTTACTATTCACGAGTTACTATTCATGAGTTACTATTCACGAAGTTACTATTCACGAGTACTATTCATGAAGCGTGAAGATGTTTTTTGTGGAATTTCTATCTTTTGGTGTCTGAGTTACTATTCACGATATCGGACTATTCACGATACTGACACTATTCACGTGATACTACCTTATTCAATTAAAAAAATAAAATTTCTTCTTTTGTCCAAAATATCTATTCGGATACTAACTCGATTGTATCCATGTTTTGATCATTCTTGAATTTTACACCACTATGATTATTTTTTTGAGGTATTTTTGGATGTGGATAAAACCAAGTACGAATCCTTAATCCTTAATCCTTGTCATTTTGTTTCAATCGGATTCGCTTTCTTTAAAATATTTTTCATCATCCTCGGTCTTAAATGATGATATTATTGAATATCTTTGGCCCAGAGTGCAAAGATGAATGATTTCTGAAGAATATCTTTGGCCTGTGGTGCAAAGATGAATGTGTGTTGAGATGAACATGATCGATTGATTAATATCTTTGGCCAGAGTGCAAAAGATGAACAGTGTTTAAATGAATATGACTTAATCGATGAATATCTTTGGCTGTAGTGCAAAGATGAATATTTGATTCGTATGTATATTGATTGATGTTACAGGATAAAATATTGATGATGGACTTTAAATTCATAGATTATAGTAGATTTCATTCTCTACGTAACTCTTCTATGAATTATTATTTCATTGCGAATATTGATCTCAAACTTGTTGCTATTGTATTCTATCGATTTTTCCTGTTGAAGACTAACGATAATTTGTTGTATATTATCTTAGTCATAATATTCTTTACTTGGGCTAGTTGAGCTCACCCTTTTCCTTGTTGTTCCATTTTTCTTCTCGGGAGGCGAGAATGTAGCGAGTACTAGTCTGGGTATGGAATGAAGGTTCTAGAGAGAGTTGTTTAGTAGTCCTCACCATTTTGTAAAATAATGAATCAATAATTATGATGGGGATTTATTTGCATGTGGATATTGTCTAGAAGACAATATTATATTTAAACTCATTAAGATATATTGTCGTATTTCACACGACATTTGTATTATTGAAGTTGTAGTTTGCTTTTGTACCATGTATTTGGCGACTCGTAATGGGTGTTGTGTATACCTATTTTGGGGGCGTCACAATTTCTTACGTATTTATATATTTATATAGATGTCAAATCTTATAAATTTGAATTTGTTGCCCTTAATTTATATCGAGCAAGAATTATTTGTAATGGAATCTTGATGTTGAGATTCATATAAAGGCAAAGAACCTTGGAGATACAATTAAAGTTGGCAATCATGCATCCCTGCAGGATCATGCAAAATAAATGATTTTTATTCGCTATCATCTCCATGAAAAATTAAAAGTTGAGTACATTACAGTGAAAGACTCACTTGTCTTATGAAATGATTTAAAGGAAAAATTTTAAAAGGTCATTATAATTGGTTGCACCTGAAGTTGCAAGATTTTAAAAGTGTTGAGTGAAAAACACTGATGAAGACATGTTAGAGAAAATATTTATTATATTTCATGCTTCGAATATGCTCTTGCAGTAGCAATATCGAGAGTGTTAGTTTACAAAATATTCCCTGAAGCGATAAAGGAAACTATGTTTCCAGAAGTGAAATTATGTCTTCTAATAGCTGTACAAAATAATGAGTTTTTGCTGAAAAACCAACAATCTCACTCGACCGATTCTATTACATTCCTTGAAGTGAATGGAACCTCATTTGATAATCATAGAGAAAATTATGATTGTGATAGTGGACGTGAAAGGAACAATCAATATAGAAAAGGGAATGTACCAGTCGTACTCCTAAACATTTGGTAGATTTGTACCAAGACTCCATAAAAAAAAGGAAATGAAATTGAAATAAACTTTATTGATCATAATGATCCTGAAGATCCCATGAAATATTTTGACTTTCAAATGGAATGGAAATAACTAATTTTGATATCTATGGTTTCCTTAATGATATGTTGATAAAAATGTCCATACCAATTAATTATTTTTATTTCATTATAATAAGTATTTTTTTATTATATATTTTATTTATGTTTCAAGTAATAAAGTTAAATTTATGTTTTGCATATATGAAGTTGTATGGGCCAGAAGTTCATCAAACTTTAAAGGCTCTAGAAGAGCGATTATTCATCAAACATAATTGAAGACTTTTGAAGGGTGATTATTCATCAAATTTAATTAAAGTATCTGGAAGAGCGATTATAATGTTTTCAAAGGGCACAAATTTTATATTGATGATTCTTTATATTCTTCTGAGACAAGCAGAAATTTGCTCAGTTTTAAGGATATACGTTATAATGGTTATCATATTGAAACCAATATTGAAGGCAATGAAGAATTTCTTTATATTACTTCAATAGTATCGGGCCAGAAGCTCATATTAGAAAAACTGTATATTTTCTCTTCTGGGATATATTATACTAAAATGAGAATAGTTGAAACAAATGTTGTAATACACCAGAAGTGTGCAATACACAAGAAGTGTTCGGATCCAAATATTTTTATGCCTTGGCATGATCATCTAAGATCAATAATGATGCATTGAATTATTGAAAACTCCCATGAACATCCTTTAATGAACCAGAAGATTCCTTTACCTGTTGATTATATCAAAGTAAATTAATTACCAAATTATCACATTTAATTATTCTTATTCGGTGTTCATCTTCTAAGAAAGAATTCAGAGTGATATTTTTAAGGTATATTTTGAGGATTGTTATTTTAATAGTCTTCCCACCATTAGGGGGAGAAAAGTCGTTGCCTGAAGCACGATGTGAGATCATTGCCTGAAGCACAAAGGGAGATTAATTGGAATATTTCAACGTTATTTAATCTTGATCCTTATACAAATCAATATGAACTAGAAGTTCAAAGGATAATTCATTTGCAATGAATTGCAAATCAATTACCAGAATTATCCACCGACAATAAGAAAATAGTGATATCTCACATTCTAGCTGCTAATACTCTAGCAGAGATTAATGTCCCTGTAGGACAATCAATTAATGCACCAGCAAATTGAATCAAAGTCACACCTGAAACATGAAAGAATGATCAGTGTTAAAGATAGAATTTTCCAGAAGAAGAAAGTACAAGAAAAATAAGTTGCAGCCTATAAAGAGGCTATACCCATGAAACAGGCTACAAAATTTATCAATCTATCCAAAACTTATGAACAAAAATCTCCTGTAAATAAAAATCTTGAAGAGTTATTCCCTAAAGAGGATGAGTTATCCCCTGAAGAGGATCAGATACCTAAAAATAACGAGATCTCGATACATTATGTATATACAGGAGACATATATATTGGATAGAAATAAAATCGTTGTCGACAACATATTTTCATATAAATTTGCTATGGATATTACCAGAAGTAATGATCATATATATGAACCACAAATCGTTGATGAATGTAGAAATATTTGGCCAATGTGGAAAGAGGCGATTCAAGCAGAATTAAATTCACTAAGTAAATGTGAAGTTTTTTGACCTGTAGTCCGAACACCTAAAGGTGTAATGCATGTTGAATACAAATAGGTATTTGTATGAAATAGGAAAAATGAAATTATATGGTACAAAGTGCAACTTGTAGCACAAGGTTTCTTCGCAGAGACATGATATTAATTATGAAGAAACATATGCTCCTGTAATGGACACAATTACATTCAGATTTTTAATTAACTTGGTAGAAAGAGAAATTAATGGATGTTGTTACATCATATCTGTATGGATCATTATATAATTATATCTACATGAAAATCCCTGAAGGATATAAAATGCCTGAAGCATATAATTCTACATCTTGAAATATGTATTCTATTAAGCTACAAAGATTTTTATATAGGTTAAAGCAATCCAGATGCATATTGTGGTATAATCGCCTGAGTGGATATCTTTTGAAAGAAGAATTTGAGAATAATCCAATTTGTGTATGTATTTTTATCAAAAGATCATAATCTGGATTTGTTATTATTATTTTATTTATTGATGAAAGATCTTACTCCAGAAGAGTTGACAAAAATAACTAATTTAAGATGAAAGATATTGGTAAGCCAAATTTTTGTCTTGACCTACAAATTGAACTATGGAATTCTTGTTCATCAATCAACATACACAAAAAAAGTCCTGAAGTAACTTTACATGGATAATATTAATCCTTTGAGTACTCCAATGATGGGTTAGTCACTTGATATCAATAAATATCCGTTTTGACCACAAGAAAATGATTAATAAACTTTTGGTCTTGAAGTACCATATCTTTGTAAAATTGGTGTTTTGGTCCTGAAGTACTATATCTTAACGTAATTGGTACTTTGATGTATCTTGCAAATTTGACAAGACCTGATATAACATTTGCAGTTAACTTACTAGCAATGTATAGTTATGCACCAACTCGAAGATATTGTAATGAAATTAAACATATTTTACGTTATCTTCGTGAGACTATTGATTTGGAATTATTTAATCCAAATGGTGATAGAACCAAGCATATTGCACCAAAATTGTTTTATACATATGAGCCCCAGAAGAATGGCAATATTGATTATGTGATAATTTGGTTGATATATTCATTAAGTCATTACCAACTATGATTTTGAAGAAGATGGTGCACAATATTGGCATACTTCGACTTAATGATATTTTTACCATGAACAATGGAAATTCTATGTACTTATGAAGGGGAGTAAAAAGGATATGTGCTGATTGTACTCTTTTTCCTTCGCTAAGGTTTTTTCCCACTGGGTTTTCCTTTGCAAGGTTTTAATGAGGCAATCCCAAGGCACTAGAAGTTATACAAGAATATTGTACTCTTTTCCTTCGCCAAATTTTTTTCCACTGGGTTTTTATTTGGTAAGGTTTTTAACGATGCATATTCTTAGAAAATTGCTACAAAAGAACTCCATCCATTCTATATGAAGACAATGCTGCATGTATAGCTCAATTAAAAGAAGGATACATCAAAGGAGATAGAACAAAGCATATCTCACCGAAATTCTTTTTCACACATGACCTTGATAAGTGTGGTGACATTGATGTTCAACAAATTCGATCAAAAGATAATCTAGCATATTTATTCACCAAAGCATTACTAACTTCAACGTTTGAAGGATTGCGTCACAATATTGGAATGCGACAGTTGAAGGACTTAAGGATATATTCATGAGGGGGAGCTAATACGCGCTGCACTCTTTTTCCCTTAACCAAGGTTTTTTCTCATTGGATTTTTCTTGGTAAGGTTTTTAATGAGGCAGCTTTCAATGCGTATAGCTATACAATAGACATCCAAGGGGGAGTGTTATAAAATTATGGATGTCTCGATTCATATAATGGATGTCTAGATATATTCTCCTTATCTTTTATTGTAACTCCCATGTCCATTTAGTTTTGAAACTCATGTCCTTTGAGTTTTGTAACCTCATAGTATTTATGTTCTTATATCTATAAATAAGAGCATTGTAAAGTGATTGATATATACAAGAAGATTATGAGAATACTTTCTTTTTTCTAATCATATTTGTTCTTGATTTTAGTAATATTTTATAACAGATATGTTAGCTTTTTAAATGAGGTGACAAATGCTGAGGACTAAAGTAATATTCTGTAAAATATTACAAAGATTTTTGCATAAAAAAAAGTGTAATGGTGGAAATGAAACTAAACCATGATTATAGGGACTAAATGAGTATTTTTGCCTAAATTGGAACAATAAAGAATGTTTGTCCAAAAATGAAAACATTTATGGACTATATTTTTTATTTCTAGAATTGTTTATGAAGGGATATATAATTTCAAAGAGAAATGTGAGTTAAAATATAGTACTCTTACGTTATGTTTGAATTGAAGGAATGAAATGTAAAGTGTAATGATTCATTTTATTCTAGTTGGAATAAGTTATTCCACTCGTCCTCTTCTAAGGAATAAAGTTCATTAATTTAGAAGAAATAAGAATTGTTTAATTTATTTCAATCACAAATAAACACAATTTTTTTCATTCCATTTCTACCTTCGTAACATTACCCTTTTATATCACATTGCCTAAGTAAAAGAGTATTGAATAAAATTAAAATAAAATATTTGTGTTAGATAAAATTATTTTATTTAAATGACATGTTATAAAATCACTTTTACATATACAGCTAGTGCATTAATTTAAATTTTTGTAGAAAAATATTATATGAAATTGTCATTATAATTCAAGGATAAAAATTATTTATAAGTATTAAATTAGTATAAATAAAATAAGTTTAAATAGGCAGAAAAATAGGAAAAGGGGAAGGATGGAGAAAAAGAAGAAAATAAATGTATACATGTAAAAAAATTAAAATTAAAATTAAAAACGGCAAAAGTAAATCCAAGCACTTTCTTCCTCATCCATACCCAATAACCCTCGCAAAACTGTTTTCAACGAGCGTAAACTTTCTCCCCTTGTCTCTGTGTAGATGGGAAAATCACTTCCATCTACCACCAAGCTCCAAGAATTTTCCAGAATCATCACCTCCGACAGATATCGTCGTTACAAACTCCTAAACCCCGTATCCAGAACCCGCGTCGTTCCCCCGCCAGAACCGGCGAAGCCCAGGGGTGTCCGGCTTGAATCGGAGCGTCCGAGATTGAAAATGGAAGAGAGCTCGTCGGAGATACGGGAAAGATTGCCGCTGGCGTCGGTGGTCTCCGATTGCGCGAGGCGGTGGTTTCAAGACACCCTGAAGGAGGCCAAAGCGGGCGACACAACCATGCAAGTGTTGGTGGGTCAGATGTATAATAGTGGATATGGCGTTCCAATGAATGCACAGAAGGTGTTCGGCGATTTATTCAGTCACAGTTGTTTTCAATTAAGTATATACTTATTTTCATTAATTAAGGGCATTGGACTTTCCCTTTTTCTGTGTTGTCAATAAAATATATGAATTTTATGAATTTAAGTAAAAAATTTAAGATATTGGGTTCAACCAGAATTTTGTTTAGAGTTTGTTGGGATTTGTTGTATTTTTTGTTAAAAGTTTTGATTTTGGTATTTCTGGGAATATAGGGAAAAGCTTGGATTAATAGAGCTTCAAGGAGTCGATCTTCTGTATGGAGAGTTGGTGATAAACGTCCAGGTGATTAGTGCCTCTTTTTTGCTCTCTAGACTACTACCATTAGACTAGTTGCTATGCTGTGTTGTTGTTTTGATGTTGGTGTACTTTTTGTTGCTTTAGGCTACAATGCCAGTGACTCGGATTCAGATGATGTAAAAGCTGATGCAAAATAAAATTTAAGTTCTTTCTTAAGTTGACAATGACCATGTGAGTGAAGATCTAACATTTCTATTGCTCTTGTTTTATTTTGTAAGATAATTTTTATTCGTTTGACAAGTATGAATTTGGACATGATTAGGTTTGGGGTTATGATCTATTTTTTAGAATTATTTTTTATTATGGTATGAAGACTTGCATTTTAAGCACCCTTCATTGATTAAAAAGAAATTTAGCTTATTATTTGTTGTTTACCATCCCGTTTAATTGAAATTGAATTAACTTGAGAATTTATGTTTAGGATAGGATTCTTTTACGTGTAAATTCTAGAATAACTTTGTTCCGAGAAATAGTGCTTGAAAAAACTATGCTTCTTAAAAGTTATTATCCGCAAGCCCCAAGGGAGGGGTGAAGGGCTTGAAAAGACTATGCTTCTCATCTTTACCCTATCACAAAAACTCTTATGCGCAAGCTTTCTTAAATAATGTAGGGACAAGCCTGAAAATACAGAAAGCTATCTTACAACTTTAGGTGTCAAATAAATGTTGATCAGTGGTAAAAAAAGGCTATAGTGTGTGGAGAACTTGTGGGTCATACAAGAAGGGGGCTGATGTTCTAGAATACAACTATACAAGTTATAATGTTGATGAAATCTAATAGCTGTAGATAATTTTTCATGCATATACAGTATTGATGGAAGGCCCAAATGTTATGGGGGTCTTAGGAACTAGTATGGGTCTTATAGCGTAGGGTGTAGAGTTAGAAATTCTAAGAGATCAGAAGTTGTACTGTTCTGTGAACATTAAATTTTGAATAATATTTTTATTTTGAGTTCTAAGGCAATGATTGGCTTTTGTAAATTTTGATAGGTGGGGTTGGAAAAAAATTCAAATTTGATAATGAGTTATAAGTGTTGAACATGCTAATAGAAGATGAGAAGAGAAAGAAGAAACTAGGTGTCACCTAGCAATCCCATAGGTATAGGCATTACACTAATGGTTTGACCCAGATCTCAGAATCTCAAATACAACATATGAAAGAATCCATACTATTGAATAGATAGAGTAACAAGGCTTTATATAGACTTCCAATGGAAATTGAAAAAAAGAGTTCGGATAGGCTTTATATTTTCTTCAAAATTATTATTGCACTCTTATCTCATCAAAACTCCGAAGTTGAGAATGCTTGGGCTAGTAGTACTAGAATGGGCGATCCATTGGGAAATCCTCGTGTTCACACCCTTTCACCGGGATAAGTAGCGTGAGCCTGTAACTCGAGCAAGGGCGTTAAATAGTTGGACTATTATCTGGCTTTGCCAGGTAGGGTCAGCGGGTATGCAGTTCTTGGCTTGCGGCTTGCCCGTACTTAGTTATGAGTTAGACCATGTAACTCTTGCAAAGGTGGGGGTGGCCTGGTTCATAAAGTGGAGGGGGACTGCGTTAGGCTGGTTCACAGAACAATGAGAACTTCCTGATCCATTCTGACCAGTGGAAGGATTGTGAGCCAGTACACTCCTGACCCATTCTACCTTGTACATTGACCACATGACCAACCATGTTTACTCATCAAAAAAAGAAGGAAAAAAAAAAGGCTTTGTATAGTCTTTCGTACACAAACAAATAAAGTCATATGCTGCACTTACTAAAACACCCAAACCACTCTACCCATCCTATCCAAGTACTATAGTTGAAAAAAAAATCTTTAAGCTTCCATTTCGGTATGCAAAGTCCCCGTAAGGTTTCTCCTTGAATTTAGCCAATCTTCAATAATTTTTTACTGCTTTAAATTTACTCTTCCCTGCATATGGGTTGCGTCAACAAATCTTTTTGCTGTTAGGCCGTTTGCTTGAACATCAATTTCTATATTCACCAAGCCTGGACGCTTAACTTTTTACCTGTAATCTATTGTGCATAGAAGCCTTATTTTGTTTCTTCAATATTATTTAATTATTTTTTATTTGAAACGTCTTTTCATTTGGATTAACAAGAGCTTCAGGAGAGAATACCCTAAGAAGCACTTACCATGACACGCCGACAATTTTTAATAAACATAGGATACGGACATACTGGTAACATGTCAAACAGTATGTATAGATTATATATTTCCTAAATTCCTAGATGGTTTTTGTTATAAATTTTTGTGTTTCTTGATTTCTTTTACATTTTATCATAAATTAATATTTTTTGGTATTGAACTTTTGGGTTAAATGCAAAGTCGACCACTGAACTTTAGTGGTTTTTGGGTATTGAGCCCCTTTCTTCCGGTCAACGCAAACTGAGCCCCTTTCTATTCAAAAATTTGGACTTTGAATCCCCAGGCGCCACATGTGCATTGACTTGATGACGTGGCACACGTGGTGCCTACGTGGCAAGTTTGACGTGGTATTTAATATTGTAATTTGACATGTGTCCGCTGCTGACGTGCCACGTCTTTTAAATTTTTCCCAAAAAACTGTCTCTCCACAGATTCGCACTCGCAACCTCTCATTTGGAACTTTGGTCATATGACCACCCAAGCACAAAAATAAAAATAAAAATAAAAATAAAATAAAATAAAATAAAATAATAGAAATAATAATAGTACTAATAACAATAATAATAAAAATAATAATAATAACAATAAAAATAATAATAATAATAATTCATGTTCCCAGATTTCGCAAGAATTTATAACTAAACAATTCATGTTCCCAGATTTTAACCATATCTGGATAAAAGGTACCCAACATAAATCTAAAAACAGAGGAAATCACAAACAATAATCAAACTAACCATTCAAAGACCAAAATTAACCTAATTGGCTAATCCAAACTGAAATGCATTAGATAGATAGCAATGATCCATAAATACATCCAAATCAACATAAACAACTGAACATAAATATAGATCCCCAAATTAAATTAAGCCTAACCAACTACATACATCATGAATATGAATTAAGATTAGATCAAGTCCAAGAACCAAACCCCATCTTATGCAAAGACCATAGCTTTCTGTATCCTGTGACTAGATCAAACTCTGCTTCAACCCCAATCCATGCTTTCCATGAACACAACCAGGCCTACTGTAATTGTAAGTCAACCTTTTCGACTTTATCAATTTAGGGAAAGCCCTTTTACCCAATTTCCTCATTCTTTGCCTCCGAAATTTATCATTCGCCCAAAATGGAATCAATTCATCATCCAAATCATAATTCTCCTCCTCCTCATCTTCTTCAGATCTGCTAAGTCTCATTTCCCTATTAATATAACCTCCATACTCACTTCAAAAAACCAAAAGAAAAAACCAAGGGAGATACAGACCTTCAAGTCTCTAGCTCCAATGGCATCTATGGCTGCTTTGTTCATGAAAACCCCTAACACATCTCATTCTTTCTCAAAAACCCACAAAGCCCTTTTAATCGCTCCCCTCAAATTATCTGTTTCTCCTTTGTCAAACCCAAAGACCCGCTAAAATAACCGAATTTCATGCGGGTTAATCGACCCGAACGGTGGCAAGCTCGTGGAGCTGATTGTGAAGGAATCAGAAAGAGATTTGAAGAAGAGAGAGGCGTTGTCTTTGCCCCAAATCAAGCTCTCTCGGATCGATCTCGAATGGATGTCGCAAAAGAGAGTTTGGTTCTGTTGTCAATTGTTCTTGCCATAGATGTCGCAAAAGTTTCAAAAGTTTCGATCTCGAATGGGTCCATGAAGAACGATATGAGACTTAGCAGATCTGTTTTATCTTTTAATTTGGGAGAAATGAATTGTTTAGTTATAAAGATAAATCCTTGCGAAACAATAGCAGCTAGGCCTGTGGTGCTCGGATGGTCGTTGGACCAAAGTTTCAAACTGGTGGTCTTGAGTTCGAATCTGTGCAGAGACATATTTTTGGGAAAAATTTCAAAAATTGCCACGTCAACTAGTCCGCATGTAAAATAAAATGAAAAATGCCCACGTCAAATCTGCCACATGGGCCACGTAGGCGCCACGTACGCAGGTCAACGCACATGTGGCGTCTGGGGGTTCAAAGTCCAAATTTTTGAATAGAAAGGGGCTCAATTTGCGTTGACCGGAAAAAAGGAGCTCAATACCCAAAAACCACTAAAGTTCAGTGGTCGACTTTGCATTTAATCTTTGGACTTTTAGTGTATGTATGTATATATAATTATATGCAAAGCTAAAATCTATTTATATGTAAATATGTGGTGAATTCCCAATTATTTATGTAGTCTAAAAGGAGGAGAAGATGTGATTTATATTAATTGAACTCGTTTCTACTACTTCTCTCTTGAACATAAAAGTGATTACAACCATGGATATTTTTAGGATTACAAGAGCATTCTAGAATACTTAGCTTAAGAAGAATAAAATTCTAGAGATTTCTAATGACCATTGATATACCCAATACAAAATACTTCAACACTTGTTTAGGAATATTCAAAGAACCAAATTAATCCATGAATGTAGACAACCAAGAATTTGATTTAGCTTCCCAACAATGCCTCCCGTAAACCAAATTTGCTTTTTATTCCCAATCTTGCAACATTTCTCTTGAAGACTTCTCTGCTTAAAGGCTTTGTGAAAATATCTGCTAACTGATCTTTCGTCCTGCAATACTCCACTTGAATAAAGCCTTCTTTTACCAACTCTCTTAAAAAATGAAATCAAATACAAATATGTTTCGTTCTTCCATGAAGTACTGGATCCTTTGTTACTGAAATGGTTGAACTATTATCACAAAATAGTGTTGTTGGACTGATTTGCTTATGCTTCAGACATTCCAAAATTCCTTGGAGCCAAACAATTTGACATCCTGCTAAAGAAGCAACGATATATTCAGATTCTATTGCAGAAAGAGTAACAATAGATTATTTCTTCGAACACTATGAAATTGGGCCACTTCCAAAACTTAAAACATAGCCTGAAGTGCTTTTACTATCATCAACGCTTCCTGCTAAGTCACTGTCAGTATATCCGACAAGATTAATCGGAATACTAGCTTGATGAAAAATACCATAATCAATGGTTCCTTTGACATATCGCAGAATTCTTTTTGTAGTAATGATTAGAGTATGGTTTCTCCATGAACCTGCTTACTAGACTTACTGCAAATATGATATTTAATCTAGTTGTAGTCAAATACATCAAATTTCCCACCAAACTTCGAAACACAGTAGAATTCACAAGCTTGCCTTCACCTTCTTTACTTAATTTTAACCCTGTGATGCATGGAGTTGATACATGATTTGCATTCTCCATTCTGAATTTTTTTAAAATTTTTTTTGCATAAATTTCTTGTGAAATGAAAATCCCTTTCTTAGTTTAATGAACTTCAATGCCAAGAAAATGATGCAACTTTCCCAAGTTTGTCATTTCAAATTCTTTCATCATGGAGGCTTTAAAATCTTTTAACATTTTCAAATTATTTCATGTAAAAATGAGATCATCAACATAAAGACTTACAACCATGAAGCTTTCTTGTGATGTGCCTTTGATGTAGAGAGTGGGCTCGTACGGACATTTCCAGAAACCATTTTGTTCAAAGTAAGAATTGATTCGGCTATACCAAACTTGGTGACTGTTTCAGTCCATAAAATGCCTTCTTCAATTTGTAAACTTTGTTTTCTTCTCCCTTCTTCACAAATCCAAGTTGTTGCTCAACATAAACTTCTTCTTCCAAAAAACCGTTCAAAAACGTAGATTTCACATCTATTTGAAATATATACTCCAATTATTTTGAGCTGCAAGTGAGATAAGCAAACAAACAGTGTCAAGTCTAGAAACTGGAGCAAATACCTTAGTGAAGTCTTCTCCTTCCTTTTGCTTATACCCCTTTGCAACTAGTCTCGCCTTGTATTTGTTGATGGAGCCATCTGAATTCATTTTTGTTTTATACACCCACTTTACACTAATAGAAATCTTGTTCGGAGGTAGATTTGTAAGCTCCCATGTTTCATTCTTTTCTATGGCTTTCATTTCTTCTTTCATGGCTTGTTTCCACTTTTCTTCTTTTGATGCTTCATCATAAGAAATTGGATCTTCTCTTGCAAAGAAAGCAAAAAATATACAGTATCATCTAGATCAATTTGCTCAGTTGACTCGTAAATTTCTCGTAAGCTTTTTGTTCTTCTTTGATGAGTGCTTTGAGGGGAGTTTCCACGAGAAGAGTATCTTGGAGAAATAGGATCACTTTCGTCTTGAGAATCATCATTAGTATTACAAAAACTTGGCCAATTTTCAGGAAAATCAACTTCTGAATTAAATGAAGAATTTTCATCAAATCGGACATCTCGACTAATCACGATCTTCTGTGTCACTGGATTGTACAGCTTGTAAGCTTTGCTCTTTTCACTGTAGCCGATAAAAATACACTTTTCTGTTTTATCATCCAATTTGTTCCTCAATGCATCCGGAATGTGTGCATAAGCAACCCATCCTAAAGTCATCAGGTGACTAACTTTTGGCTTCAATCCAAACCATGCTTCATGAGATGTGCAATTGTTCAGACTTTTTGTAGGAGACATGTTAATCAAGTAAACAGCACGGGATACAGCTTATGCCTAAAACTCTTTATCTAGCATTTTCAGCATACATCTTGCTATTTCCATGATGGTTCGATTTTCTTTCACCAACACCATTTTGTTGTGGTGTATGCCTCATTGTCAATTCATGTCTAATTCCATCATTTTTGCAATACTTCTCAATTGGAAGATATTCACGACCTCTGTCGGATCTTATTGTTTTAATTTGACAACCAAAAATTTTTTCAGCTTCAACTTTGAATTCCTTAAAGGCTTGAAACGATTCAGATTTTTCTTTGAGAAAATAAACCCAAACTTTCCTTGAGAAATCATCAACAAAGGTAATAAAATATTTGTTACCTCCATGAAAAGTAACCGACATTGGTCCACATAAATCTGTATGAACTAATTCCAACAGCCTTTTTGATCTCCATGAAGATTTTTGAGGAAACGGTTCTCTATGTTGTTTTTCAAGTTGACATTCTTCACAAATCTAATTTGTTTGATTAATTTGAGGAAGTCCTTCAACCATCTTCTTTGTTGCTAGCAATTTTAGGTTGTCATAATTTAAATGACCATACATGTCATGCCACAACTTGGAAATTCCTTTATCAATAGTAGAGAAACAATAAATTAGCAACTTGAAGTTTTATAGGAAAAAGAAGTTACTCCAATTGTTGCTATCAGTTGATTTTTCTTCGACAAAAAACAAGCATGAAAATGAATATCAAACCCCTTCTTCAAAAGGTAACTGGTGCTAAGCAAATTATTTTTTAACCCAGGAACATAATAAACTTCAGAGTTCAGACATCTTCTCCATTTTACCATATTTTGTTTGAAAAATAACTTCACCAACACCTTGAATTTTGTAGGCCTATCATCTCCCATTTTTACCTGTCCATGGTTAGATTCAACCAAGTCTGAAAATAAGTTCTTGTTTCCGGCCATATGTTTGCTTGCACCACTGTCTAAATACCTAACATCATCCATATCATCACCTTAGAATGCCAGCAACAAAGTATCTTGCACATCTTTTTCATTAGTTTTGTTTTCATGCATCATTCCTGTCTCATTTTGTGTTCCCTCCGTTCTAAAACGACATTCTTTATATATATGATCGGGTCTATGACAATGGTAACATTCAAAATAGCCACGACCTCTTCCTCTTTGATAGCCACGACCTCTTCCTCTTTGGAAGTTTTTGATCAGATTTTCTCCACCCTCATTTGAATCATTTTTGTTTACATAGCCTCTTCCTCTGCCTTGAAAATGAAAGTCTTTATCTCTGAAGTTGCCATTACCACCACGACCACGACCATAGTGAAAACCACGGCCTCCCGTAAATGAAACTTGAGATTTAATAGCTTGATCAGGAAGTGGAGAAGGATTTCTTTGATTTATCCTAACTTCATTAGCGTTCAATGTCCCTTGCAAATCTTGTATAGTAAGAGATGAAAGATCTTCAATAGCTATCGTAACATAATCAAATTTGGTGGTAAACTACGAAGAATTTTTGCAACAACTTTCTCATCATCTAAAACTTCACCATTGGATGTCATTTGATTTACAACTGAATTAACTCTTGTAAAATAATCTGAAATACTTTTCATTCACCTTCATTTCTTATTTTTCAAATTCTGTTCTTAAGGTTTGAAGGCGTTCCTTTTTTACCTTTTCCTCACCTTTGTATGTAACTTGAATAATCTCCCAGACTTGCTTTGAACTTTTAGCTTTAGCAACTCTTTCATACACCGACATCTTAATTGTTTGATAAATTTGGAAACGCGCCTTGCTGTCCTTCTTTCGATTTTCCTTCAAATTATTTTTTTGTGTCAAAGCATCTTTGTTTTCTGAATCCTCATATCCTTCTTCCACAATATTCCATAAGTCCATTGACTTGAGCAATAACATCATATTGTGAATAAGTGAAGTCATGTTGTTGGAATTTGCCATCACCACGTTACTTTGAAAAACAACAAAGATAAAATTGGTCTACTCTTTACTTAGGGACAAGTCTGCTTCCTCTTCGTGGTGGACCCTTACTGATTACAACATTCAGAATTCACTCGGTGCTTTGTCTTCGTGATGGACCCGTGCAGACAGATCAATTACTTTAGATAAGCAGCTTGCTGATATGCTTCGTGGTCTTCTTGACTTGTTAGTTACCAATTGAGACTCCGGATCCTCTATATTTTTTTTAACTGGCTTTGATACCAATTTGTGGTCTAAAAGAAGGAGAAGATGTGATTTATATTAATGAACTCTTGTTTCTACTACTTCTCTCTTGAACATAAAAATGATTACAACCATTGGTATTTATAGAATAACAAGAGCATTCTAGAATACTTAGCTTAAGAAGAATAAAATTCTAGAGATTTCTAATGACCATTGATATACCCAATACAAAATACTAAATGTTTCAACACTTGTTTAGGAATTTTCAAAGAACCAAATTAATCCATGAATGTAGACAACCAAGAATTTGGTTTAGCTTCCCAACAATTTATTTTTTGGAGATCTTTTGAACTGCCCCCGTATGGAGAACCCGAATCCACCCCAAATCCTTGCTTTCTAGTCCTAGTTCTTGTGATGCTTGCAAACATGTGTTACTTGGATGCTTTTGTGTCCTTCGTTAACATGATAATGTTTGTCTTGCTAATCGCCAAGGGGTTGATGGATTGTGATGATAAGTTTCTTGATAAAACAGTTCATGAATGCAAAACTGGAGAGTACAGGTCCATATAAATTGTAATAAATTTAGGTCATTTGATAGTTGTAGCCAGAGCATTGTACCAGTGTATAATGTTCATTTGGCTTTCAAATGAAGGGACCAAGTCAGAAATTCAATTCTCATCTCTTACAATAAAAATCAATTTTAAATATGTGGATGCAACACATAATTATTATGTTCGATGAGCTGTAAATCAGACTGTACATTCTGTAATTAATTTGGGGAAAGGAATACAGGAGGAGATTTTAGAATGAGAAACTCCCAATATATTTTACTGCTGTTTTGGATTCAAGGATCTGAGAAGTGATAACAATGTCAAATTTCATATCTCAATTGGGCTGTTGACTATACCTACAATTAACTTAATGATAATCTTCTTTCTGTTTTTATGTTTTTTCTTTCCTTTTTCATATTTTTTGGTTGTTGCTGATAACTTATTGTTTTTCTGAGTTTTAAAGCGATCACCTATCTTCTTTATTTTTCTCTAAGAAGCATTCTGCCATATACTATTACTTGTCTTCTGCAGTGAATTTGCACCAGTTCTCACGCTTGCCGCTCTTCTCACTCCAATGCTTGGCTGAATCCTGCTCCTTCCACTGGAATTGTTCTTGGGGTACACTGGTTGAAAGTTTTCCTATGCGTGCCTAGATAATTTTTGCTTAGTTTTTTGTGTATTTCTCCTGGTGGACTGATATCCTCTTTTGTATGAACTGATAAAGACAGCTACTGCAGTTTTGAATGAAATCTCTTATTTTTTGTTTTGTTAATCTTTTATGGTGCTGTATTACTTTCAATCAACCTAACCACCAATCTGTTCAGCTAAATTTTTTGGCCATTTCTCTGTGTGCTAGAGTTGGTGGGTACTCATGTTCATTGTACCGAAGGACATTGTGGCTAAATTACATGTAAACTAAATTTTCTTTTCTTGTTTTCTATTCGTCTCCGATTAATAATAATTCACAGGCTTGATAAATCTTTACAAAACCTTGTACTTAGATAGTTTAGTTCGACATAAAGCTTACAACAGCATAAATCAATGTTTAATTGCCTGTAATCTACAAGCTATGCTATATAGCCCTGTGTCTTGACCTTGGTTTTGCCGTTTTGTTCTCCGCTGTGCCAGCATCCTTGATACTCAGTGTCCTTGTCATGATTGTGAATCTGTGATAAAGGCACTGGTGATGGCTATATTTTCGTGCCAACTTATTTAGAGAGGATGCCATGAATTCTTGTCCAAGTGGTAGCTTCTATTGACACAGCTTTAATTGCCTTCACGCCTGTTCTTTCTCCATTCCCATGGCTTTTCAGGATTTGATGAAGCCCACAAGCCAACCCTCTTTGCCCGAGCCTCTTTCTCCCACTGTTAAATATACATCACCATTCAGAAAACAGAGCATTTTCTTAACAAAAGCACAGCAAACCAATCAAACAGAAGAGGTTACCTTTTCCAATTCCGGCCGTTTGTCATAGGCAGTATAATGCCATGCAAGCCCCTTCTTTAGCAGTGATTCCTGTATCAAGCATTAGCTGAGCATTCAGAAACCGAAGACCGCCCTACTGTAATAATATAAATTTTAGAAAATCAAAGAGTTGAAAAGGTTTTACCTGTACAAAAATGCCATTGCTATATATGTCCCCAACACTTCGTCCGTAACGGTCCTCTGTAAAGACTAGCACTTTCAAGCACTTGCCCTGTACAAGCTTAACCAGCTCCTCCTTGGCCTCTTGCCCATATGGCATTTTGCTTTCTGGTGCATCTATTCCCCTGTTTCCTTTAAAATATCAGCAGTTGTTCATATCATGCACAAAACAACATTTCAATGGCATTTCATGGGTAAAAAAGACTTTGTTATACCTGAGCCGGATGCGATACTTTCGAGCAAGAATTTCATCATTTTGAATGTTCAACATCCTGTTGTGGAACAAAATTGGTCATTCAAATGAAAAATTAGCAGCAACAAATGGAAATATTTAGCAGAAATCAAGTGCTAATCATAAGACTAACCGATATCCCATATCAATGATTTTCTGGTGGAGTGCATCTGCCTCTGGATAATTCTTCTGGGCTCGAGCTTTTGATCGTTGAACTGCTGCAACTTGTACTTCTCTTGGAACACAAGCAGACTCCCTTGGATCCATGGTACTAACATAAACGGTCACTGTATCGCCATCTGCTACAGCTTTTGCATCCACCTAGTTTATGTGAATATATTTCCATCAAACTTGAACAAATATACGAAATGAAAAACTAAACACAAATTTTACAAATGCAATAAAATTAAATTGTTCTCACCGGGAGGGTCAGCAATTCGAATTTGAGTCCTTCTGGCCGTGATTGTGGTACTCCGGCAGAAAGTTCAACCAGTGAATGAGGAAGAGGGAGACCATAAAAGGCCAATAAACCCTAATATTCATCAAGATCATCCAAAATACTGAATTAATTAAGTAACTGAATCAGTTGTTCTTAAAACAGACTATTTAATGCAAGTACCTCAACATCTGCCTTTTGGTGTCTCTTTAAGGTCTGAATAATAAGCCTTGAAGCTTCTTCGGGTGTTTTTGGTGGAGGTTTTGATCCTCTCCATGTATCTGAAAGTTTCTTATACCTTCAAAATAAAAAAGGAAGGAAAAGGGTAAAATTCCACATTATAATTTTGAAATTTAAAAGGAAATAAAAGCCAAGTAGTTGAACTAGGATTATTCATTTATTCTCATTAAACCAACAAAATTTAATTTGTAAAGAACAATGAATTGACTATAAATCAGAAAATTATACAGAAGAGTGAATGAAATTACCAGTTAGCCTGAGCCTTCTTGGAAGAGACCACATGCTTACTCAGTCCTTCAGGAACCTTGATCCCAAAACAAAAAAAAATCAAATCTTTAATCTATTTTGACTAACTGGTGTAAAATTAGAGTAAACCCAGTTCCAATTTAGCTCCGAAAACTCGAATAACGATCTAAAAAACTCAATTACAGCATTTATGGTGCTAACCCAATTCAAAGCAATAAAAGCTTTCCAAGAAAATTATGGCAGAAATCTTGAATTAAGGTGAAGAAGAAAAATACCTGAGAGGTAATTTCATAGTGATATAGATCGCGGGCGAGTGCCGAAA
The DNA here is from genome assembly GCA_020205615.1 of Panax quinquefolius. Lineage (NCBI taxonomy): Eukaryota > Viridiplantae > Streptophyta > Magnoliopsida > Apiales > Araliaceae > Panax > Panax quinquefolius. The sequence goes on from CM035154.1 coordinate 28,870,728, forward strand.
GACCGACAGTTGAAACTGAGACTCCATGGTGGCCTAATGTATGATCCCCTGAATCTGATGTTGGCTTGCAACAATGGCTTAGAAATCTCAGAGCATTTCCCATTTTGTTTTTGATTTGATTTTTATTTATTTTTTAAGGCAGATGGGTTTATTTGTTACTTGTTAGAGAGAGAGATTGGGAAAAGGGGTGGTTAGATTTTCTTGTGGGGTCCTTCCTATCTCTGAATTGCATGTAAGAAAGTGGAAGAACGGAGGAAGGGAACGAATCAGTGGAGGGAATGAACACGTGGTGGATAATGATTGGTGATAGGACTCTGTGGTTAATTTTTACTGCGGTGACTTGTGCCGATGAAGATTTGATCTGGCGAGCTATTAAAATCGTGGGATCAACGCTTCGTCCGCTGGCTTTGGCAACACTTTTCTAATTAATGGTTGCCCCACCTTCACTTTAGGCGCGTGTGACGCTCTTATCTCTCTAGATACATGACTTTTTGGCTGTACACTAGTCCGTCCAACCCTCAAAGCATCATCAGAGTCGACTCTCTATTATTGATTTTACTAATAAATACTTCCTCCGTCCCATGATAAAATTTTTTATTGAGTACTATTTTAAATAATCCCATATTAAATGTCTATTTTTTTTAATAATCAATTTTTTACATATTTTTTCTTATTATGTCCGTAATATTAAATATCTCATACTTTTATTATTCTAATTCTCTCTCCATATTTAATAAATATGAAGAGAGAATATTTTGAATTGAATAGCTAAAAAGTCACTCTCTCACCTACATTAAAAATAATTAATGACATTATTATTATGGGCAATTTTATCATTTCATCCCTCTTTTTAATATGCGTAAAAAGTCTACCAGAATTTTTATCTTGGGACGGAATGAGTATGTATATTAGTATTACATATAAAGATCATAAACGATATTAATTTTATTTCATAAAAAGAGTTTATTTTAAAAAGAAAAAAATCACGAAAGAGTCCATTGTTTAGTGTAGCAGTTTAAAATAACATAATATTCACAAATTTTAAAATTTTATAAATAGAACTCTATTTAGAAAAGAAAAAATCAGAAAAGAAGTAATATATATATATATATATATATATATATATATATATATTAATCTCTTAAATAGATCATTTTCGTTTTCCTTTTTTCAAATAAATGAGCTTAAAAGTTGGTTTAGAATTTAAAAATCTATCCCAATCATAGATAGGGTGAGGGATATGATTTAAACATAGAAAGGGGAAACCCATGTATTTATTAATTAGCTAAACTAGTTCTAGTTAATTAAAGGGTTCAACCATGATGTTAGCAAGGTCGGTCGTGGCAGAAATTAATATGTGAAGGGGTTGAATATGTATATGTGATAATAATTAATGATAATTTTAAATTTTTTGTTACCGATGCTATCCAGACAAGTAGGATCTATCTGTTTAAATATTTTGTTAACGCCAAGATCTCCTGTAACGTTCCAATCACGTAAGAGACTCTGATCCTGCACAGTAAACACAATAAAACACCAAAAGCTTGACAGCTTCGACCGTCGAAGGATAGCTCAGGCGTGAGAGTCAGTATCGGTGTTCACAAGGTTAACAATAGAAGATGTAATATCTAGTGTATTGAGAGAAATAATAATAATGTTGAATGAATGTGTGCATACTTGTTTGTGAAAACTTCCTTACTCTGATATACTCTCTAGCCCGATTTTGTGTGCAACCGACTCCCCTGACACCACATACTGTCAGTGGCTTACCTATTAGTCCCATCCCCTTTGCCCACCGCTGGCCGACTGTCCAATCCTCATTAATGCCATGTAAGATATCAGTCAACCATATCTTTGTTATTATCACCGGTCAAAGCCCAAGTGAAGATATTTAGTCATCTGACGGGACGGTTCATTCAACCTGGTCCAAGGCTTTCAAGATCCGACAAAGATGACCCAATAGATTTAACCAAAGAAGTAGGCCCAACCAGTCCGGCCCACTATGTAAAATATCATGACCCAACATCGCTTCAGCTTTTTATTAAACAGATGTTTAATGAAAGAGTATAAATAGCATCGGGAAAGAGTATAAATGGCATCGGTCCAAGGCAAAAGAATTTATAATAAAGTCAATAAAGGCCCAAAATATAGCTTACCGAGGCTTATGTCCATCTTCGCCAACCTTCATAGAAGTACGAACCGAAGATCCTTTAAATACTGAAGAATTACAACGAGTGCTTCCTCGATGTGTCCCTAGATAAACGGACCTGATGGACGAAAGACTGAAATACCGAACTAAAGGAACTTGATAGTTTTGACTTTACTCATTTACATCGTTGCCCATCAATTTGAACTGATTGACTAATAATGGTCATCTGCAGGCAAACGCTATCTTCGGGTACCTCCATCTCAAATACAAAGAAGCCGAAGAGGATACCGAAGAGAATGCCGAAGAGAATACCGTCCGAAGGGATAACGACATTCGGAAGTCGGGTCATCTTTGATATATCAGGGATTTGATGTAAGACCCCAACTTATTATGAATAAAATTAAATTTTCTCTATTTATTATCTTGAAATAATAAGGAGTTAATTTGATATAATACTTTAGTTATGGGTGAAATGTGCAAATTTTACAAAATAAGCAAGTGGTTATAAAATATTCATTTTGTCGGGGGAATATTCGTTTGGTCGTGGAATATTCTTTTTATTTGTCGGAATATCCGCATTTACTACAAGCAGCCATTTAGGGGCCCCATAATAGAATAAACCGCTTTGATGAAGAAAACGACAAATTTGAGTTATTACAAATAACAACAGAATTGTTACCAAGTTAACACTTTGTTGGAATACCCGGTGGTTAAAATACAATAATATGCGTAATGGCACAATAATAGACACCAGATACACAAGATTGTTTGAATTATTGATCCTTACGTAAAAGGCACTTTTCAATAATTGTTACAAGAATTCTTGCTTAATATTTTATTTTATCGATTCAATAATTCTTTGCATTAATAGTTTATATTATTGTTGTTTCAATAATTGTCACCGCACAAAGATTTCCCATTATCATATCAATAATTCATATTATTTGAATAATATTATTATATAACATTATTGGCAATGTCTAGAAAAGTTCTCATCGAGGAGAGGTTAGATAATCTAATCACACACAAGAAGAGAGAAATCCTTATCTGAAAGCCCTCTCTTCTCCGGAGCACTACCTTGTCATGTCATAATTGTGATTCTGTAATATTATTTGAGAATAATTAATTATTAATTTATATGATAAGAAAATATTTATTTGATGTGGATATAAATGATGGATTTATTTATGTGGTTATTAATGAAGGAATCAATGTTGAGGTGTTTTATCAGTATTTTATCGGTGTGGAGGTATTAAAAATCATCCGTTTGTGGATTTCGGATATTTTCTGTTTGGAATTTACAAAAACTTTCTTTTGCAAAGTTGTAGAGAAATCGATTTCGTGTGGAATGGACATAAAATTCGTATTTTTCTGATAAAAGTTCTATTTTCTATGAATTATTAAAGTTTCTGATTATTGTTTAAATGATAAAACATTTTGGAAAATTCTAGAATTGGTTGGTGAGAAATGTGTTCAAATTGAATTTCAAATGTGGTGGGTGGCAATAGTAGCAGGTAAAGCTATCAGGTAGCAGGTCAAGTCTGCTTCGACGTGCTAACATTTTCCTATAAATAGAGGGCTCAGTTAGAATTGAAAATCACACCGTAAACATATTTTCTCTCTTTCTCTCTATATTATTATTGAAGTGATTTCGAGAGTATTTTGATACTTTGAGTGTTGATATACTCAGATCTGAAGTTTCCTTTGGCTTTATATCCGGTATTCCAGTTAGAAGTACCGTTATTTTGAGGTAAGGGATGTTATTTTCTTCATATATGATATTATTTCTTTCAATATCATTATGCCGAAGTATTGATCTGAACTTTTAATCAAATTTGGAACTTGTTGTGTCAGGGTTACTATTCACGATACTGACCTTTATTCACAACAATCAAGACTATTCAATTTAAAAATGAAATTTTCTCTTTTTCTTCCAGATGTCTTTTATGGTTACTATCTTTGATTGTATCCATGTTTTGATCTTTATTTTTGAATTCTACTTCACACTTGGTTATTATGGAGTATTATTGAATTTGGATAAACCGAAATACGAATCCCTAATATTTGTCCTTCTGTCTCACTAGATTCGTTTCTTTAAAATGTTTTTCATCATCCTCATCCTTAATGGTGTTACTTGATGAATATCTTTGGCCCAGTAGTGCAAAGATGAATGATTATTGATGAATATCTTTGGCCCATAAAGCAAAGATGAACAGTGTTGAGATTAACACGACCAATCGGTGATATAAATGAATATCTTTGGCCCGTGAGTGCAAAGATGTATATTGATTGATGTTACAGGGATAAAATATTGATGATGGACTTTTAAATTCATAAATGATAGTAGATTTCATTCTCTACTTAACTCTTCTAATGAATTGATGTTTCCGCTGCAGTTGTTGATCTAAAACTTGATGTCTATTGTATTCTATCGAATTTTTCCCTGTTGAAGACTAAGGATAATTTGTTGTATATTATCTTAGTCATAATGTTCTTTACTGGGCTAGTTGAGCTCACCCTTTTCCTTTTTGTTCCATTTTTCTTCTCAGGAGGTGAGAATTTAGCAGGGACTAGCCAGGGTACGGTGTGACGCCCCCAAAATTAGGTATACGTCACCCATCTTAGGTCGCCACTTACATGGTATATAAATTCAAATACAAACTTAATTATACATCTGTCGTGTAACATACATACGACAATACATAAACCGAGAGTTCTAATAGAATATTGTCATTTAGACAATATCCATACTCAAGAGTCCTCATTACAATTATTATCACACTATTTCACGAATAGTGAGGACTACTAATGCTATCTTCTGGACCATCACTCTTTTACCCGACTCGTCCCAGCTATATTCTCATTTCCTGAAGAGAACAGGGAAAGAAAGGGTGAGCTCAACTAGCCCAGTAAGAAATATTATGACTAAGATAATGCGTAATAAATTATCATTAGCCTTCAACAAAGATGTTAAACCGATAAAATACAATAGACAATCGGTTTAATCTAGCTGAATATGCAATCCATTAAAAGAGTCAAGTAGAAAATAAAGTCTACATGTCTTTTTTAGGTTTTAAAAGGTTTTCATAAATTTTATCACTAAGACTCAGCTTTAATGAATAAACCACAATATCTAATCATCCTCAGATCACGGCCAAGGATTTTCATCAAATTATCAATGGTCATGACTATACCGAATCACCCCCGGTCATAATCATACCAAAAACTATCCATCATCGCATTACAGTGCCACCGAGGACTTTTATCACATCATTTATAACAAGCCATGATTATACCGAATGATCCTCGTCATAATCATACTAAGTTCATCTACGCACGTAAGCCAAAGATAACATAATATAACATGAGGATGATGACAATGACATAATAATTCAATAAAACAAGTTCAAGAATTATTTTATCCAAGAATTAGTAACGCCCAAATTGTCAACAAGATACTGTTTTGTAGAGTAAAATTCAAGAATGATCAGAAGAATGTTTTCATGAAAAGATACTGGATGAAACGCAAATATCAAGAATATTCTACTAAATTCATGGAGTATAAAGTCAAAGTTTTAACCAACCGGGTATAATAAAGAATGGAATAACAAAGGAAATCACCACGCATGCAAGATTGCGATAGATAGGTTATTCCAATGTAATAATAATAACGGAACTGTCGTAAAAATTCACAATCGAAGGATGATCCAAATGTAATAATAAATGTTGAATAATAATAAACAATGGAACCAGTCCTGTAAAACACACGCACAAGATATTCCAATGTAATAATAAATGCGAATAATAAACAATGGAACTGTGTCCTGTAAAACACATGCATGTGATATTCCAACGTAATAATAAAGAATAGAATAATGTAAGAAGATCACCAAGTATAGGGGATTCTCAGATACAAAGTTATTCCAATGTAATAAATAAGAATGGAATAATATAAGGATTTCACCAAGTATAGGTATGCCGCATATACAGTTATGTATAGGTAGTATGCCACTTTTACAAAGTTATTCCAATGTAATAATAATGAATGGAATAATGTGTTTCTCTTTATGAATAAGAAAGAATAACACCCTTTTACTTGTACAACAAATAATACCCTCTTACCGTAAAAAAGATAATCGGATATCAAAGTAGTGAAGTACCGTATACTCTTCTTCTTTCTCTCTATAGATTTTCTCTATAGCTCTCTATAATTTCTCTCTGTAGTTTCAAAGAATTCGTAAAAAATAATGAAGGAATGAGCTTCTATTTATAGGAAAATAGAATGCATAGTAATTAATCCATGAAACTATCCGTATTGATTTACTTTAATCGGCGGTCCATATTTAAAGCAAAATCTTTTAAATAAAATATCATATATTCTATTTATATAAAAACATTTTACTATGCAAACACTACGCAACACTATGCATAATAAAATATAATATATTCTATTTATAGAATAACTTTAATAAAGTATTCTGCTTTATATAAAAAAGATGTTTCGCTTTTATTACGTTAATAATACTGAATAAAACAAAACGTCATTATCGCTATAATAATTCATATTATTAATCGATAATAATGGAATCAAACCGAGTGACTTCTCACATAAGCATCATATAATCAATACTGGTGTATTTCTTATGCAACCACACGATTCTCGTACTTTTACTACCGAAAGTAGTTCAACAATATCCACGGTAAAACTTCCGCCGTTATTTTAATAAAATATTTTTTCGTCGTTTTCTCGATCCGACAATAATTACATTATTAGGGGTCCACCAATGATTGAGTAGTTGTATTTAATATTCCTGCTAAACCAAGATTCCCACCAATCGAATATAATATAACCACTTGATACTTTGCAAAATTTATAAATACTACCCACAACTATAATATTATCTCAAATTCACACCATAATATTAAAAATTATTTCGACAAAATTTAAATCTTTATTGATAAAATCTGGGTCTCACAATCTCCCTCCTTATGGAATTTCAGCCTCGAAATTAGGGTACGACTGTATGATAAGAGGTCGATACCTCAATACCTTTATCGTTAAAAATATTAAATTCATCTTCGTAATCCGCCAAAGATATTCATTAACAATTCATCTTTGCACTACAAAGCTAAAGATATACAATCAAAACCAATAATGCCGAGACTCACTTAATAAGATCACGACCACGAATTATCCATGCACTTCATCGCCAAGGATATTCGTGTTTTCATTAATATCACGCCCACAAATTATCCATTGCACTACTACCAAAGATAATCGTGTTTTTCAATTACTTGTTATGATTATACCCAACAACCAATCCTCAGTCATAATCATACCAAGTCCATCTATGCACTACAAAGGCCGTGACGATGACTTTCAACATAATATAAACAATGAGGATAATGATATAAAGAATCAATCAAATGAGATAAAGGATAAATATTAAACATTTATAATATAATTTATCCGTGATTCAAGAATATCCCCATGTTATCAATCACTTAATATCTCATAATCTAATATCATTAATATTATAACAATATTTTAATCACTTCTCAAATTTATAAACAATTTATCTCAATTGTTTACGCTTTTACCATATAATGCATTTAATCATTCAAAATGCTATACTCATAAGATATCATCCCCAATTATCAAATCCTCATAAAAATATGCATATACTCTATATAGGATTCTCTAGCCATAAAATCCTATTTTCCAACTTTGTTACTTCACATAACATATTTAACTCATATGTTCAGAATTAAACTATTTTCATGAAAATACCAAATCAGTCCCAAAAATATTTCTTTTCTGGGATTTAGCATAATATAGTCCCATAATGAACATACATTTTTCTCAAATTTTTAAAATTCATTTACTATTTTTCAAAAATCAATTTCTAATTAATTCCTTAAGAAATTAGCTACCTCAAGGTTAACTCCAGAAATTCCCAAATCTTGGCAGGACCTTACACATGTTAATGTGAGCCTCCAGATTTAAATTTCATGGCCATCGAGTTGTAGAACTCCTATTATATCATTTTTCGTCCTGAAAAACCTAAATATTGAAATGGTCATAACTTGCTCATTTTAAGTCGTAATAAGCTCATTTTGGACAGGAGTTACCTTATACCATATACTTTCATTTCCCAAAAGGCTAGAATTTTTCTCATAATTTAAGTGGCCGAAAATGCCCTTTTAAAAATAAAATCAGTAGCTTTTTGAAATTTCCAGCTTTTTCATTCTTTATTAAAATCAGTCCACACGTAAATCTACAACACCTTTTTCAGTGATTCCACTTGGAGATGCTACAAAACTCATAGATCTAACTCTAGAACTTGACCACACTGAAAAATTTAAAGTATATTAGGAGATATGGTCAATTGAATTTCATGTTACGTTTTTCACCAAAATCTGATTTTCAACTCTTTGTGATTTCTAAGAAACTTTCATGTTTTCACATACTAACCAACATAGCTCATCATAACACTTACTAATACCACGTATACTCATGATTTTTATTAGTCCAATGCTTTTATTATGACTTTCATCATAAACCACATAAACTGTTCATTTTAGTTGAAGATATATTTGAGGGTTTAAGAAATGGGTTTTGTACTGGGGTCAATACAAAATTCGATTTCACGCTCTAAATAGGCTAAGAAGTCTTCAAGAATACGCCAGGAAATTTATTAATAATAGAAATATCATTCAAAACTATGACTCTCCTCCAAGACTTGGATAAGACGTCACATTGATACCAACCGTGACTTCTATCCCTTAACCTAGATAGCACCTCTCACAATGATACCTATAAACTTGCCATCTTCATTCACGATGTCGCCACTGAGAAAATCCGGCTTTCGGTGCATTCCACACAAGGAAGTCAACAACGAAAGGTTTGGGGCTCTTTACTTATGGCTTGATATGACAATAATTGACTTTAGTAGTTTGGTTACTTGAATTCGCACAACAAGTTGGTTATGAATATAAAAGCTAACAACCTTACGAAAAGCATGATGAGTAGTTAACCAATTGATTCCTAAAATCACATCAAAGGCAAATATTTTCAAAAAGATAAGATAGACGTGAAAATGTTTATTTGAACCAAACAAGATTTAAAAATAGTAGAAGCGATAACGAAGGCTCCTACTAACGAAGTTTCAACCAATAAGTCAAAGTCTAACTTCTTCGGAGTCAAATTTAAACGTTGAACGCAAGCAAGAGAGATAAAATAATGGGTAGAACCGGTATCTTATAAGGTATAGACTTCGTAATTTATAATTAATTAACCCGTGTTAACTTCGTTCAGTTTACTCGCTTTTTGAGAAGTCATGAAAAATGCACTTCCTAAAACCAACGACTTTGTTTTGTCCATATCCACCTTTGGTGCCACCGTCCCAGCTAGACTTGACTTTGGTCCACTACAAAATTGGGCTAAATGACCTTCTCTTCTTGCAATTTCCACTTCTATTATCTTTGCCATGATTACCACCGAAGTGGTTACGATTCTTGGCATGATAATTTCCCCACGATGGTTATCATTATTCGATAATCGTTGCCACCAAAGATGATTATTATCGTGTTGTTGGTCGTTACCTTTTGTTTGAAATTTGAATCAACACTCTCATGTGCTTCATTGCTTATCTCAAAGATTTTCGGATGCCATTCTCAAACACCGTCACAAAACAAGGGTTAATTGACATGTAACAAATTATCCTTATATTCTCGATTTACCAATAAAATAGCACATAAACTTAGGTAGGTCATACTAGCGAAGGTATTCCCCGCCTCCCCTCCTAGTACTATTCTCACCTCTTAGCTAGGGATCATATCCTAAGCTCGATACCAAACCGTGACGCCCCAAAATTAGGTATACGTCACCCATCTTGGGTCGCCACTTACATGGTACATAAATTCAAATACAAACTTAATTATACATCCGTAGGTAACATACGACAATACATAAACCGAGAGTTCTAATAGGAATATTGTCATTTAGACAATATCCATACTCAAGGAGTCCTCATTACAATTATTATCACACTATTTCACGTATAGTGAGGACTACTAATGATATCTTCCGACCATCACTCTTTTTCCCGACTCGTCCCACCTATATTCTCATTTCACGAAGAGAACGGGGAAAGAAAAGGGTGAGCTCAACTAGCCCAAGAAGAAATATTATGACTAAGATAATGCGAATAAATTATCATTAGCCTTCAACAATGTTAAACGATAAAATACAATAGACAACCAGTTTAATCTGCGGTGAATATGCAATCCATTAAAAGAGTCAAGTAGAAAATAAAGTCTACCGTCTTTTAGGTTTTAAAAGGTTTTCATAAATTTTTATCACTAAGACTCGCTTTAATGAATAAACCACAATATCTAATCATCCTCGTACTACGGTCGAGGATTTTCATCAAATTATCAATGGTCATGACTATACCGAATCACCCCCGGTCATAATCATACCAAAAACTATCCATCATCGCATTACTGAATACCGAGGACTTTTATCACATCATTTATAACAAGCCATGATTATACCGAATGATCCCTGGTCATAATCATACTAAGTTCATCTATGCACGTAAGCCAAAGATAACATAATATAACATGAGGATGATGACAATGACATAATAATTCAATAAAACAAGTTCAAGAATTATTTTATCCAAGAATTAGAAACGTCCAAATTGTCAACAAGATACTGTTTTGTAGAGTAAAATTCAAGAATGATCAGAAGAATGTTTCCATGAAAAGATATTGGATGAAACGCAAATATCAAGAATATTCTACTAATTTCATGGAGTATAGAAGTCAAAGTTTTAACGAACTGGGTATAATAAAGAATGGAATAACAAAGGAAATCACCATGCATGCGGTATTTCGCATAGACAGGTTATTCCAACAGAATAATAATAACGGAACCGAGTCGTGTGAAATTCACAATCGCAGGATGATCCAATGAAATAATAAATGTGAATAATAATAAACAATGGAACCGGTCCTGTAAAAAACACACGAACAAGATATTCCAAATGAATAATAAATGCGGAATAATAAACAATGGAACCAGTCCTGTAAAACACATGCATGTGATATTCCAAATGAATAATAAAGAATAGAATAACGTAAGAAGATCACCAAGTATAGGGATTCTGCATTATACAAGTTATTCCAAAAGAATAAATAAGAATGGAATAATATAAGGATTTCACCAAGTATAGGGTACTGCCGCATATACAAAGGTTATGTATAGGGTATGTGTGGCGCCCCAAAATAGGTCCATTCCATCCAACCCATTCTGAGTCGCCAAAAACATGGTACGTAAACAACTACAACTTTATTAATACATTTGTCGTGCAAAATACGACAACACATAAATCATGAAGTTTAAATACAAATATTGTCTTCTGACAATATCCATACTCAAATAAATCCTCATCACATTTATTGATACATTATTTTACAAAATGGTGAGGACTACTAAACAATCCTTTCTAAAACCTTCATTCCATACCCCTCGACTGTACTTTCGCTATATTCTCGCTTCACGAGAAAAATGGAACAAAAAGGAAAAGGGTGAGCTCAACTAGCCCAAGAAAGAATGTTATGACTAAGATAATATAGAACAAATTATCGTTAGTCTTCAACGAGGAAAAATCTGATAGAATACAATGTATAACAAGTTTCGGATCAATATTCGCAGTGAAAATAATAATTCATAGAAGAGTTACGTAGAATGAAATCTACTATAATCTATGAATTTAATAATCCATCATCAATATTTTATCCCCAGTAACATCAATCAATATTCATCTCAAATCAATTATTCATCTTTTTGCTACAGCCAAAGATATTCATCGATCGGTCGTGTTCATCTCAACACTGCTCATCTTTGCACTAAAGGCCAAAGATATTCATCGATCGGTCGTGTTCATTTAAACACTGCTCATCTTTCACTACTACGCCAAAGATATTCATCGATCGATCATGTTCATTTAAACACTGCTCATCTTTGCACTACTGTGCCAAAGATATTCTTCAGAAATCATTCATCTTTGCACTACAAGCCAAAGATATTCAATAATATCATCATTTAAGACCGAGGATGATGAAAATATTTTTAAAGAAACGAATCCAATTGAAACAAAATGACAAGGATTAAGGATTCGTACTTGGTTTTATCCACGTCCAAAAATACCTCAAAAATAATCATAGTGGTGTAAAATTCAAGAATGATCAAAACATGGATACAATCAAAGCTAGTATCCGAATAGATATTTTAGACGAAAAAGAAAAATTTTCATTTTTCAATGAATAGTCTCAGATATCGTGAATAGTCTTGAGATACGTGAATAAGAATCTCAACACCAAAAGATAGAAATTCCACAAAAACATTTTCACGCTTCATGAATAGTACTTTCGTGAATAGTAACTCGTGAATAGTAACTCATGAATAGTAACTCGTGAATAGTAACTCATGAATAGTAACCCCGACATAAAAAAAGTTCCAAATTTGATAAAACCTTAGATCAACATTTCGGCGATAATGATATTGAAGAAATAATATCATTACGAAAAATAATATCCTTACCTCGAAAGAATCGAGACTTGGAAGGAAAAGTCGGAGTGATCTTGAATGAAACTTGTCTTTGAATAAAGAACTCTCAAAGTATCTAAATACTCACAAAATACGCTCAATAATATAGAGAGAAAGAGAAAACTTTGTTTTTGGTGTGATTTTCAATTCTAACTTAGCCCTCTATTTATAGGAAAATGTTAGCCAATTACCAAGCAGACTTGACTGCACTGCGATGGCTTTACACCGCTACTATTGCCACCCACCACATTTGAAATAAAATTCAGCACATTTTTCACCAACCACAAGTGGGGCCCACTCAATTCTAGAATTTTCCACCAAAATCAATTATAAACCTAATTTCCGAATCCGACACCTCTTAAAATTCACAACAAATCATTCGTGCATTTTAACGGTTCAAAATTTGTGGACATATACTCAACTTATGTATGTATAACATACCCAAAAATTACCACAATCCAACTATTTGGATTAAAAATTATAACCCCATGATATATCTCAAAACCCCCGATTTGATTTTTAATACCTCCAATCCGATAAAATACTAATAAAACACCTCAACATTAATTCCTTCATTAATAACCACATAAATAAATCCATCATTTATATTCATATAAAATAAATATTTCCTTATCATATGAATCAATAATTAATTATTCACAAATAATATTACGTAATCACATTTATAATGACCAGTGTCGCTCTCCGGAAAGAGGGGGGCTTTTCAATAAGGATCTCTCCTTCTTGGCGCAAGCAATTAGGTGACCAAACCTCTCCTTAGATGTAACTTTCTAGACATTGCCAATAATGTTATCTAATAATATTATTCAAATAATATGAATTATTGATCCGATAATGGGAATCTTTCATGCGTTGACAATTATTGAAGCAAAGATAATATAAAATACCAACGCAAAGAATTATTGAATCAATAAAATAAACTATTGAATAAGAACTCACCGTGTAATAATTATTGAGTAGTGCCATCTTACGTCTAATCAATAATTCAACAATCTTGTCTAATACCGTAATGCTTCTTTGTGCAACCACGCGTATTCTCGTATTTTAACCACCGTATTCCAACAGTCTTAATTGTAAATAACTACGCCAATTATTTATAACCACCCAAACTTTGTCGTTTTCTTCATCCGACAGTTATCCGTTATGGGGCCCACACATGGCTGCGCCGTCGTACGAATATTCCCCGACAGTATGAATATTCCACGACCAAACGAATATTCCTCGACAACAATGAATATTTTATAACCACTTGCTTATTTTGAAATATTTGCGCATTTTACCCATAACTAACCACATTAATCAAATCCACCCTTACTATTTCAAAATAATAAATAAAGGAAATTCCTTTTTATTTAAAAAGATTTGAGGTCTTACAACCTCCCTCCTTATGAAATTTAATCCCTCGAAATTGGCGTATCGACTGGTGTTTGAAAAGATGAGAATACCTCGCTTTCATTTTCGTTTCCAACTCCCGGTCATTTCCTCTATAAAGCATGGTTTCTCCACAAAACTTTAACTTATGGTATAACCTCGAGACATAGGTCATGTTCTTTCCTCTACAAAATCTTGACAGTACCTCCTCGTGACGTTAAGTCTTCGACTATCTCGTCCGGGATTCTAACTCAATGACGTGTTTTGGTCGTCCACATATTTACGTAACATCGATCGTGAAAAACGTTATGAACACGCGTCATACTTGGTGGTAAAACGAGTCTATAGGCCACGGTTCCTATTCGATCGAGAATTTCAAATGGATTAATAAATCGAAGGTTTGAGCTTTCCTCACCTCACCGATTCTCGCTTTTAAAATAACAACTTCTTGCACCTCCTTCTTCAAATTCATCACTCCGGTGTGTAGCTTGAATGACTTTAACTTTATCGATTAAAGTCGATTATACTCAGTATATCATCACGTGCTCGTATATCATCACGTGGGTACCTAGAGTTTTCATCTCCATCTCTATTATTTGTAAATTATCTGAAATGAGTCTTTGATGATATTGTACTCGTGCTTGTATACGATCTTCTACTCAACACGTCGCCTACCACGTTCGCTTTTCCGAGGATGGCATGGTCGTAACATATCTTTGAAATGAGTCTCCTCTTGAGTTCTTGAAGCTCTTCCCACATTCCTTGCTCCATTCGAATTTTGTATCTCTACGAGTCACCACGTTAATGGAATAGCGATTCGAGAATATCCTTCAACGAATCTCCGATAATAACCAACTAAGCCTGAAAGCTACGTATTTCGATTACCGACTTAGGTTGTTCTCAATCGTGACTCATATCTCAACCTTGGATAAGCACGTCACAATGACACCTATCGATTTACTATCTATCGCATCGAATATGACGTCCTCTGATGAGAGTCCGCTTAGGTGAATTCCACAAAAAGTCACAAGATAAAGGCTCGGTACCAAATTCTATAGTTGAATTTTTAACTCTCGAAGTTCAATAGAGCCATTCGATGAGATTTTAGAAATGAGTTTTGTCTGGGGGTTCAAAGTCGATACAAAATTTAATATCGATTTGGAAGTAAGCGAAGAAATTCTTGAAAAATACGTCGGAAAAATCAATAACAACAAGAATATTATTCAAATCGACGTGTCTTTATTCAAATCCATAACATGGACTAAGAAAACTTGACATCCGTAATAAACGAATGACTTCATGGCTTGATATGAAAATGTTTGACTTCAATGGTTTGATTGCACGAATTGAATAATAGGTTGCTTAGGAATATGAAAACTAACAACCTTACAAAAAGCAATCAATTTTGGCATGATGAGTAGTTAACCAATCAATCCCCAAAAGCAAGTATCTTTAAAGAGATAAAATTCAATGGTAGAGGTAATGGTGCCAACTTGAATCAAACAAGATTTTTTTAAACAACGGATGTAATGAAAGTTTCTCTAACGGAGTCTCCATAAATAGGTCAAAGTCTAATTTCTCCGTAGTCAAGTTCAAGCGTTGAGCGCAAGCAAAGAGATAAAAAGAATGGGTAGAACCTGATTCTAGTAAGGTATAAACTTGCAAGAATTTATAATTAACTAACCCGTGCTAACTTCGTTCGGGTTCCTCGTATTTTAATGACCCCATTCACGACAAACGCTCTTCCGAGAATCGTTGACTTTGACTTTTACGGGACATCCTTTTGAGTCACTTGCCCCACCGCACTAGGTTTTCGATATCGTATAATCTCGGCGATATGTCCTTCTTTTCCACAATTATAGCATACCTTAAACTGTTGTGGGCGGTTTTGATATGTCCCTCTTTCCGCATTTTGTAACATACGATAGATGGTCTTTCTCCTCCTTGGAACCACGTTGCCCTTTGGCGGCCGACGTCTTCACATAGTCGTTGTTGAATCTCCTCTTTTAAAATCTCCTCCCAACTCGCTTCTTCTATTTTCATGGCCACGATTACCACCGGAGTGGTTACCGCCTTTGTCCGTATTCTTCTTTCTCCACCGGTTATCGTTATTACGATGATCGCTATCTTTGGTATGATCCTCGGTTATGGTCCCTCGGTTGAACGTACTCGTTATCTCGCTTCTAACAACCGAGCCCTGCTTTCAACATCCGAATAGAGAAAAAATTTACGAGAATGAGATCTTGACGTATCTGCCGGTTTCAAACCTCTCGAAACATCCGCGTCATCGTTCCTCATTCTCCACCAAATGAGGTGCAAACTGGATAACTCCGCGAACTTCGCCTCGTCTTTGGGATCTGGTCATATTATTTTGCTCCATCTAATAAACTCCACTTCCTTCATATATATTTAATACTTTCGTGGAAGTACTTGTCATTGAACTGCTTCTCAAACGTCTCCGGCGACATCTTTGAAAGTGCAAATGAAATGGAGTACGCTTTCTGATTCCCACCAATGTCTGCCTCGCCACGGAACATAAAAGTAGCGAATGGAACTTTCTGTTCCTTCGTGCATCCCAAGACATCGAATATCTTGGTAATTTGCTTGACCCATGTTTTCGCCATGATCGGATCTGGCTTTCCCCAGAATTCTGGTGGTCCCAACTCTTTGAACTGCTTGGCTGTGACCACCCGTGAATTGCTATCATCTCCTCCTGTATTTTGAACACGAGTCTCCCTCGTCTGATTTTGCATGAACTGCAAAAAGCTTTTAAACATCCCCTCGTTCATCATCTGCTCAATGGTGTTATTCACAGGAGGTACATTGCCAGCCTGTTGCACATTCTCCTCGTTGTTAAGTACAGGCATCTCCACGGTCTCATTTACACCACTATTAATATTCTCAGTCGACATTCTCAAATACTGTCATAAAACAAGGGTTAATTAAACAAATTAACATACCACATAATATCCCTATTCTCTGACCAACTAACAAATAAGCTTAGGTAGGACACACTAGCGAAGGATTTACTCGTCTCTTCCCTCCTAGTTCTATTCCCCGATCTCCGCCAGAGATCATATCCCTAAGCTCTGATACCAACTGTGACGCCCCCAAAATAGGTCCATTCCATCCAACCCATTCTGAGTCGCCAAAAACATGGTACAGAAACAACTACAACTTTATTAATACATTTGTCGTGCAAAATACGACAACACATAAACTGCGAGTTTAAATACAAATATTGTCTTCTAGACAATATCCATACTCAAATAAATCCTCATCACATTTATTGATACATTATTTTACAAAAATGGTGAGGACTACTAAACAATCCTTTCTAAAACCTTCATTCCATACCCCAGAGCTGCATCTTTTATATTCTCGCTTCACGAGAAAAATGGAACAAAAAGGAAAAGGGTGAGCTCAACTAGCCCAAGAAAGAATGTTATGACTAAGATAATATAGAACAAATTATCGTTAGTCTTCAACAGGAAAAATCGATAGAATACAATAGACAACAAGTTTCGGATCAATATTCGCAGCTTGAAATAATAATTAATAGAAGAGTTACGTGAGAATGAAATCTACTATAATCTATGAATTTAACGATCCATCATCAATATTTTATCCTGTAACATCAATCAATATTCATCTCAAATCAATTATTCATCTTTGCACTACAGGGCCAAAGATATTCATCGATCGGTCATGTTCATCTCAACACTGCTCATCTTTGCACTAAAGGCCAAAGATATTCATCATCGGTCGTGTTCATTTAAACACTGCTCATCTTTTGCACTACGTGCCAAAGATATTCTTCAGAAATCATTCATCTTTGCACTACAAGCCAAAGATATTCAATAATATCATCATTTAAGACCGAGGATGATGAAAAATATTTTTAAAGAAACGAATCCAAGGAAACAAAATGACAAGGATTAAGGATTCAGATACTTGGTTTTATCCACGCCCAAAAATACCTCAAAAATAATCATAGTGGTGTAAAATTCAAGAATGATCAAAACATGGATACAATCAAAGCTAGTATCCGGAATAGATATTTTAGGCGAAAAAGAAAAATTTTCATTTTTCTATGAATAGTCTTGAGATCGTGAATAGTCTTGATCGTGAATAAGTAATCTCACACCAAAAGATAGAAATTCCACAAAAAAAAACATTTTCACGCTTCATGAATAGTACTTTCGTGAATAAGAATCGTGAATAGTAACTCATGAATAGTAACTTCGTGAATAGTAACTCATGAATAAGTAACCCCGACATAAAAAGTTCCAAATTTGATAAAAACCTTAGATCGACATTTCAAAGATAATGATATTGAAGAAATAATATCATTACGAAAAAATAATATCCCTTACCTCAAAGAATCGATTACTTGAAAGGAAAAGTCGGAGTGATCTTTGAATGAAACTTGTCTTGAACAAAGAACTCTCAAAGTATCTAAATACTCACAAAATACGCTCAATAATATAGAGAGAGAGAGAGAAAACTTTGTTTTTGGTGTAATTTTCAATTCTAACTTAGCCTCTATTTATAGGAAAATGTTAGCCGTAGCAAGCGGACTTGACTTCTTTACACGATGGCTTTACCTCGCTACTATTGCCACCCACCACATTTGAAATAAAATTCAGCACATTTTTTCACCAACCACAAGTGGGGCCCACTCAATTCTAGAATTTTCCACCAAAATCAATTATAAACCTAATTTCCGAATTTGACACCTCTTAAAATTCACAACAAATCATTCGTGCATTTTTAACGGTTCAAAATTTGTGGACATATACTCAACTTATGTATGTATAACATACCCAAAAATTACCACAATCCAACTATTTGATTAAAAATTATAACCCCATGATATATCTCAAAACCCCTGATTTGATTTTTAATACCTCCAATCCGATAAAATACTAATAAAACACCTCAACATTAATTCCTTCATTAATAACCACATAAATAAATCCATCATTTATATTCATATAAAATAAATATTTCCTTATCATATGAATCAATAATTAATTATTCACAAATAATATTACGTAATCACATTTATGACAACCAAAATTTTCCTGGAAAGAGGGGCTTTTCAATAAGGATCTCTCTCACTCGCGGCGCAATTAGGTGACCAAACCTCTCCTTAGATGTAACTTTCTAGACATTGCCAATAATGTTATCTAATAATATTATTCAAATAATATGAATTATTGATCCGATAATGGGAAATATCTGTGCGACAATTATTATTGAAAACAAAGAATAATATAAAATACCAACGCAAAGAATTATTGAATCAATAAAATAAACTATTGAATAAGAACTCACTGTAATAATTATTGAGTAGTGCCATCTTACGTATTTAATCAATAATTCAACAATCTTGTCTTAATACCGGTGTGTTTTCTTGTCTGAACCACGCCAGACATCAGTATTTTAACCACCGGGTATTCCAACAGTCTTAACGGTAACAACTACGCCGTTATTTATAACCACCCAAACTTTGTCGTTTTCTTCATCCGACAGTTATCCGTTATGGGGCCCACACATGGCTGCGCCGTCGTACGAATATTCCCCGACAGTACGAATATTCCACGACCAAACGAATATTCCTCGACAACAATGAATATTTTATAACCACTTGCTTATTTTGAAATATTTGCGCATTTTACCCATAACTAACCACATTAATCAAATCCACCCTTACTATTTCAAAATAATAAATAAAGGAAATTCCTTTTTATTTAAAAAGATTTCGGGGTCTTACAACCTCCCCTCCTTATGAAATTTCGTCCTCGAAATTGACGTACGTACCTGGTGTTTCGAAAAGATGAGAATACCTCGCTTTCATTTTCGCTTCCAACTCCCGTGTCATTTCCTCTATAGATGGTTTCTCCACAAAACTTTAACTTATGGTATAACCTCGATACATAGGTCATGTTCTTTTCCTCTACAAAATCTTGACAGTACCTCCTCAAATGACGTTAAGTCTTCGACTATCTCGTCCGGGATTCTAACTCAATGACGTGTTTTGGGTCGTCCACATATTTACGTAACATCGATACGTGAAAAACGCATGAACACGCCGTATACTTGGTGGTAAAACGAGTCTATAGGCCACAGTTCCTATTCGATCGAGAATTTCAAATGGATTAATAAATCGAAGGTTTGAGCTTTCCTCACCTCACCGATTCTCGCTTTTAAAATAACAACTTCTTGCACCTCCTTCTTCAAATTCATCATCTCCGGTGTGTAGCTTGAACAGCTTTAACTTTATCGATTAAAGTCGATTATACTCAGATATCATCACGTACATCGTAT
Organism: Panax quinquefolius; assembly: GCA_020205615.1. Classification (NCBI taxonomy): domain Eukaryota; kingdom Viridiplantae; phylum Streptophyta; class Magnoliopsida; order Apiales; family Araliaceae; genus Panax; species Panax quinquefolius. The sequence goes on from CM035154.1 coordinate 28,891,220, forward strand.
ATCATCACGTGGGTACCTAGAGTTTTCATCTCCATCTCTATTATTTGTAAATTATAATGAAATGAGTCTTTGACAATATTGTACTTTCGTGCTTGTATATCACGATCTTCTACTCAACACGCCGCCTACCACGTTCGCTTTTCCGGGATGGCATGGTCGAACATATCTTTGAAATGAGTCTCCTCTTGAGTTCTTCAAGCTCTTCCCACATTCCTTGCTCCATTCAATTTTGTATCTCTACGAGTCATTTACGTTAATGGAATAGCGATTCGAGAATATCCTTCAACGAATCTCCGATAATAACCAACTAAGCCTGAAAGCTACGTATTTCGATTACCGACTTAGGTTGTTCTCAATGTGACTCATATCTCAACCTTGGATAAGACGTCACAATGACACCTATCGCTTTACTATCGCATCGAATATGACGTCCTCTACAGAGAGTTCGGCTTTAGTGAATTCCACAAAGGAAGTCACAAGATAAAGGCTCAGTACCAAATTCTATAGTTGAATTTTTAACTCACGAAGTTCAATAGAGCCATTCGATGTGAGATTTTAGAAATGAGTTTTGTCACCGGTTCAAAGTCGATACAAAATTTAATATCGAGCTTTGGAAGTAAGCCAAGAAATTCTTCGAAAATACGTCAGGAAAAATCAATAACAACAAGAATATTATTCAAATCGACGTGTCTTTATTCAAATCCATAACACGGACTAAGAAAACTTGACATCCGTAATAAACGAATGACTTCATGGCTTGATATGAAAATGTTTGACTTCAATGGTTTGATTGCTCGAATTGAATAATAGGTTGCTTAGAATATGAAAACTAACAACCTTACAAAAGCAATCAATTTTGGCATGATGAGTAGTTAACCAATCAATCCCCAAAAGCAAGTATCTTTAAAGAGATAAGGTCAACGGTAAGGTAATGGTGCCAACTTGAATCAAACAAGATTTTTTTAAACAACGGATGTAATGAAAGTTTCTCTAACTGAGTCTCCATAAATAGGTCAAAGTCTAATTTCTCCGTAGTCAAGTTCAAGCGTTGAGCGCAAGTAAGAGAGATAAAAGAATGGGTAGAACCCAGATTCTAGTAAAAGGTATAAACTTCAGTAAGAATTTATAATTAACTAACCCGTGCTAACTTCGTCGGTTCCTCGTATTTTGACCTTCAATACGAAACGCTCTTCCGAGAATCGTTGACTTTGACTTTTCCGGGACATCCTTTTGAGTCACCGCCTCATTGCACTAGGTTTCGATATCGTATAATCTCGAAGCGATATGTCCTTCTTTCCACAATTATAGCATACCTTAAACCGTTGTTGGCGCCAATGATATGTCCCTCTTTCCCGCATTTGTAACATACGACCGATGGTCTTTCTCCTCCTCGGAACCCGGTTGCCACTTTGGCGGCGACGTCTTCACATGGTCGTTGTTGAATCTCCTCTTTTTAAAATCTCCTCCCAACTCGCTTCTTCTATTTTCATGGCCACGATTACCACCGAGTGGTTCTACGCTTTGTCCGTATTCTTCTTTCTCCACCGGTTATCGTTATTCGATGATCGCTATCTTTGGTATGATCCTGGTTATGGTCCCTCGGTTGAACGTACTTTCGTTATCTCGCTTCTAACAATCGAGCCCTGCTTACAACATCTCTGAATAGAGAAAAATTTATGAGAAATGAGATCTTGACATATCTGGGTTTCAAACCTCTCGAAACATCCGCGTCATACGTTCCTCATTCTCCACCAAATGAGGTGCAACTCGATAACTCCGCGAACTTACGCCTCGTCTTCGGGATACCGCCATATTATTTTGCTCCAGTCTAATAAACTCCACTTCCTTCATATGATTTAATACTTTCGTGGAAGTACTTGTCATTGAATGCTTTTAAAAGCGTCTCCCACGACATCGAGTGCAAATGAATGGAGTACGCTTTTACTGATTCCCCACCAAGATGTCTGCCTCGCCGGAACATAAAAGTAGCGAATGGAACTTTCTGTTCTTCGTGCATCCCAAGACATCGAATATCTTGGTAATTTGCTTGACCCATGTTTCCGCCATGATCGGATCGGCTTTCCCAGCACTCGTGGTCCCAACTCTTTGAACTCGCTTGGCAATGCGACCACCCGTGAATCGCTATCATCTCCTCCTCAGATTTTGAACACGAAGTCTCCTCGTCGATTTTGCATGAACTGCAAAAGCTTTTAAACATCCCTCGTTCATCATCTCGCTTTCAATGGTGTTATTCACAGGAGGTACATTGCCACTGTTGCACATTCTCCTCGTTGTTAAGTACAGCATCTCCACGGTCTCATTTACACCACTATTAATATTCTCGATCGACATTCTCAAATCATCATAAAAACAAGGGTTAATTAAACAAATTAACATACCACATAATATCCCTATTCTCGACTCACCAACTAACAAATAAGCTTAGGTAGGACACACTAAATAAGGATTTACTCGCTCTCCCTCCTAGTTCTATTCCCCGATCTCCGCCAGAGATCATATCCCTAAGCTCGATACCAACCGCGACGCGCCCCAAAATAGGTCCATTCCATCCAACCCATTCTCGAGTCGCCAAAAACATGGTATGTAAACAACTACAACTTTATTAATACATTTGTCGTGCAAAATACGACAACACATAAATCAACGAAGTTTAAATACAAATATTGTCTTCTGACAATATCCATACTCAAATAAATCCTCATCACATTTATTGATACATTATTTTACAAAAATGGTGAGGACTACTAAACAATCCTTTCTAAAACCTTCATTCCATACCCCAGGCTACGTACTCGCTTATATTCTCGCTTCGAGAAAAATGGAACAAAAAGGAAAAGGGTGAGCTCAACTAGCCCAAGAAGAATGTTATGACTAAGATAATATAGAACAAATTATCGTTAGTCTTCAACAGGAAAAAATCTGATAGAATACAATAGACAACAAGTTTCAGATCAATATTCGCAGCGGAAATAATAATTCATAGATGAGTTACGTAGAATGAAATCTACTATAATCTATGAATTTAATAAATCCATCATCAATATTTTATCCTCAGTAACATCAATCAATATTCATCTCAAATCAATTATTCATCTTTTGCACTTCTGAGCCAAAGATATTCATCATCGGTCCATGTTCATCTCAACACTGCTCATCTTTGCACTAAAGGCCAAAGATATTCATCATCGGTCGTGTTCATTTAAACACTGTTCATCTTTGCACTACTGAGCCAAAGATATTCATCATCGATCGTGTTCATTTAAACACTGCTCATCTTTGCACTACAGTGCCAAAGATATTCTTCAGAAATCATTCATCTTTGACTACTGAGCCAAAGATATTCAATAATATCATCATTTAAGATCGAGGATGATGAAAAATATTTTAAAGAAACGAATCCAAAGAAACAAAATGACAAGGATTAAGGATTCGTACTTGGTTTTATCCACGTCCAAAAATACCTCAAAAATAATCATAGTGGTGTAAAATTCAAGAATGATCAAAACATGGATACAATCAAAGCTAGTATCCGAATAGATATTTTAGATTAAAAGAAAAATTTTCATTTTTCTATGAATAAAGTCAGATATCGTGAATAGTGCCGACACGTGAATAAGAACTCAGACACCAAAAGATAGAAATTCCACAAAAAAACATTTTCACGCTTACGTGAATAGTACTCGTGAATAGTAACTCGTGAATAGTAACTCATGAATAGTAACTCGTGAATAAGAACTCATGAATAGTAACCCGACATAAAAAAGTTCCAAATTTGATAAAACCTTAGATCAACATTTCAAAGATAATGATATTGAAGAAATAATATCATTACGAAAAAAATAATATCCCTTACCTCAAAGAATCAAGATTTCCGGAAGGAAAAGCTCAAGGATGATCTTTGAATGAAACTTGTCTTGAATAAAGAACTCTCAAAGTATCTAAATACTCACAAAATACGCTCAATAATATAGAGAGAAAGAGAGAAAACTTTGTTTCTGGTGTGATTTTCAATTCTAACTTAGCCTTCTATTTATAGGAAAATGTTAGCCCGCCGAAGCAGACTTGACCTGCTACCTGATGGCTTTACCTGCTACTATTGCCACCCACCACATTTGAAATAAAATTCAGCACATTTTTCACCAACCACAAGTGGGGCCCACTCAATTCTAGAATTTTCCACCAAAATCAATTATAAACCTAATTTCCGAATCCGACACCTCTTAAAATTCACAACAAATCATTCGTGCATTTTTAACGGTTCAAAATTTGTGGACATATACTCAACTTATGTATGTATAACATACCCAAAATTACCACAATCCAACTATTTGGATTAAAAATTATAACCCCGAATATATCTCAAAACCCCTGATTTGATTTTTAATACCTCCAATCCGATAAAATACTAATAAAACACCTCAACATTAATTCCTTCATTAATAACCACATAAATAAATCCATCATTTATATTCATATAAAATAAATATTTCCTTATCATATGAATCAATAATTAATTATTCACAAATAATATTACAGAATCACATTTATGACAACCAGGCTGTTCCCAGGAAAGAGGGGGCTTTTCAATAAGGATCTCTCCTTACTGGCGCGCAATTAGGTGACCAAACCTCTCCTTAGACAGAACTTTCTAGACATTGCCAATAATGTTATCTAATAATATTATTCAAATAATATGAATTATTGATCTGATAATGGGAAATCTTGTCAAAGTGACAATTATTGAAACAAAGAATAATATAAAATACCAATGCAAAGAATTATTGAATCAATAAAATAAACTATTGAATAAAGAACTCACCGTAATAATTATTGAGTAGTGCCATCTTACGTGCGAATCAATAATTCAACAATCTTGTCTGCAATCTGGTGTGCGCCTTCTGTCAACCACGCCATTATCAGATTTTAACCACCGGTATTCCAATGATCTTAATTCAGAATAACTACTACCAAGTTATTTATAACCACCCAAACTTTGTCGCTTTCTTCATCCGACAGCGCTTATCCGTTATGGGCTCCACACATGGTCAAGGCTAATCATTGCATTTAATATTCCCGAACAAATCTTTAATATTCCACGACCAAACGAATATTCCTCGACAACAATGAATATTTTATAACCACTTGCTTATTTTGAAATATTTAGCATTTTACCCATAACTAACCACATTAATCAAATCCACCTTTACTATTTCAAAATAATAAATAAAGGAAATTCCTTTTTATTTAAAAAGATTTCGGGTCTTACAACCTCCCTCCTTATGAAATTTCGTCCTCGAAATTGACGATACGACTGTGTGTTTCAAAAGATGAGAATACCTCGCTTTCATTTTCGCTTTCCAACTCCTGTGTCATTTCCTCTATAAGCATGGTTTCTCCACAAAACTTTAACTTATGGTATAACCTCGATGCATAGGTCATGTTCTTTCCTCTACAAAATCTTGACAGTACCTCCTCGTGACGTTAAGTCTTCATTATCTCGTCTCGGTTCTAACTCAATGACGTGTTTTGGGTCGTCCACATATTTTACGTAACATCGATACGTGAAAAACGTTATGAACACGCGTCATACTTGGTGGTAAAAGCGAGTCATAGGCCACGCTTCCTATTCGATCGAGAATTTCAAATGGATTAATAAATCGAAGGTTTGAGCTTTCCTCACCTCACCGATTCTCGCTTTTAAAATAACAACTTCTTGCACCTCCTTCTTCAAATTCATCACCGGTGTGTGTAGCTTGAGCGACTTTAACTTTATCGATTAAAGTCGATTATACTCAGTATATCATCACGTGCTCAGATATCATCACGTGGGTACCTAGAGTTTTCATCTCCATCTCTATTATTTGTAAATTATACGAAATGAGTCTTTGATAATATTGTACTCGTGATTGTATACGATCTTCTACTCAACACGCCGGCCACTACCACGTTCGCTTTTCCAGGATGGCATGGTCGAAACATATCTTTGAAATGAGTCTCCTCTTGAGTTCTTGAAGCTCTTCCCACATTCCTTGCTCCATTCAATTTTGTATCTCTACGAGTCATTTCGTTAATGGAATAGCGATTCGAGAATATCCTTCAATGAATCTCCGATAATAACCAACTAAGCCTGAAAAGCTACGTATTTCGATTCTGAACTTAGGTTGTTCTCAATCGTGACTCATATCTCAACCTTGGATAAAGACGTCACAATGACACCTATCGCTTTACTATCGCGCACGAATATGACGTCCTCTACAGAGAGTCCGCTTAGGTGAATTCCACAAAGGAAGTCACAAGATAAAGGCTCGTGTACCAAATTCTATAGTTGAATTTTAACTCCTCAAGTTCAATAGAGCCATTCGATATGAGATTTTAGAAATGAGTTTTGTCTGGGGGTTCAAAGTCGATACAAAATTTAATATCGAAAGCTTTGGAAGTAAGCCAAGAAATTCTTCGTAAAAATACGTCAGAAAAATCAATAACAACAAGAATATTATTCAAATCGACGTGTCTTTATTCAAATCCATAACATGGACTAAGAAAACTTGACATCCGTAATAAACGGATGACTTCATGGCTTGATATGAAAATGTTTGACTTCAATGGTTTGATTGCACGAATTCAATAATAGGTTGCTTAGAATATGAAAACTAACAACCTTACAAAAGCAATCAATTTTGGCATGATGAGTAGTTAACCAATCAATCCCCAAAAGCAAGTATCTTTAAAGAGATAAGGTCAATGTGTAAGGTAATGGTGCCAACTTGAATCAAACAAGATTTTTTAAACAACGGATGTAATGAAAGTTTCTCCTAACTGAGTCTCCATAAATAGGTCAAAGTCTAATTTCTCCGTAGTCAAGTTCAAGCGTTGAGCGCAAGCAAAGAGATAAAAGAATGGGTAGAACCCAGATCTAGTAAGGTATAAACTTCGCAAGAATTTATAATTAACTAACCCGCGCTAACTTCGTTCGTTTCCTCATATTTTGACCAGTCACGACAAAACGCCTTCCGTGAATCGTTGACTTTGACTTTTCCGGGACATCCTTTTGAGTCACCGCCTCACAGCACTAGGTTTCGATATCGTACTAATCTCGAGCGATATGTCCTTCTTTTCCACAATTATAGCATACCTTAAACTGTTGCTAGGCGGTTTGGGTGATATGTACCTCTTTCCGCATTTGTAAACATACGACCGATGGTCTTTCTCCTCCCTTGAACCAGATTGCCCTTTATCGGCGTACCGACGCCTTCATATGGTCGTTGTTGAATCTCCTCTTTAAAATCTCCTCCCAACTCGCTTCTTCTATTTTCATGGCCACGATTACCACCAGAGTGGTTACCGCTTTGTCCGTATTCTTCTTTCTCCACCGGTTATCGTTATTCGATGACCGCTATCTTTGGTATGATCCTCGGTTATGGTCCCCGGTTGAACGTACTCGTTATCTCGCTTTCTAACAATCGAGCCCCTGCTTACAACATCCTAATAGAGAGAAAATTTATGAGAAATGAGATATCGACGTATCCGGGGTTTCAAACCTCTCGAAACATCCGCGTCATACGCTCCTCATTCTCCACCAAATGAGGTGCAAACACGGATAACTCCGCGAACTTCGCCTCGTCTTCGGGATACCGCCATATTATTTTGCTCGCCTAATAAACTCCACTTCCTTCATACGATGAATACTTTCGTGGAAGTACTTGTCATTGAACTGCTTCAAACGCGTCTCCCACGACATCTTTGAGTGCGGTGAATGGGTACGCTTTACGATTCCCACCAAGAATCTGCCTCGCCACGGAACATAAAAGTAGCGAATGGAACTTTCGCTCCTTCGCATCCCAAGACATCGAATATCTTGGTAATTTGCTTGACCCATGTTTTCGCCATGATCGGATCCGCTTTCCCGCACTTCGTGGTCCCAACTCTTTGAATCGCTTGCATTGTGACCACCCGTGAATTGCTATCATCTCCTCCTCATATTTTGAACACGAGTCTCCTCGTCTCGATTTTGCATGAACTGCAAAAAGCTTTTAAACATCCCCTCGCTCATCATCTCTTTCGGTGGTGTTATTCACAGAGGTACATTGCCACTGTTGCACATTCTCCTCGTTGTTAAGTACAGCATCTCCACGGTCTCATTTACACCACTATTAATATTCTCAATCGACATTCTCAACATCATTATAAAACAAGGGTTAATTAAACAAATTAACATACCACATAATATCCCTATTCTCGACCAACTAACTAACAAATAAGCTTAGGTAGGACACACTAGCGAAGGATTTACTCGCCTCTCCTCCTAGTTCTATTCCCCGATCTCCTCGCCAGAGATCATATCCCTAAGCTCGATATTAATCGCGACGCCCCCAAAATAGGTCCATTCCATCCAACCCATTCTCGAAAGTGCCAAAAACATGGTACGTAAACAACTACAACTTTATTAATACATTTGTCGTAAAAATACGACAACACATAAATCATGAAGTTTAAATACAAATATTGTCTTCTGTATAATATCCATACTCAAATAAATCCTCATCACATTTATTGATACATTATTTTACAAAATGGTGAGGACTACTAAACAATCCTTTCTAAAACCTTCATTCCATACCCCGACTGCATCTTTCTTATATTCTCGCTTCACGAGAAAAATGGAACAAAAAGGAAAAGGGTGAGCTCAACTAGCCCAAGAAGAATGTTATGACTAAGATAATATAGAACAAATTATCGTTAGTCTTCAACAGGAAAAATCGATAGAATACAATAGACAACAAGTTTCGGATCAATATTCGCAATGAAATAATAATTCATAGAAGAGTTACGTAGAGAATGAAATCTACTATAATCTATGAATTTAACAAATCCATCATCAATATTTTATCCTCAGTAACATCAATCAATATTCATCTCAAATCAATTATTCATCTTTGCACTACTGTGCCAAAGATATTCATCAGTCGGTCATGTTCATTTAAACACCTGCTCATCTTTGCACTAAAGGCCAAAGATATTCATCAGTCGGTCATGTTCATTTAAACACCTGCTCATCTTTGCACTACAGGCCAAAGATATTCATCAGTCGGTCATGTTCATTTAAACACCTGCTCATCTTTGCACTACAGGCCAAAGATATTCTTCAGAAATCATTCATCTTTGCACTACAGGCCAAAGATATTCAATAATATCATCATTTAAGACTGAGGATGATGAAAAATATTTTAAAGAAACGAATCCAGTGAAACAAAATGACAAGGATTAAGGATTCGTACTTGGTTTTATCCACGTCCAAAAATACCTCAAAAATAATCATAGTGGTGTAAAATTCAAGAATGATCAAAACATGGATACAATCAAAGCTAGTATCCAGAATAGATATTTTAGACGAAAAGAAAAATTTTCATTTTTCTATGAATAGTCTTTGATATCGTGAATAGTGTTCAGATATCGTGAATAGTCTTGATATCGTGAATAGTAACTCACACCACCAAAAGATAGAAATTCCACAAAAAAACATTTTCACGCTTCATTAATAAGACTTTGTGAATAAGAAACTCGTGAATAGTAACTCATGAATAGTAACTCGTGAATAAGAACTCATGAATAGTAACCCCGACATAAAAAAGTTCCAAATTTGATAAAACCTTAGATCAACATTTCAAAGATAATGATATCAAGAAATAATATCATTACTGAAAAATAATATCCCTTACCTCAAAGAATCAAGATTTCTAAGGAAAAGTCTCAAGTGATGTTTGAATGAAACTTGTCTTGAAACAAAGAACTCTCAAAGTATCTAAATACTCACAAAATACGCTCAATAATATAGAGAGAGAAAGAGAGAAAACTTTGTTTCTGGTGTGATTTTCAATTCTAACTTAGCCCTCTATTTATAGGAAAATGTTAGCCAACCAAGCAGGACTTGACCAAGCACCGATGGCTTTACTCGCTACTATTGCCACCCACCACATTTGAAATAAAATTCAGCACATTTTTCACCAACCACAAGTGGGGCCCACTCAATTCTAGAATTTTCCACCAAAATCAATTATAAACCTAATTTCCGAATCCGACACCTCTTAAAATTCACAACAAATCATTCGTGCATTTTTAACGGTTCAAAATTTGTGGACATATACTCAACTTATGTATGTATAACATACCCAAAATTACCACAATCCAACCATCGGATTAAAAATTATAACCCCGCAATATATCTCAAAACCCCGATTTGATTTTAATACCTCCAATCCGATAAAATACTAATAAAACACCTCAACATTAATTCCTTCATTAATAACCACATAAATAAATCCATCATTTATATTCATATAAAATAAATATTTCCTTATCATATGAATCAATAATTAATTATTCACAAATAATATTACGTAATCACATTTATGATGACCAGTAATTTCTCCGAGAAAGAGGGGCTTTTCAATAAGGATCTCTCATCTTGCGCGCAATTAGGTGACCAAACCTCTCCTTAGCGTGAACTTTCTAGACATTGCCAATAATGTTATCTAATAATATTATTCAAATAATATGAATTATTGATCCGATAATGGGAAATACCGTGCGTTGACAAATTATCAAACAAAATGATAATATAAAATACCAACGCAGCAATTATTGAATCAATAAAATAAACTATTGAATAAAGAATTCATCGTAATAATTATTGAGTAGTGCCATCTTACGTATTTAATCAATAATTCAACAATATTGTGCAATACCGTGTCATCTTTAACCACGCCAGACATCAGATTTTAACCACCGGGTATTCCAATGCCTTTAATTGGTAATAACTACGCCGTTATTTATAACCACCCAAACTTTGTCGCTTTTCTTCATCCGACGCTTATCCGTTATGGGCCCACACATGGTCGCTACTGGCATCGCATTTAATATTCCCCGACAAAGATTTAATATTCCACGACCAAACGAATATTCCCCGACAACAATGAATATTTTATAACCACTTGCTTATTTTGAAATATTTGCGCATTTTACCCATAACTAACCACATTAATCAAATCCACCCTTACTATTTCAAAATAATAAATAAAGGAAATTCCTTTTTATTTAAAAAGATTTCGGGGTCTTACAGTATACCACTTTTACAGGTTATTCCAACAGAATAATAATGAATGGAATAACAGAATTTCTCTTTATGAATAAGAAAGAATAACACCCCTTACGGGTACAACAAATAATACCCTTCACCGTAAAAGACACCGGATATCAAAGTAGTGAAGTACCGTATACTCTTCTTCTTTCTCTCTATAGATTTTCTCTCTATATAGCTTCTCTCTATAATTTCTCTCTAGTAGTTTCAAAGAATTCGTAAGAAAATAATGAAGGAATGAGCTTCTATTTATAGGAAAATAGAATGCATAGTAATTAATCCATGAACGGTCAGATTGATTTACTTTAATCTGACGGTCCATATTTAAAGCAAAATCTTTTAAATAAAATATCATATATTCTATTTATATAAAAACATTTTACTATGCAAATACTATGCAACACTACGCAAAACACTACGCAACACTATGCATAATAAAATATAATATATTCATATTTATGTAATAACTTTAATAAAGTATTCATTTTATATAAAAGATGTTTCGCTTTTATTACGTTAATAATACGAATAAAACAAAACGTCATTATCGCTATAATAATTCATATTATTAATCGACAATAATGGAATCAAACCGAGTGACTTCTCACATAAACATCAATAATCAATACCGCAAATGCTACTACGCAACCACACGACATCGCATGACTTTTACTACCGAAAGTAGTTCAATAGATCCACTAAAACTTCCGCCGTTATTTTAATAAAATATTTTTGTCGCTTTTCTCAATCCGACAATAATTACATTAGGGGTCCACCAATGATTGAGTAGTTGTATTTAATATTCCCTCGCTAAATCTAATATTCCCCCTAATCGATCGAATATAATATAACCACTTGCATACTTTGCAAAATTTATAAATACTACCCACAACTATAATATTATCTCAAATTCACACCATAATATTAAAAAATTATTTCGACAAAATTTAAATCTTTATTGATAAAATCTGGGGTCTCACATACGGAGTGATGACTCAGGATAGCTGTTTTAGTAGTCCTCACTATTTTGTAAAATAGTACATCAATAAATGTAATGAGGACTCAATTGGGTGTGGATATTGTCTGGAAGACAATATTTGTATTTAAACTCATAGTATGTGTTGTCGTATTTTGCACGACAATTATATTATTGAAGTTGTGGTTTGTTTTCTATACCATGTATTTGGCGACTCAGAATGGGTGTGATGTATACCTATTTTGGGGGCGTCACAGTTGGTATCAGAGCTTAGGGATATGGTCTCTGGCGGAGATCGGGGAATAGAACTAGAAGGGGAGAGACGAGTAAATCCTTCGCTAGTGTGTCCTACTTAAGCTTATTTGTTGGTCGGTCATAATATAGGGATATTATGTGATATATTAATTTGTTTAATTAACCGCTGTTTTATGGCAGTTTTTAAGAATGGCAGCTGAGAACGTTAATAATGGAGTTTATGAGACTGTGGAATAACCTTTGATTACCAACCAAGAGAACGTGCAACAGGAAGGCAATATTCCTCCTGTAAACAACACTACCGCGCAAACGATGAATGATAAGATGTTTAGAAGTTTTTTACAGTTCATGCAAAATCAGACGAAGGAGACTCGTGTACAAAATACGGGTGGAAATGATCATAGCAACGCGCGGTCTGCCACAGCCAAGCAGTTCAAGTTGGGACCACCAGATTTCTGGGGAAAGCCGGACCCGATTAAGGCAGAGACGTGGGTCCAACAGATGACCAAAATATTCGATGTCTTGGGATGCACGGAGGAAAAGAAGGTTCCATTCGCCACCTTTATGTTCCGTGGTGAAGCAGATTATTGGTGGGAATCTATAAAGCGTACCCAGCCAGGCGCACTTAACATGTCTTGGGAAAGATTTCAGAAACTGTTCAATGATAAGTACTTTCCTGAAAGTATTCGTCATATGAAGGAGGTAGAGTTTATTAGACTAGAACAGAACAACATGACGGTGTCTCAGTACGAGGCAAAGTTCGCGGAGTTATCCAGGTTTGCACCTCATTTGGTAGAAAATGAGGAACGTATGACGCGGATGTTTCGAGAGGTCTAAAACCCGAGATTCTAAGAATATCTTATCTCTCATAAATTTTCTTTATATTTAGATGTTGTAAAAAGGGCTCAATTATTAGAGCGTGATAATGAGTATGTTCAACCAAGGACCACAATCAGAGTCATACCTAAGGATGGCGAAATATCTGGAGTGATGATAACCAAATGAGGAGGAAGAATACAGACAAAAATCGGTAACCACTCACTGGTGGTCATCGTGGCCTACGATAATAGGAGAGGTGAGTCAAGTGGAAATTTTAAAAGAGGAGATTCAACAATGACGGAAGACATCAAAGACTAGCACCAAAGACCAACAAAAATTTCTAGGGAGGAGAACTACCGCCATTAGATGCTACATATGCGGAGAGGAGGGACACATAAGTCCAAACTGCTCACGCCTTCCAAGGTGTGTTTCAATTATGGAAAAGACGGTCATATACATAGCCCGATTTTGTCTAGTAAGAAAGTCAAGTCCAACTGGACTACGCACCAAAAGCGACTACGACAAAACAAAGTTTGTGGTTCAAGGAAGGCGTTTGTCGTGGATCGCCAAAACGCGAAAACCCGAACGAGGTGATCACGGGTAAGCTAATCTTGAACTCTTGCGGAGTTTATACCTTACTAGATACCGGTTCTACCCATTCTTTTATCTCTCCTGCTTGTGCTCAACGTTTAAACTAGACTCCGGAGAAATTGGACTTTAACTTATCTGTTGAAACTCCCTTGGGTGAAACCTTCATTACATCTACAGTTTATAAATCTTGCTTGATCCAAGTTGGCATAATTACATTACCTGTTGATCTTATTTCTTTAAAGATACTTGCATTTGATGTGATTTTAGGGATTGATTGGTTAACCACTCATCATGCCAAAATTGATTGTTTTCGTAAGGTTGTTAGTTTTTATATTCCTAACCAACCTGTTATACGAATTCAAGCAACTAAACCACTAAAATTAGTCACTATCATATCAAGCCATAAAGTTATTCATTTATTGAAAAACGGATGTCAAGCTTTCTTAGCCCATATTATGGACTTGAACAAAAACACGTCAGATTTGAATAATATTCCTATTGTTAATGAATTTCCTGGCGTATTTCCTGAAGAACTTCCCGTTCTACCCCCAGAGCGTGAAGTTGAATTCGTTATTGATCTTGAACCGGGTACAAAACCCATTTCTAAAACCCCATATCGAATGGCTCCTACTGAACTTCAGGAGTTAAAAGTCCAACTACAGGAATTGTTAGACATCGGTTTCATTCGTCCTAGTACATCTCCTTGGGGTGCTCCTGTTTTATTTGTAAAGAAGAAAGATGGGAGTATACGACTTTGTATTGACTACCGAGAATTAAACCATGTCACCATCAAGAATAGGTATCCACTACCTCGCATTGATGACCTGTTTGACCAGTTACAAGGAGCACAATACTTTTCAAAGATCGATCGTCGCTTCGGATATCATCACCAAGATTAAAATTGAGGATATTCCAAAGACGCCTTCAGACTTCCTGATGCAGCATTATGAATTCTTAGTCATGTCTTTTGATCGACTAATGCTCCTACTTGCTTTCATGGATATGATGAACCGTGTATTCAAGGAATATTTGGATCAGTTCGTTGTTGTCTTTATTGATGACATCCTCATTTATTCCAAAAGCCGTGAAGATCATGAGCACCATTTGAAGCTGGTACTTCAAAGACTTCGTGACAACAAACTATATGCCAAGTCAAGAAATGCGAGTTCGCTTAAGGAAGTAGCATTCCTTGGGCACGTGGTATCAAAACATAGAGTATCTGTTGACCGCAAAGATCAGCAATCCAAAGTTGGGAGCAAATTAAGTTTGGTGGACCGAAATGCGTAGCTTTTGGGCTTAATGGTTATTATCGAGATTTGTGGAAGGATTTTCTCGAATCACTACTCCGTTAACTCACCGACTCGTAAAAAATGCAAAATTCAGTATAGAAATGAGGAATGCGAGAAGAGTTTCCAAGAGCTCAAGAGGCGACTCATTTCTAAGACTGCTCTAACAATACCATCCGCTCGGATGGATTTGTTATCTCACGATGCTTGATGCTTCGTGCAAAAGGGTTAGGATGTGTTCTCATGCAACATGGGAAAGTCATAGCCTTATGCCTCACTGGACAACTCAAAGAATATGAGAGGAATTACCCTACTACACGATCCGGAGTCAGCGTAATCATTTTGCATTGAAAATCTGGAGACACTACCTGTATGGGAAAAAGTGGAGATTTAAACGGATCATAAAAGCCTCAAATATTTCTTCACTCAAAAGGAACTCAACATGCGGTAACGACGTTGGCTCGAGCTGTTGAAGGATTACGACCATAGCATCCAATATCATCCTCGAAAAGTAAAACGTTGAGTATGACGATTAAGTAGAAGATCATATCGCGGCACGAAAGTGCAATGTTGTTAACACAAAAGCCCATTTGGTACGACTTGCAAAGGATGGAGGTAGAATTAAAGACTCCAGGGACCCACATGATGATGGCAAATATATGAGTAGAACCGACTTTAATCGATAAAGTTGAAGCTGCTCAAGCTACGGACCTGGGGCTAACGCGTATGAAGAAGAAAGTGCAAGAAGGTGCTATTCCAGAAGCAAGAATCGATGAAGAAGGAATACTTCGAGTCAACTCTAGACTTTGTGTTCCTAACGATTCTGAGTTGAATCATAGAATCGTGATGGAGGCACACAACACCCCATTTGCAATCCATCCTGGGAGTACCAAAATGTATCATGATATTCGACATACATTTTGGTGGAACAATATGAAGAGAGAGATCGTGGAGTTTATCTCGAGGTGTTTAACTTGTCAATCTGGTAAAGCGAGAGCATCAAGTGCCAAAAGGTCCATCAGAACCACTTGAGATTCCGGAATGGAAGTGGGAACACATTACCATGGATTTTGTTACGGGTCTTCCCAAAGTTTCTCAAGGCATAGATGCGATTTGGGTTATTGTTGATAGATTAACCAAGTCTGCTCATTTCTTGCCTATACGTGAGACTTATTCCCTTGAACGTCTTGCTAGTATGTATGTGAATGATATTGTGCGATTGCATGGCATGTCAGTATCCATAGTTTTGGATCGTGACCCAAGATTCACTTCAAGATTTTGGGTTAGCTTGCAGAAAGCTATGGGCACGGATTTACGATTCAGTTCAGCATATCATCCTCAAACGGATGGACAATCAGAGAGGACTATTCAAAGCCTTGAAGATCTATTAAGACTCTATGTTATAGATTTCAAAAGAAGTTGGGATAAGTACTTGCCACTGGTGGAATTCTCCTACAACAACAGTTATCAAGTAAGTATAGGCATGGCTCTATCCGAGGCGTTATATGGACGAAAGTGTCATTTCTCCAAGATTATCTTTGGGACGAGGTGGGAGAAGCAACATTGTTGGGACCGTAATTAGTACGCATGACTACGAAAAAGATTCAAATGATCCCAAGACATATAAAGACTTCACAAGATCGACAAAAAGAGTTATCTTGATCTTCATCGAAAGGACGTGGAGTTTAATATCGAGATCATGTATTGTTACGTATTGCTCCACGGAAGGGAGTTACAAGATTTGGGAAGAGAGGAAAGCTCAATCCACGATTTGTTGGACCATTTGAGATTCTCGACCGAATAGGAAATGTGGCCTATGACTCGCATTACCTCCAAGTATGTCTCGTGTTCATAATTTTTTCACATATCTATGCTTCAGAATATGTGAAAGACCCAAACCACATTATCATGTTAGAACCGCATTTAGATAGCCAAGATTTAACGTCACGAGGAGGTACTTGTCAAGATATTGTGTGACGCCCCAAAATAGTATACATCACCTATTCTCGAAATGTCAATAATACATGGTACGTAAACAACTACAACTTTATTA
Source organism: Panax quinquefolius (assembly GCA_020205615.1). Classification (NCBI taxonomy): domain Eukaryota; kingdom Viridiplantae; phylum Streptophyta; class Magnoliopsida; order Apiales; family Araliaceae; genus Panax; species Panax quinquefolius. The sequence goes on from CM035154.1 coordinate 28,908,355, forward strand.
TTACAACAAGAAAAGCGTGAGTTTGAATACAAATATTATCTTCTGCATAATATCTATACTCAAATAAATCCTCATCACATTTATCGATACATTATTTTACAAAAATGGTGAGGACTACTAAACAATCCTTTCTAAAACCTTCATTCCATACCCCAGACTGCACTTCTTCATTATATTCTCGCCTCCACGAGAAAAATGGAACAAAAGGAAAAGGGTGAGCTCAACTAGCTCAAGAAAAGAATATTATGACTAAGATAATATACAACAAATTATCGTTAGTCTTCAACAGAAAAATATAATAGAATACAATAGACAACAAATTTTAAATCAATATTCGCAGTGAAATAATAATTCATTAGAAGAGTTAAGTAGAGAATGCAAACTACTATCTTCTATGTATGAATTTAAAAGTTCATCGCTCATCTTTTATCCTGTAACATCAATCAATATACATCTCTGAATCAAATATTCATCTTTGCACTAAAGTGCCAAAGATATTCATCACCGTCATGTTCATTTAAACACTGCTCATCTTTTGCTACGGGCCAAAGATATTCTTCAAAATCATTCATCTTTTGCACTACAAAGCCAAAGATATTCTTAAGAAATCATTCATCTTTTGCACTACATGTGCCAAAGATATTCCATAATATCATCATTTAAGACCGAGGATGATGAAAAATATTTTTTTTTAAAGCGAATCCAAAGAAACAAAATGACAAGGATTAAGGATTAAGGATTCGATTTGGTTTTATCCACGCCCAAAAATACCTCAAAATAATCATAGTGGTGTAAAATTCAAGAATGATCAAAACATGGATACAATCGTAGTTAGTATCCGGAATAGATGTTTTTTGACGAAAAGAAGAAATTTTATTTTTCTATTGAATAAGACCAGTATCGTGAATAAAGGTCAGATATCGTGAATAAGGCCAGATATCGTGAATAGTAACTCCGACACCAAAAGATAGAAATTCCACAAAAACATCTTCACGCTTCATGAATAGTACTCGTGAATAAGAACTCGTGAATAAGAACTCGCTGAATAAGAACTCGTGAATAAGAACTCATGAATAAGAACTCATAAATAGTAACCCCGAAATGAAAAAAGTTCCAAATTTGATAAAACTTCAGATCAACATTTCAAAGATAATGACATTGAAGAAATAATATCATTTGAGAAGAAAATAACATCCCTTACCTCGAAAGATCAAGATTTAAATTTGAAACACCTTGATATAAAGCTATGACTTGGACTTCAGACCGATATAGCAATACTCAAAGTATACTCAAAATACTCACAAGAATACGCCGATAATATAGAGAGAAAAACTTGAGCTTACGGTGTGATTTTCAATTCTAACCTAAGACCTATTTATAGGAAAATGCTTAGAATACCAAAAGCGTAAAATTTAATAAAATATATTATTATTAATAAATTTCCCTCGCCTCTTTGGAAATCAGATCCCAACATTTCCCACATGCCAACCTTCTAGAAAGAAATGATAAAAAACGTTTTTCATAAAATAAATAATTAAAACTTACAAAAATCAATTATTTCGGAGCTTCAGAACTTCAATAATTCATAATAAATAGCCCTTTCATCAGAAAATTCAAATCTCGCGAGTTTTTATAGGAAATTCAATTCTCTACAACTTTGCAGAAGAAAGTTTTTCCAAATTCCAAATAGAAATTGACCAAATCCACAAACGCAGGCGATTTTACAAGCTATAATCAAATTTCGATCAATAAATGGGGTCCAATTTACATGTTTAACATGTTTTAAACATTTATTGAAACAAAATACTCTTCCTCCTCGTATACTCATATATCCCACATTCGTTGTAAAAATATCACCGCTAATATATTATTAAAATAATATATTTAAATGAATTATTTTATCGTAAAAAGATAAAATATTAATTTTCAACAATTGTCATTTTAAAATTTTCTCCATCTATATCCACATAAAATCAATATTTTCCTCATCATATAAATCAATAATTAATTATTCACAAATAATATTACGTAATCACAATATTGACAACCAGGCGGTTCTCAGAAAGAGGGGCTTTCCATAAGAATTTCTTCTTCTTGGCGCATGATTAGGTGACCAAACCTCTCCTTAGATGTAACTTTCTAGACATTGCCAATAATGTTATCTAATAATATTATTCGATAATATGAATTATTGCTTCGATAATGAAAAATATTGTGTAATGACAATTATTGAAACAACAAAGAATATAAAATATCAACGCAGCAATTATTAACTCAATAAAATATCGAATAAGAATTATCGTAACCATTATTGAGTAGTGCCTTCTTACGTAAGAATCAATAATTGGTGCAATACCGTGCTATCGCTTGTTGAACAACGGCGATATTAGTGTGTTTTAACCATCGGGTATTCCAACAAGATTAATCTGTGAATAACTACGCCTGCTTATTTAAAAATAACTTATATTTGTCGCTTTCTTCATCCAATCGCTTTTAAGTTATGGGGCCCACATATTGGTCGCTACTGTCGATTTAATATTCCACGACCAAACGAATATTCCCCGACGATAATGAATATTTTATAACCACTTGCTTATTTTGAAATATTTGCTTATTTAACCCTTAACTATCCACATTAATCAAATCAACCCTTACTATTTCAAAATAATAAATAAAGGAAATTCCTTTTTATTTAAAAATTTCGGGGTCTTACATATTGGATAGGAAAGAGCATATCCTACGAACAAAGGTTATACCACAAGTCAAGGTTTTGTGGAGGAACCATGCTATTGAGGAAATGACTTGGGAGTTGGAATCGAAATGAAAGCGAGGTACCTCACCTTTTCGAAATACTGTGTATCGACGTCAATTTCGATGATTTAAATTTCATAAGATTTTGGAGGTTGTAAGACCCTAACTTATTATGAATAAAATTAAATTTTCTCTATTTATTATCTTGAAATAATAAGGAGTTAATTTTATATAATACTTTAGTTATGGGTGAAATGTGCAAATTTTATAAAATAAGCAAGTGGTTATAAAATATTCATTTCGCTTGAAATATTCGTTTGGTCGTGGAATATTCTTTTTGTTTGAATATCCGCATTTACGTGCCAGAGTCATTTGTGGGCCCCATAATAGAATAACTGTCAGATGAAGAAAATGATAAATTTGAGTTGTTGCAAATAATAAATAGAATTGTTACCAATTAACACCGCTTGGAATACCCTATGAGTTAAAATACGATGTCTGCTGTGAATGGCACAAATAAAGACACCCAGATATTACACAGTATTGCTGAATTATTGATCCTTACGTAAGAAGGCACTACTCAATAATTGTTACAGTAGTTACTGTTTAATATTTTATTTTATTGATTCAATAATTGCTGCATTAATAGTTTATATTATTGTTGTTTCAATAATTGTCACTGCACAGTATTTCCCATTATCATATCAATAATTCATATTATTTGAATAATATTATTAGATAACATTATTGGCAATGTTTAGAAAGTTCTGTCGAGGAGAGGTTAGATAATCTAATCAAGGCCAAGAAGAGAAATCCTTATCTGAAAGCCCTCTTTCCGGGAACTAGCATGGTCATTATAATTGTGATTCTCAGAATATTATTCGAGAATAATTAATTATTGATTTATATGATAAGGAAATATTTATTTGATGTGGATATAAATGATGGATTTATTTATGTGGTTATTAATGAAGGAATCAATGCTGAGGTGTTTTATCAGTATTTTGTCGGTGTGGAGGTATTAAAAATCATTCGTTTGTGGAATTCGGATATTTTCTGTTTGGAATTTAAAAAAACTTTCTTCTGCAAAGTTGTAGATAATTCGATTTCGTGTGGAATGGACATAAAATTCGTATTTTTCTGATAAAAAGGCTATTTTCTATGAATTATTAAAGTTTCTGATTATTGTTTAAATGATAAAATATTTTGGAAAATTCTAGAATTGGTTGGTGAGAAATGTGTTCAAATTGAATTTCAAATGTGGTGGGTGGCAATAGTAGCAGGTAAAGCTATTAGGTAGCAGGTCAAGTCTGCTTCGGCGTGCTAACATTTTCCTATAAATAGAGGGCTAAGTTAGAATTGAAAATCACACCGTAAATAAGTTTTCTCTTTCTTTCTATATTATCGAATTGGCGTTTGTGACTATTTTGATACTTTGAGTGTTGATATACTGGTCTGAAGTTTCCTTCGGCTTTATATCCCAGATTCCAAATCGGAAGTACCGCTATTTTCGTGTGGTGGATGTTATTTTCTTCATATATGATATTATTTCTTTCAATATCATTATCTCAAGTATCGATCCGAACTTTTAATCAAATTTGGAACTTGTTGTGTCAAGTTACTATTCACGATATAGCACTATTCACCTAAAAATGAAATTTTCTCTTTTCTTCCAGATGTCTTTTATGGTTACTATCTTTGATTGTATCCATGTTTTGATCTTTATTTTTGAATTCTACTTCACACTTGGTTATTATGGAGTATTATTGAATTTGGATAAACCAAAATACGAATCCCTAATATTTGTCCTTCTGTCTCACTAGATTCGTTCTCTAAAATGTTTTTCATCATCCTCACCCTTAATGGTGTTACTTGATGAATATCTTTGGCCTATAAAGTGCAGATGAATGATTACTGATGAATATCTTTGGCTTCAGTAGTGCAAAGATGAACAGTGTTGAGATTAACAATACCAACCTGGTGATACAAATGAATATCTTTGGCTCAGAGTGTGAAGATGTATATTGATTGATGTTACAGGGATAAAATATTGATGATGGACTTTTAAATTCATAAATGATGGTAGATTTCATTCTCTACTTAAGTCTTCTAATGAATTGATGTTTCGCCGCAATTGTTGATCTAGAACTTGTTTGTCTATTGATTCTATCTGATTTTTCCTCAATTGAAGACTAAGGATAATTTGTTGTATATTATCTTAGTCATAATGTTCTTTACTGGGCTAGTTGAGCTCACCCTTTTCTTTTTTGTTCCATTTTTCTTCTCAGGAGGTGAGAATTTAGCAGGGACTAGCCGGGGTACGGAGTGATGACTCAGTATAGTTATTTTAGTAGTCCTCACTATTTTGTAAAATAGTACATCAATAAATGTAATGAGTACTCAATTGGGTGTGGATATTGTCTAGAAGACAATATTTTTATTTAAACTCACAGTATGTGTTGTCGTATTTTGCACGACAATTGTATTATTGAAGTTGTAGTTTGCTTTCTGTACCATGTATTTGGCGACTCAGAATGGGTGTGGTGTATACCTATTTTTGGGGCGTCACATTTGATGTCGAGTCTGGATCCTTCGTAACTCGTGGCACATCGTCATAAGCTTCAAGAAGAGTTTAAAGAGCATCGGGCCCTTAGGAATTTGGGTCCGCCACTGACCGAAGACCTTCGCAAGGAAATCCAGGCAGCATACAGAAAATCCGCCAAGCCGAACGATGAGATCGTCCATATGTATGCCAAAGGATATGAAAATCTGCCGAAGGCAAGAAAAGCTTTTTGCGGCCAAGGTAGATCCATCTCTTCTAGATTCTTTAGAAGGCGGCGATGACAAGGAAGAAGCCTGAAGATGACCTCCCCTTTATTTTTATCTGTAGAACTTTTTGCGAAAATTCTAACTTCATGTGAACAATTAATATTAATGAAATATCAACTTCATACCTTATTACTTCTGGGTGAACATTTCTTGTCAATAATTCATCATTCATCAACGTGAAAAATGTACAAATGATCCTTATCTTAAACCGTTAGTCAATAATCAAGCAAATTATGTAATAGTTAAGAACAATGATAATATAATCCGAACTCAACACTTGAACAAAATAAAGTAATGCATACTTATCGTTATCAAGTGTGGGGACGATCACGATAAGGTGAATTTGGTTGATCCTCCTCAGACCATCGGGATCTTGTTTACCACTCGGGTAAAACAAGTATATAAGGACATTTGTCTACCATGCGGGTATAACAAAGATATAAGGACATTTGCCTACCATGCAGGTATAGCAAAAAGATATAGGTCATTGAATTTGTTTACCACACGGGTGAAACAAATTCATAAGGACACTCCTGACAAAAAGGCTACCATCGAATGGTCGTAAGTTCGACCATACCTCCTTACTTCGGTGCATATTGGTTTATCACTCGCGGTAAAAATAATATTAAAAGGACCATGGAATTTGTCTACCACGCAGGGTATAACAAACCCATAAGGACACTCCTGCCGAAAAGGCTACCATCGAATGGTCAGCGAGTCCACCCCGTCCTCCTTACACCATTGAGGACCATGGAATTTGCTTACCACTCGCGGTAAGACAAATTCATAAGGACACACCTGACAAAAAGGCTGCCATCGAATGGCCAGCGAGTCCGACCATACCTCCTTACACCATTGTGAACTTAGGACCAATAGAGAGAAGATCAATATAAACTGTAGATGAGCTACCGAAGTCTTTCTGTGCTGAATCCCCAGTTCTTTCAAGAATATCCCTGTCGAAGTACTTTGTAGGCCAACAACTTCGCAGCCAAATGACCACCACAGATGTTTTTGTGAACTTCCCGAAGAACATACTCTGCTTCGGATGGAACCAAATGTTTGAGCAATGATGACGAAAAAGGTCCTTCGATAAAGATTCTCATCAATGAGAACAAAATTGACACTCTTGTACTTGGTCTTCTTTGCCAGCATCTGATCCGAAGGAAATACGCCATCTGCCATCAAAGTTATAAGCATCTGTAGTGGCCAACTTCGATAATGCATCGGCAGTGGAATTGTTATTGCGATCGACCTCTTGATAGCATGTTGTACTGATGTCCGAAATAGAATATCCATCTGCATGCAATGTCCACGAGCTCTGTTTCTGCTGAAGTACTGCAACGGCTTTGTCGGACTCCTCAGCTTCTCCTTAACTATCATCAGCTTCAGAAAAGAATTGTCTAACCACAATATCAACCGACCTTGAAAATATTTACCGAAGTGTTCGGATTTCCAATAGTGCGGCTTATAGATCTGCTTTGGTGATGAGCCCTTCGCTGTGGCGAGAACACTCAAGGCAGAGTGCCTTTTTTGTATTCTCGGGTGAATATCCTCTTGTGCTGCTCCCTCTTTTGCTGCGACCATAATCCCGAGAACCGATAAGGTGAGGTACCCTCTTCGGATACGTAGGAGTATGGTTTCTTGGTCTTCTTCGGTCATGAGGACGGCCTCGAAACATATCTTCAAAGGGTATAGACTGCTTTCCAACTCCCCCACTCCCCGGGTCCCTGCTTTTAGGATCCAGAAGTCATTTTCAATTAAAAAAGAGATTTTACGTTTATCGGAATGTGTATTCAGGAATTGCTTTTAGGTCTCTTCATCATGTCTTCTACTTCATCTCCGTCTTCCTTCTCAACAAGAAGTTTGAAGATAGGTATAGTAGGCTTCGGCACATTCGGACAATTCCTGGCGAAAACCATGATCAAACAAGGCCATATCTTAAAGGCAACTTCAGTATCAGATCATTCTCAACTATGTTCACATATGGGTGTCCAATTCTTCAGGTACACACGGCTTTCTTTTTTCCTTTTTGTCGTCTTCCTCCACTAGCACTGGCACTAGCAGGTTTTTTCGAAAAATTCAATTTATTCTGGTAGACGAACCTGATTTTAATAGGACTCTTTATATCTACTGTTATATTCATGATTTTATAAATATATTTCTAATTTAGAACAGACGAAGATCAATATGGGAACGTTCACCGTTAAAGCTCAATATATATTTTGTTGGTGTAGAGATATGAGAACGTTTATCGAATCGGACAACGATGTTATACTTCTGTGCACATCAATCGTATCTCTATCGAGTGTTGTCAAGTCAATGCCGCTTCAAAATCTTAACCGGTCAACCCTCTTTGTTGATGTACTCTCTGTTAAAGAACACCTGCGAGAAGTGTTATTGCAAGTCGTACCGGAGGAATCAGACTTGCTATGCACTCATCCCATGTTTGGGCCGGAAAGCGGGAGTGAGGGCTGGAATAACCTGAATTTTATGTACGATAGAGTTCGGATAAGGGATGAAGCTACCTGCTCTACTTTCCTCCACATTTTTCAAAGTGAGGTAATCTTCAATGATTGCATTACTACTTTTATTTTATTTTTTGCTCTAAGATATATTTTTATTTACAAATTATAAAATGATATAAAAATTTTAATTTGACATTATTTATTTTACAGGACGCCTAAAATATAGATTAGATGATAGCTTACTTTTGTGTTTGGATACGATGACTTTGCCTTTGTCACTTTGACTAATACAAGAAAAACAACAAAAGACCATCTGATCAGAGTTAGCGGATGTTTAATAAAAACTGAATGAATATGAATGAGTGAATTTGAATAAAAAAAATTGTTTGATTATTAATATATCTGAAACATCTGAATAATAGATTTTTATTATTTTACTCCTCTAAAAAATTTAAAATTATTATAAATTTATTTAATATTACTTAATATTGTAAAAAAACAAAACAATTCATTCAACTCATTCAGTCAAAAAAATGATACTAAACCTTTCAGCCCAAATTGTCTGAATGACTGATCGATTCAACTATGCAAACGATTTTTTTTCAAAATAAATACACTTAATAACTAACCGATACAATCATTCAGTCACTCATGTTAGACTGGGAAGCCTGCAGAAGCCTTAAATTTATTCAACAGGTCCTACAGCTTCAATATATTTTAGTCCTCAGTTTCAAATTAAGTGTCATCTGAAAAATGTGATTCAAGTTGTAATTCTAATGGTATAACAACATGAACTGGTGTTCGTCTCTTTCAAAACTTAACTGGCCTAATTGTAATGATGATGATAATAACAGTGCAATGGCTGATCCAGGGCTGTGAAATGCTGGAGATGACTTGCGAAGAGCATGATAAATTGGCTGCGAGAAGTCAATTTCTCACTCACACCATTGGAAGGTATATACAGTTTTCACCCACCAAATATAAGCAACTACCAGGAGGTGGGAGGGAATGGAACTTAATATTCCAGCTTTTTTGCAGGACCTTGTCAGAAATGGAGATCGAATCAACACCCATAGACACCAAAAGTTATCAGAAGCTTCTTCAAGTGGTATGTTCAGTCTTCTACATATTTCACAATAGTCTTGGCATGGATTTTAAACACGCTTAAAACAAATTTAAACCATTTATTGAGAATATTCTATATATATATATATATATATATATATATATATTCAACTATATATATAACTTGAAGTTAAGATGTATAAATGTGTTTTCATATACTTGTAGAAAGAGAGCACAACGAGAGATAGCTTTGACCTGTTTAGTGGATTATTCATATATAATAAGTTTGCCAACCAGCAGGTATGGAACTGCTCCTATGTTTTACAGTAAATTCAGTCTATTATAAACACTAGCTATGTAGTAGTAACTAATTCAATAAACTGAATGATGCAGCTAAAGAATTTAGAACTTGCCCTTGAGAAAGTTAAACAGAAGCTTGTTTCGAGGATGACAAATCATCACGCGGAAGAAAAACATTGCTAATAACCACCCAAGGCATTAGGCATTAGCTAAATAAACCTTGTCACGAAATTATACAGTAGTGACAGAGTTTAAAATTTAGAACACATGGTTGTAATATTCTCTGGAATTATAAAGGACTAGCCAGATCATGTCTTGTGTCTCCATTCCTGTAACCGTTATCTGCTTCTGTGCAACATATGTTATTGTTAATCTTACTTAATTTCCCCTTTAAATTCCAGTAATTTATAAAGTAAACATCAAACAAACTAGAAATTAAGATATCATTTTAACTGTAATTGCCACACTAAAGGTTTTAAGCGTTTCAATCAATCACCTATTAGCAGCATATTTAGTTAGCTGCCAGATGCAAGTAAGTACTTTCAAACTGGACACTTTACCACTCTAAGCACAAGCCTCTAAGATGGAGTATTAGAAAGTTGAACTTTATAATTTCGCCAAGTTCCACTAAAATTTAGTTCGTTCGTTTTTTTTTACAAATTTTCAATAACAAATAATCCTATTGGATTCAGATAAGAGAGAGAACAACAGGTGATAAATTTTTGCCAAGAAAAACCTAAATTCTAATTTGGTATTAAATCAGAGAACAATTGCTTAAATAGTATACAGAGGTGGAAAATCAACACCAGTACCTCAAATGACAGTACATATTTTTACTAACCATTAAAGTTATTTGATTATCTCGTGTATGGATTTCTGTGTAATATTGTAGTCAATTGTGCCTAACAAGCTCAAACAAAACTTTAATCTATCTCCTCAACAGATTAATCTAGTCCCTACCTTGTATGCTCACTAGAATTTGGAAGATCTACAATGAATGTAATACAATTTTAAGCCACAGGAAAACCATACAAAACATGTAAAATGTAATGATCTCCTTACAGAGCATTCCGGCAGCTATATGAACACAGAATGAATGCAGGATTAAGATCTCACTGGTTGTTGATTTCATCAATATTGGCATCTTCTGGAGTGTTGCAACCCAATGCAACAGTATTAGAAGAATCTGGAGTTTGGTCAGAGGATGGTTCACTCTTCTTAGCCTGTAATCCAGTATACCGCACAAGATCGATCCATTGCTGCACCAAATAATAGACATAAAGTTGGATTAATACTATTTTATCCCAAAAAGAGAAAAGTTTAAAGGCTACAACTAATCAATGCCCATCCTATCAATCTAGCACAACATGAAAAAAACATTGGTCATAAACACTTTATATACCTCTTTCTCCCCTTCAACAAGTACACAAACTACAATCACCTCAGCAACATAATTTAGGACACGGTAATTGTGCTATAGATGGAATAATATATACATATATATGTATATATATATATAAGCTTTTATGTGTGTGTGTATTTATATATGTATCTCACAGTTAGTAATAATGTGTGCCATTGAATTCTTCACGCCATCATCTTTTACCAGAAATCGAATTAATGAAACAAGAAAGGAAAAAAATGTAAAAAGTTATTTAGTAAGTAGAAGCATCTAACTTTGGGTTCCCCAATAGGAGTTATTTGTTAGGACGATAAAAGATAGCATATTTACGAAAAATGTTTGATCTGAAAATTGGTCTGAAATTCGATGTTCCACTATTCCGGCAATAACCTGCATTGCAAGTGATATTATTGTTAAAGTCAAGTACATTGATAAAAGCACCAAAAATGTTAATTTTAAAATGCATCCGATAGTTAACTGCAAGAACAGTTCAAGATTGTAGCTATGACCATTGACATATAATTTTAGCATCAATAAACCATGCCGCATTTCTCTCTAGAAAAGTAACCTCAGACAGGTATAACGGATGGCAAGATAAACCTCCGCTTATCTTGGAACTTGAAAGGAATCCAAAAAGAAGAAGACCTAAAAAGGTTGCCTATATTATCGCAAGCACTTTAGGGGCATAGACTAAATGAAGTAGTTCTTTGCCGATTAGCAACACTTGGTCACAACTCATACACAAAACTACAAATCAATAAAGTAGCTATCAAGGTGCTTAATCATTTCAAAATAAATTAGGTAGTGCTTTATATCAACATCCGACCAACAGTTGATCAAGCTCATCTTTGTAGTATTTCCTTAAAAATGTTCTTATTAGTTGACCTTGGTTCGAAGAACCACCTTGCCCATAAACCTCACAAATATGGAAGTCGTGCCACAAGTTGTTGATGCACTCGCCGGTTAATATCCTATGATTACAATGTATTATTTCATCTTTACAGGAATGACAAGAGAAGGTATTGTCATGAGTTATCAATGAATGATCTGGTTCAAAACCAAGGCAACCATATTACATGGAAATAGAAGCTTACGTTGAGCATAAAGTACTAGCTCTCACCGATCTGGGAGATTGGTGATGTTCCAAGAAAGGCTCCATAGATCTGCTGCTTGTTTTGAAGATGGGTGATCTTTTATTCACTTGACTATTGACAGGGTCGGATTAAGTATTTTATGATTGCATACAAGATATTGGAGGCAACCACGGCTCCATCTTTGGAAATAACACCCACACTACCAAGCTTCAAGCCACCAATGAGCACCAAGCAACTCTATGACTCAAATTCCAATCCTTCCCAGCTAGATTCTTCCGAAATGCATTATCGTGAATGGAGCCAAGAAGACCCTTTAGTGCTTCCATGCTAACAGGTACGTTAGCCTCACCAGCAATTGAAAGAAACGACAATGTCGGAGCAGGAAGCCATACGGTAAAGAAATCAACAACAATTCCCCTGGTAGTGTCTGTAATAACATAATCAATCTCTTCAAAAAAAAATTCTTTACGCTTACCATACTGTGCTAAGAGCGTTGTTGTTATCGATATAGCTTCTTCTATGGCTAATCTATGTAGGAACTTGGGATCTGCTAATAATCTTTCTCTGAAACCCTGCATCATAGCTACGGTCAACATATAGTATCTATTAAAATAATCTCTATTACCAAATAATATACATATTCCATCTCAAACACAAAATAACGGAGGGAAAGATGGATAATATGTCATCTGCAAAACACATTTAACCTGGAAAAGGTTTAAAGATGAACATATGTTCGTCTTACGGACAATATTTGATTTACAGAAAACAAGTTTACCTGGAAACGATGAGTGAGTTCTGAAATAAGAGGATGTTGCTCCAGATCAAAAATTTTTTGAAGTACTTCTGGAGATACCAAACCAAGATCAAGTCCTCTCTGAATGTCCTGAAAAGTAAGTTATAGTTTTGACGTCAAGATTAATTCGATTGAAGTAAAAGCATTCCATCTTGTATAATCGTTTTTAATTCAAACCTTATTCCAATAACATATTAATTTTTTAAAATAAATCACAAAATAATGATAAAGCGTACAATAACAAAATCAGGATGTATTAATTTTCACAGAACCAAAAGTGTCAAAATGCACAAAGTAAATTATCTCATCACCATCAATTACAGAGATTACCATTTATCAGAAAACAATGTACGAATACTACAGTAACTCGATACTTGTTTTAAGATAAGGAAAATCACATGAGAAACAAATTACTGAAATTCTATATATGATCTTAATCGATGATTAAAAATTCAAGTAACATACAGTGTCCAAATTCAATTCAAGATACATCACTTTTCAATTACTGATGTTTGTTTAACAATTAAACCACCATATCTTTAGATCACCACCTGTGTAGCATGGTTATATAGTAATAGTAATATTAAATATTAATCGTGGATATATATTCAGCAATTGAACCTCTAACCTTCCATGTCCTTGGGAGTACACAAACAATAAGAAGTGCATGTCAACCTAAAGATAAAGAATATAATATTTTTTTTAAGAATAGGAAAGTAATAGTATTGAGGACCGCAAAAAAAACCAAGATTACATATTTAATAAAGGAATCATTTTGAACCTCCTGCGGTTCTGCCTCAGTTTTGGAAGAGAAGGTTGCTTCTTCTTCTTTTTTTCCTGATGAGTTGGAAGTAAGTTCAATTTTTTTTTAACCGTCACTCTAAATAAAATTGAAAGAACAAATAACAACATAAAAACTGTACAGGTTCAGCAATGAGTTTCCTTATCCTGTCAAAGCTTACATCTACATAAACCAGCAGCCATAATTGAGAAAAACATTCACATAACTACTAAACTCAGTGAAAATAATAACTCGGTTGAAAAACAATTTACTTGAAAGATAAGCAAATCTTCAAAGACTATCCACCAGAAAACCTACTGAACTAAGTGATAGTTCAAGTTCTGATAAAAACAAGTTCTAAACATTGCTTTATTGCATCAAAGGACTTGTATACAAGCCTAATCAAATCAAGGGAGTATTAGAAAGTCACCATATAATTAAGCAAACAATTAAGACAACTAACCTGGGGTAAGGCATCTCGGCTCCTGCCAGCTGCATTCATCACTCGAGCAATTTCAGCACGATCAAAGCAATTTCTATTGCAGGGTCTGGCCACAGAATACCACAAGAAATCGGCTACAGGAACTTCACCCTCCCTCCGAATGTATTGTCTTTCAGGGTCAAGTAGTATAATGACTTGATTTTTCTTTTGCATCTTCTTTGAAATTCTTGCAGGCAGCCCAGTCCCTCTTGATCCATATGTAACATGACTTGCGCCTGTCACCACAACTAGCATACCAGCAGCTCCTCCAGTCGAAACTTCTTGTAATATACATTGAGACATAGTATAATCCTCAATGACTCTAGCTTGTGCAGATAAATATGAGCTTGGCCCAAATGTAGCAGATTGGTTTAAAGAACTTATATCCATAGATGATCTGCGTGAGATAGAAGAGAAGCCAGAGACAAATCCTGAACCAGCTGGAGGAGCATATTGTTTGCGTTCAGCCTTAGAGAGCCCACGAATACCTTCAGCTTGAACAGTCCTGAGAATCTAATAAAAGAGTCCTACTGTTATTATGTGATATCAAATTCTCCGTTATCAACATATATGAGTTTACAGATAGACATTACACAAAGAGAACATTGGAAAAGAAACAAAAAGGTAATGCTTATAAAAGTTACTCAAGACTAAACAACTAAGAAAGAATTCAGCCTTCAACTAAATTATTTTGAAACCACAGAGATATTGATTAAAAGTTAAAACTTTCCATCTTTGGAAAATCTATGAGAAAACACCACAGCTGGAAATATAAAAAAAATATCTACACTGCAATAATATTTTAGAAGATTCAGGAAATCAAACATAAAGTTGTCTACATCAGCATAGTCCATTACTCTGAAGGGAAACCAAAATACTTCTTAAAAGAATATAAGATGACATTTCACTAAACATAGTTGACACGTTATTTGGAATGACTTATTAGTAGACATCAGAGGTGTTCAATTACTCAATCTTCTTCTTGAGTAAGAGAACCTCTAGTCAAAGAGCATACTTGTATGCAGAAATATTCATTTAGATCAGAGCTCTTTTCTATGATATTGATTAAAAAAAAATTGTAACAGAAAAGAGAGGATAGAAGAAAAACAGGGGGGCAAGAAGTCCCCCCATGACCAGACTAGTGGAACACAAAATAAAAGGAGCCTTTAACAGTACAGCCCTCAAATCTCTACACAGATAAGTCACAGAAATCACAGGATTACCTTGTAGCAAAATCCCAACAGGATGCAAGAAAAATATTCGTATCCCTAAACAAATAAGTAGATCGCTCTAAATAATTGCTCATTACTAGGAGCATGTTATTTAACTACATTAGTTTATATAAGTCAATTATCTTTTATATTTGCACTCTGTTTATTTCCTATATTTTACTTATTCAAAAAGATATTTTTAATATGTAGAACTAGAGTACAGAACATGAAGAGAATTATTTTAATATGTTCACTGATTCTCATAGAAATGTACAATTACCTCAAGTGGTGTACCACAAGCAACTAGCCGTACTCTATTATCACAACAGTAACTTAGAAGAGGCTCATATTCCTGCCAGCGTTGAGGTGGCCAATGTAGCACGAAAGACTTTAAGGTTTCTCCATCCATTCTGCCATGAAATACAAGCTTCAGTATGCGCAATAAACACAGGAATTAAAAGCTAAAGTGCTAAACATAAAAATAGTTCTTTTTCGGAGCTGTAACATAATTTATTTTATTTTATTCACAAGTAATTTCTAAATCCACCAAGGGAGAGGAACCCAAGAAAGGCAGTCCAAAACAAAAGAAATCTCTCAGAATGAATATCAAGAACCTATAGACTGTACTTCTCCAAAAAAACCTGCCTACAGGGGATCAATCCTACAAAAACCCATACACCCCTCGGGACACAACTGAAACAAAAAACTATCGAAGTTCCAACTCCTCAAATACGAAATAGTTTTGATGATATTTACTTATCAATCCAACTGTACATATGCAAATGGCATGATTTGATTATTTTTTATTATTATGAAGTCGTTTATGTATATCACCAAATATAGTTTCACTAATAATATTATTATCAATTAAAAGTTTTCACAGTCAACGTGATAATCATATAATAGCAAATTACAATAGCATTAAGTATTACAATTGCATTAAGTCTCATCACAAGACAAGTACGAAGTCACAAGTACAGAGAAATTAGCGAGTTGTTGGAAAGTAGGAATAGACCGTCAATGTCCAGCTGTTTCACTCATTTGAATTATCCAGCTATTATGATAATCATTTAGTTTCAATTGCAAACAAGAATTAATACTAAATCCTTATTACTTATCTAGAAAAGGTGAACTGAAAGCATGGAGTTATCCCATCCTCAAATAATAAACGCACACTCCTAAAAATTGTTTACCTGTCAATTGAAATGAAATGAAGGCTGTACAGATGGAAAGTTCATGAATCACAATCAAATGGTATAACCAATTTAGTGCAAACAAAAAAAGAATATACAAAATATAACAAGAAAAACTAAAACCACTCGAACAAACTATACTGGCTTGGTTAATTTCTCCGACAAGTCAATTTACCAATTATCATTCACTCCTTTTCAAAGTTCAAATCACAGTGAACTCTAAAATAATCAAGTTCAGCAAAAATCAGAGTATGTTAAAGGCAGTTAGTTTAAGGTGAGAAATTGAACCTTTTGTCCATATATTGATCGAGCTGCCCCTGCAAATTACACGGAAACGCTTCCAGAGCTAAGGAAATTGTACGTTCCGCCTCCAAACACCTTCTCCTTAAGTTCTTCACAATCTCAAGCTCCAATTCCTTATCATCGCGAATAGGAACCTGCTCCGCTTCGCCTAAATAGACAATCCGAGCATTCATCAATTTCTCCCAAACCTTCGCCTTATCCTTCCCCACCGCCATCGGCTCTCCGACCACAGACGCATCATAAATTCTCGAATTTATCACCTCCTCCCTTTTCTCCTCAACCTTCACCACCGGAGGCACAGCCGTCGTCGTCCCAACACTCTCTGGCAGCTTCTCATCCGCTCTCGCCACCGCAGACTTCAATACACAAGCTCCAACGGCAATCAACGGCGTTACTAGCACATTTCTCCGTCTAGTAATCGAGTCCTGACGGCTTTCGCCGTTATATTCTCCAATTTCGGTCTGATTACGGCGTGGACCGGCGCAGGCGATGACGTGGCGGTGCTTTTTAGCCGACAGAAGTCTGAATTCATGGCTTTCCGGTGGAATGGAGAGATAACGCCGGGAATGATAAATATGTAAATGTACATGGGCTGGTTTGCAAATGAAGCCTCGGTGATAGTGGTGGTGGTGGGGCTTCATTGAGAGGGCTGAGAATTTGTTAGCGCATCGGTCAGCACAATACAGTCCAGTCCAGCCGTCTATTTTCGGCCTTTGAATAATTTTGGTTTACATAGAACAAAAATTAAAATAAAGATTTTCGTCCGTGTAAGATATGAACAATTTTAGTGGCTAGTGTAGCTATCAACTTGTGGTTCATACTAGTATAACGTGGCGCTGTGTTGGCATGATATACATTTGAATTTTTCATTGGCTATCTATCTATATGTTATTCAGAAAATCTTCATCTTTTTTCTTCTTTTCAACTTCAAATGTAAAGGATAAACGACAAAAGATAATTAAAGTTATAGTTTGATAGAATTCTTTTCATATAAATAGCAAATAGGTCACATATTTATGTGAGAAAGCTTATGGATTTCTATTACTCATAGGATTTAAGGATTTGTCTAGCATTATAAATAAAAATAATAGTCAGATTTTATTTATTTAATTATTAATTATCATCTATTAGAGTGTAGATTCAAAAGCATGGTGAAACCTTGTTACAAGTAATTGATTAATTGAGTATTATTATTTATTCCTTTTTATATGACAAGTAACTGATTCCTTTTTTTTTGATAAATTTATTGCACTTTATATGTTTAAAAGTTATCTCATAATACTAATTGTTAACGCCAAATTTTGTACGCCTGACGAAATCACCAAAACAGCAGGCCAAAATCGCGCTAACATTGGCGCCGTCTGTGGGAATCAAGACACTTGTTCTAGTGTCGATTTAAAATCACCGATTCACCGAAGAAGATAAGTGATTCTTTTTTATTTACGAAATAAATATTATATATATATATGCCAGCAAATTCATGACTTTTCGTCAATTATTATATACGGATCTGTTCAAGTCTCAACCCATGAAAAATAATAGTAGTGGAATATATGACTTTTTGTCAATTATTATACATGTGGAGTAATGATAATGCTATAATTTAGCATAAACAGATTAATTAATATGATGAATATCAATTTGTATAGAATGTGCTTCATCATTAACATGATTAATATTATAAAACTCATGTCTTGTATGCTTATTAATGCCTATGGTTGCCTTGTGTGCTCAGGCTTAGGGTAAAGCCCATGTACTTGCTTTTAAATAAAAGTAATGATAAACAATCATGTATGATGTCGGTCTAAAGTCTTTGACTTAGCGAAATTAAGAAGTGAACAACGGAAAGTGGAGTATTGCATGCGATGTGGAGATCTAGCAGTTGAAATTAGTCGAGCAAAGGGCGTACTTCTGTTGAAAGCGATGACGTATTTCTGTTGAGCAATCGAAGATTCTAAGCATTACGAAAAAAGCGAGATCTTACAAGAAGAAAAAGGGAAATTGAAGCGGAGAAGATCTAGCGAAGACATGTTTTAAACCCTCGTGGCTCGTGTCAGTGTGACTCAAAGCACGTAACTTCACGGCTAAAAAGCACGTGGCTCGCGACTCAAAGCATAAAGCTCGTGGCTCAAGCACTTGGCTCGTTGCTCGTGGCTCGTGGCTCTCAAGCACGAAGATCGTGTCTCAAGCACTTGGCTCGTTGCTTTCGTGGTTCATAGCTTTCAAGCACGTGGCTCGTGTCTCAAAATCGTGGCTCGTGGTTCGCGTGGCTTTACTCAAATACGTGGCACATGGGTCGTGGCTTGCGCGATCTTTATGTATATCTTAGAAATGAATTGAGGAGTGGGGCGAAAATATTGAGAGTCACAAGTTTCTATTTGGCGTATAGTGTTTGGGTGTGACAAAATTTGTATACTCTCTTATTTTAAGTTTCTTATAAATAAGAGACTGGGGGGCAATGTTGGGATGCGATTATTTGTGTAAGACCCCAAATTATTAATAAATGAAATTTATTTTCCTCTATTTATTATTTTGAAATAGTAAGGGTTGATTTGATTAATGTGGATAGTTATGGGTAAAATATGAAATATTTCAAAATAAGCAGTGGTTATAAAATATTCATCATTGTTGTCGGAGAATATTCGTTTGGTTGTGGAATATTCTTGCTTTTCGAGGAATATTAAATGACGGTACTGTAAAGACCCCAACTTATTATTAATGAAATTTAATTTTCTCTATTTTGAAATAGTAAGGGTTGATTTGATTAATGTGGATAGTTAAGGGTTAAATCACGTAAATATTTCAAAATAAGCAAGTGGTTATAAAATATTCATTGTTGTCGGGGAATATTCGTTTTGGTCGTGGAATATTCTTCATTGCTTGGGAATATTAAATGCGACGGTGCGCGATCTTTTGTGGGCCCATAACTGAAAGCGATTGGATGAAAGAAAGCGACAAATATAAGTTGTTTAAAAATAACGACAGCGTAGTTATTACGGTTATCTTGTTAAAATACTCGGTGGTTAAAACACAAAGAAGACACTGCAGTATTGCACCAATTATTGATTCTTACGTGAAGACACTACTCGATAATGGTTACGATAATTCTTGCTTTAGTATTTTATTGATTTAATAATTCTTTGCGTTGATATTTTATATTGGTGTTGTTTGATAATTGTCATTACACGAAATTATTTTTCATTATCGAAGCAATAATTCATATTATCCGAATAATATTATTAGATAACATTATTGGCAATGTCTAGAAAGTTACATGTCTAAGGAGAGGTTTGGTCACCTAATTACTTGCCCAAGAAGGAGAAATTCTTATTGAAAGCCCTCTTTCACAGGAACGGCACCGTTGCAAGATCTTGATTCTGTAATATTATTTGTGAATAATTAATTATTGATTTATATAATGAGAAAAATATTGATTTTATGTGGATATAGATGGAGAAAATTTTTAAAATGACAATTGTTGAAAATTAATATTTTATCTTTTTTCGATAAAATAATTCATTTAAATATATTATTTTAATAATATATTAACGGTGATATTTTTATAATGAATGTGGGATATATGAGTATATGAGGAGGAAGAGTATTTTGTGGCATTAAATGTTTAACACATATTTTGTGTGTTGGTGACACAATTATTGATCAAAATTTGATTATAAACAAAAAATTGCCTGTTTGTGGATTTCGGTCAATTTACTTTTGGACTTTGGAAAAACTTTCTTCTGCAAAGTTGTAGAGAATTGAATTTCCTATAAAAAATCGTGAGATTCGAATTTTATGACAAAAGGGCTATTTATTATGAATTATTGAAGTTCCGAAGTCTCAAAATAATTGATTTTTGGAAGTTTTAATTATTTTTTCAAGAAAAACGTTTTTGGTGTGTTAAGTGGGTCTAGCATGTGTTATTGATTGCTTTGAAATCAGATCTCCAAGAGTGGGCGATAGAATTTTAATAATAATAATAATATTATATTAAATTTTCTACTTTGGTGTTAAAGCGTTTTCCTATAAATAGGGTGCTTAGGTTAGAATTGAAAATCACACCAAAACTGAAGTTTTCTCTCTATATTATCGAGTGTATTCTTGTTAGTATTTTGAGTATATTTTGAGTATTGCTATACGGTGCAGTTCAAGTCATAGCTTTATATCCGGTTATTCAACTAAATCTCTTGTCTTTGTGAGGTAAGGGATATTATTTTTTTCATAATGATATTAATTCTTCAATATCATTATCTTTGAAATATTGATTTGAAGTTTTTATCAAATTTGGAACTTTTGGTGTCTGAGTTACTTATTCACGTGTCTGGCCTTTATTCACGATATCTGACATTATTCACGAATACGACACTATTCATCAAAAATGAAAATTTTTCTTTTAGTCCCAAAATATCTATTGTGGATACTAACTTTGATTATATCCATGTTTTGATCATTCTTGAATTTTACACCACTATGATTATTTTTGAGGTATTTTTGGACATGGATAAAACAAAGTCTGAATCCTTAATCCTTAATCCTTGTCATTTTGTTTCACTTTGGATTCGTTTCTTTAAAAATATGTTTCATCATCCTCGATCTTAAATGATGATATTATTGAATATCTTTGGCTGTAGTGCAAGAGATGAATGATTTCGATGAATATCTTTGGCCCGTCTGCAAAGATGAGCAGTGTTTAGATGAACATGACCAATCGATGAATATCTTTGGCTGTAGTGCAAAGATGAATATTTGATTCGGATGTATATTGATTGATGTTACAGGGATAAAAGATAGACGATGAACTTTTAAATTCATACATAGAAGATAGTAGTTTGCATTCTCTACTTAACTCTTCTAATGAATTATTATTTTCGCTGCGAATATTGATTTAAAACTTGTTGTCTATTGTATTCTATTAGATTTTTCCCTGTTGAAGACTAACGATAATTTATTGTATATTATCTTAGTCATAATATTCTTTACTGGGCTAGTTGAGCTCACCCTTTTCCTTGTTGTTCCATTTTTCTTCTCAGGAGGCGAGAATGTAGCGAGTACTAGTCGGGGTATGGAATGAAGGTTCTAGAGAGAGTTGTTTAGTAGTCCTCACCATTTTTGTAAAATAATGTATCAATAAATGTGATGAGGATTTATTTGAGTATAGATATTATGCAGAAGATAATATTTGTATTCAAACTCACAATTTCTTGTTGTAATAATAAAGTTGTAGTTGTTTACATACCATGTATGTGTGAACTTTCGGAATGGATGATGTATACCTATTTTGGGGGCGTCACAGTAGCGATCTTTTTGTGGGCCCCATAACGAGCGATTGGATGAAGAAAGCGACAAATATAAGTTGTTTAAAAATAACAGGCGTAGTTATTCTGATTATCTTGTTAAAATACTCGGTGATTAAAACACGATGATACATGGTATTGCACCAATTATTAATTCTTACGTGAAGACACTTTTCGATAATGGTTACGATAATTCTTTATTCGATATTTTATTGATTTAATAATTCTTTGCGTTGATATTTTATATTGTTGTTGTTTGATAATTGTCGTTACACGATATTTTTCATTATCGAAGCAATAATTCATATTATCTGAATAATATTATTAGATAACATTATTGGCAATGTCTAGAAAGTTTTGTCTAAGGATAGGTTTGGTCACCTAATTGCGCACCAGAAGTGAGAAATTCTTATTGGAAAGCCCCTCTTTCTTAGGAAGCGCACGGTTGTCAATATTGTGATTACGTAATATTATTTGTGAATAATTAATTATTGATTCATATGATGAGGAAAATATTGATTTTATGTGGTTATAGATGGAGAAATTTTTTAATGTGACAATTGTTGAAATTGAAATTTTATCTTTTTCTGATAAAATAATTCATTTAAATATATTATTATATTTTAATAATATAATAATTGTGATATTTTATAACTTAATGTGGGATATATGAGTATCTGAGGAGGAAGAGTATTTTTATTGCAATAAATGTTTAAAACATGTTAAATATGTCGGTGGACCCCATTTATTGACTAAAATTTGATTATAACTTTGAAATCGCCTTGGTTGTGGATTTTGGTCAATTTTTGTTTGGAATTTGGAAAAACTTTCTTACGCAAAGTTGTAGAGAATTGAATTTCCTATAAAAATCGTGAGATTGAATTTTCCGACAAAAGGGCTATTTATTATGAATTATTGAAGTTTTGGATTAATTGATTATCATTTTTTGAAGTTTTAAATGGTTTAAGTGAGAAAAAACGTTTTTGTTGTTTTTATTGGGGTGTGGTTGATGGCTGAATTCAGTTAGTATGTAGGAAAATTTAGAAAAATAATAATAATATTAAATTAAATTTTACTCTTTAGTGTTCAAGCGAATTTCTATAAATAGGGTCTTGGGTTAGAATTGAAAATCACACCAAAATTAAAGTTTTCTCTCTATATTATCGAGCGTATTCTTGTGAGTATTTTGAGTATACTTTGAGTATTGCTATCTGGTGCTGAAGTTCAAGTCATGCTTTATATCCTGTTTTTCAACTAGAAATCTTGATCTTTCGAGGTAAGGGATATTATTTTTTTCGTAATAATATTATTTCTTCAATATCATTATCTTTGAAATATTGATCTGAAGTTTTTATCAAATTTGGAACTTTTGGTGTTGGAGTTCTTATTCACGTATCACGACCTTATTTACTGAATCTGACCTTATTCATCGAAAATGAAAATTTTCCCTTTTTAAATGCTAAAATATCTATTGTGGATACTAGCTTTGATTGTATCCATGTTTTGATCATTCTTGAATTTTACACCACTATGATTATTTTTGAGGTATTTTTGACATGGATAAAACAAAGTACTGAATCCTTAATCCTTAATCCTTGTCATTTTTTTTCTTGGATTCGTTTCTTTAAAATATGTTTCATCATCCTCGGTCTTAAATGATGATATTATTGAATATCTTTGGCTTTTGTAGTCAAAGATGAATGATTTCGATGAATATCTTTGGCCGTAGTGCAAAGATGAGCAGTGTTTAGATGAACATGACCAATGATGAATATCTTTGGCACGTAGTGCAAAGATGAATATTTGATTCGGATGTATATTGATTGATGTTACGAGGGATAAAAGATGAGCGATGAACTTTTAAATTCATACATAGAAGATAGTAGTTTGCATTCTCTACTTAACTCTTCTAATGAATTATTATTTTCGTTCACGATTGATTTAAAATTTGTTGTCTATTGTATTCTATTAGATTTTTCCTGTTGAAGACTAACGATAATTTGTTGTATATTATCTTAGTCATAATATTTTTTTCTTGGGCTAGTTGAGCTCACCATTTTCCTTTTGTTCCATTTTCTTCTCGGGAAAGGCGAGAATATAAGCGAAATGCAGTCGAGGTATGGAATGAAGGTTCTAGAGA
The DNA here is from genome assembly GCA_020205615.1 of Panax quinquefolius. Classification (NCBI taxonomy): domain Eukaryota; kingdom Viridiplantae; phylum Streptophyta; class Magnoliopsida; order Apiales; family Araliaceae; genus Panax; species Panax quinquefolius. The sequence continues at coordinate 28,932,460 of CM035154.1, forward strand.
GAGTTGTTTAGTAGTCCTCACCATTTTTGTAAAATAATATATCAATAAATGTGATGAGGATTTATTTGAGTATAGATATTGTCTAAAAGATAATATTTGTATTCAAACTCACAATTTTACTGTTGTAATAATAAAGTTGTAGTTGTTTCTGTACCATGTATTGACAACTCAGAATGGGTGATGTATACCTATTTTGGGGGCGTCACAATTTGGGTCTAGCCATGGTGCAACTCAGACTATTTAATGGTCCGGATCTGGTGATGGCCCATATGTATTTATTGTGACAGTGGAGAGTCCATATTAAAATAGGATTGTGTTTCCTTATTTGGTGAGATAAGGAGGTTTAATTAGGACTCATACTCTTAATTGGATTCATTAGTTATAAGGTGATTCTACAAAAAGAGTCCTTCTCTTAGTTGGATGCGGATGGAGGTGACTTCTATATATACGGCTACAAGCTAGGATTTGGGGACAACACACAAGAGATACAACACAAATACACAACTTATACTCTCCATATTATCAACTTATACTCCATCCATATACACATCTTGTACTCCCAATATTATTATAGTGGATTACTCTCTCTCTCTCTCTCCGTGGTTTTTTTCAAATTGGGTTTCTACGTAAATTCTTGTGTTCATATTTATATTTCTTTATTTATGTTTGTGTGAATGTATTTTGTGAGTTTGATATAATCAACTACTCCATCAACCGTTAGCGCAATTTTGGCCTGCTGTTTTGGTGATTTCGCCAGGTGTACAAAATTTGGCGTTAACACTAATGATAATTTTACATTTTTCTACAACTAGTCCACCCATTATTTTTTTTCCTACTAACATGAGTAACCCACCTATTAAAAAAAGGATTCTTTACAGAAATATACAACAATTAGAAAATAATTACACCATTAGTGCATCAACAAAATAATTACAAAAAGAGTGTAATTAGGACCCATATTACAAAAATAGTACAATTCACATTAATAAGGAAACCTAAAATCAAGGAGAAATAACTGCCATAATTAATAATTCAAATATTTGGGATCTAACAACAAAAACAAATTCAAATTCAAAATAATAAGAGTCAACAGCGACAAATATTCTCCAAAACCAAAAAACTATAACTATTTTGTAACAACAGTCGGCAGCGATGGCAGATTACAAGGTCGCCACGACCACCAGTTCTTAGAACAACCACATCGCTTCAGTTTTTTCTTCGTCCTCTACCGATTCGTCATTATCATTTTCTCTCTCTTCCTCCTCCTCTTGTACCTTATCTGCTCCGACCGCATTTCTCTACTACAACCATGTCCACGTTTATACCAAGGTAACCAATAAAAAATAGAACACTACATAGAAAAGAGAGAGATAAGAGAGTGATGTGTAATATAATATTGATAACCAAACCTTCGTACCAAGGTAACCAAACCTTTATACCAAGGTAACCAAATCTACCTCCACACCTGCAATATGAATTTGTTACCTTGGTCTAAAAGTTTGGCAACCAATTTCATGAAGGTAAATAAAAAATAGAACACTGCATAGGAAAGTGAAAGATAAGAGAGTGATGTGTAATGTAATATTGATAACCAAACCTTCGTACCAAGGTAACCAAACTGTGACGCCCCCAAAATAGGTATACATCACCCATTCTGAGTCGTCAATAACATGGTACAGAAACAACTACAACTTTATTAATACAACCCATAAACAGTGAGTTTAAATACAAATATTGTCATCTAGAAAATATATATACCCAACTAAGTCCTCATTACAATTATTGATACAATACTTTACAAAAATGGTGAGGACTACTAAAACAACTTCCAAGAACCTTCATTCAGGTACCCGACTAAGTACTCGCCTACATTCTCGCCTCCAGAGAAGAAAAATGGAACAAAAAGAAAAAGGGTGAGCTCAACTAGCCCGATAAAGAATATTATGACTAAGATAATATAGAACAAATTATCGTTAAATCTTCAACGGAGAAAAAATCTAATAAAATACAATGAGATGACAAGTTTCGGATCAATATTCACGGTGAAATAATAATTCATAGAAGAGTTACGTTGAGAATGAAATCTACTATTATCTATGAATTTAAAAGTCCATCGTCGATATTTTATCCCTCGTAACATCAATCAATATTCTTCTTGAATCAAATTTTCATCTTTGCACTCTGGACCAAAGATATTCATCGATCGGTCGTATTCATCTCAACACTGCTCAACTTTGCACTCTACGCAACCAAAGATATTCATTATAAAATCATTTATCTTTGCACTATAGGCCAAAGATATTCAATAATATCATCATTTAGGACTGAGGATGATGAAAAATATTTTAAAGGAAACGAATCCAGTGAAACAAAAGAATAAATATCAAGGATTACGTATTTTCAAATATTTCATGTCCAAAAATACCTCATAAATAATTATAGTGAAGTAAAATTCAAGAATGATCAAAACATGGATACAATCAAAGCTAGTATCCATAATCGATATTTTGGACAAAAACAAAAATTTAATTTTTTGTGAATAATGTAAATGATAAGTGAATAGTCTTGAGTATATCGTGAATAAATCTTCAGATCGTGAATAATAACCTCGACACTAAAAAGACAAGAATTTCACAAGAAAAATCTTACCAATAATCCCAAGATAATGATATTAGAAGAAATAATACCATTTTTAAAAAATAATATCCCTTACCTCGAAAAGGCGGTACTCTCGATTGGAATCTTAGATATAGTCTTTGAAGGAACTTTGCAGCCGTATAAAGAACACTCAGTATCAAAATACTCACAAGAATACGCTCAATATATCGAGAGAGAATATAGAGAAAACTTGGCTTTACGGTATGATTTTCAATTCTAACCTAAACACCTATTTATAGGAAAATGCTTAGAACACCAAAGCGAAAAAATTTAATATAATATTAATATATTTATCAAATTTTCCTTAGCCCACCTCTAGACATCTGATTTCAGCACTTTGCACATGTTAATGATGTCCACAAAATACAAAAAACGTTTTTTATCAAAAAAATAAATAAAACTTCCAAAAATTAATTATTTCGGAACTTCGGAACTTCAATAATTCATAATAAACAGCCCTTTTATCAGAAAAATTTGAACCACATGTCTTTTCCATAGAAAATTTCATTTTCAACAACTTTGCAGAAGAAAATTTTTCCAAATTCCAAATGAAATTGATGAAAATCCATAAGCGGGCAATTTTACAATTATAATCAAATTTGATTCGAGAATTGGGGTCTCACCACACACACAAAACATGTGTTAATCATTTAATGCAACAAAAATACTTTCCTTCTCATATACTCATATATCCCACATTTATTGTAAAAATATCACCATTATTATATTATTAAAATAATATATTTAAATGAATTATTTTATCGAGGAAAAGATAAAATATTAATTTTTAACAATTGTCACATTAAAATTTTTTTCCATCTATATCCACATAAAATCAATATTTTCCTCATCATATAAATCAATAATTAATTATTCACAAATAATATTACGAATCACAATCATGATAATCGAGGCGGTTCCTGAGAAAGGGGCTTTCCAATAAGGATCTCTCTCACTTCTTGGTGCAATTAGATGACCAAACCTCTCCTGGCATGAACTTTCTGAGCATTGCTAATAATGTTATCTAATAATATTATTCGGATAATATGAATTATTACTCAGATAATAAAAATCTTTGTGCGATGATAATTATTAAAACAACGATAATATAAAATATCAACGCAACAATTATTGAATCAATAAAATAAAATCTTTGAGCATTAATTCTTCGTAACAATTATCTTACGTAAGAATCAATAATTGGTGTAATCTGGTGCCTTCTTGTGTTTTAACCACCGGTATTCCAACAAAGATAATATGTGATAAACTTCTGTAGTTATTTATAACCAACTTATTCTTGTCGTTTTCTTCATCCAATCGCTTTCCGTTATGGGGCCCAAAGGTCATTTACTATTGTAGTCGATACGAATATTCCCCGACAAAGAAAAATATTCCTCGACCAAACGAATATTCCCCGTCAATAATGAATATTTTAAAACCACTTGCTTGTTTGAAATAATTACGCATTTTACCCATAACATTTATACCAAGGTGACCAAATTTTTATACCAAGGTAACCAAATCTACCTCCACACCGGCAGTATAAATTTGTTACCTTGGTCTAAAAGTTTGGCAACCAATTTCATGAAGGTTTGGCTACCAATTGCATCACATTCAAAAAAAATTGGTAACTTAACAAAACTGAATTGGTTATCTTAGTATGAATGTTTGGCTACCAACTGCACCATGAAAAAACTACACCCAAACACCCCCTTATAATTCCATGGTAAACTCATATTCTTCTTCAAAAGAAAAAGAAAAAGCCCAACTGAACCAGACGACCCAACCCACCACCACCATGACGGAAACTCCAGCACCACCACCAAACTTTTGGGGCAACCTAATAATACCACTAAATTAAGGAATCATAATCCCCTTGTGCAACAATTCTCCTTCGCCCGCTTTTCTTGGGAAAGATTTTGATGAAATGATTGATGAAGATAATGCTATTGATTTAATTGTCATTGCTGAGGCGACCGAAAAAGACACCATTTTTATCTTTCTTCTGAGCTTCCTCTCCTCTCCTCTCACTGTGTATTCCTCTCTCTCTCTCTCTCTCTTTGGGGAAAATAAAATGGAAATTTGAGTTAAAAAAAAATTATAATTTTTTTGGGAGTCAAAAGAAAAAAATTATAATTTTTTTGGGAGTTCAAAATTATAATATTTTTTTGGCGACCGGCCCCTAATTCCCTGTTCCCTTAGAATATTTCTGACTTTGATTTTACTTGGTTTACTTTTCACTCGTGATTTTACTTGGTTTACTTTTCTCTCGTCATTTTTATTTCATATTATATCTTGGGCGACCTTTCTAGATTGTTCTGTGACTTCTGCCTATGTAGGTTATCATGTTATTCTATCAACTGTACTTCTTTTTGGGGTTTTCAACTACGTCTATTTCCCCCTTGAAAACCTTGCATAAAACTTGAGAGAAATGGCAGAAGGCTTTAGGAATAACCTCTATGTCGCTGAAAAGTACCTATAAAAAAAATAATGTTGACTTGGAAATGGTTTTGCTAATTTATTTTCAAGTGTCTTAAACTACATGTAGCTTATTTCTTATTAAAGGAAATTGGAAACTCAAAAAGCACTAAGTGGTCGTTCTGCCTAGTGGTGTGGTGTGGTGGGATGAATCACCTTTATTAATAAAGTTGTTGGAAAAAACTGTTTCTTTATAATATTTTCTTAATAGAACTGTTGACACCATATATCTAAAGCTGCCAAATTTACTCTTAGTTTTACTTTTACTGTTATTGAAGAGGCTAGCTTATGGCTAAGGGGATCAAGTGTATCATCTGTTATTTTTTTATTTTTTTGAAGAATGTTGTGAAATGTTATTTTTTTACTATATTTGTTTAAGTGTAGTCATTACCTTGATTCGGGACTTCAATTTATACATTTTCTTATAAACAGAATGGGCAGAGGGAGAAAAAAGCAGACGCTTGCTTACTCTAAAGGAAAAGCCTCAACCTTCGTTCAAAGCTAATTGCAGTGCTCCTGCTAGGAACCTAAGAAAGAGTGACCTAGGTGCAGTTATTTTTGGATGCAATAATAACACAGTAAAAGAATGCTATTTCAAGGATTTGTTTGGTAAGTTGGCTACTTCTGATTTGCCTGATTTGCGCATCTTCATGGTTAAATGTAAATTTAAAGTTTTATGTCAAAGGCTCATAAAATATTCATAAATCTTTTAGCAGGCTGCCAAGCTCCTCATTTTGCAAATGTTTTAACAGGCTTACCAGCTCCTCACTTTGCATATGTGAAGAACATCACTCCTGGATTGCCTCTCTTCCTTTTCAACTGTAGTGATAGGAAGCTTCACGGTATATTTGAGGCTACTAGTCCTGGACAAATGAACATCAATCCTTATGGGTGGACTGGTGATGGTGCAGACCTTACACCATACCCTGCACAAGTATATTCAAATTTTCATCATACTCTTATCATTTTGTAAAAATGGAATAATTTTTACTCCAGGATGCAGGTGGTCATAGAAAAATGAATTTGACTTGTAGTATATTCTCTGTTCTTCAAGGTTCGAGTCCATATTCAAAGGCACTGCTGTACTTTGACTGAAGATCAGTTCGGACCAATAATTGCTGACAACTACTATGAACAGAAGCTCTTTTGGTTTGAGCTAGATCGGACTCAAACTAACAAGTTAATTACATTATTTACATCTTCACCTTATAATGAGGATGCTTCTTGCTCGAAGAATACAACAAAGTGGAACACTTTTTTCTTTTCTTTACCCACTTCCGACACAATGCAGGCAGGCAGTTACTCACAGAACTCGGTTTCAGAAGTAAATCGTGCTATTTCAGATCAGACCAATACTCTATGGAGCTCATGCGATGCTCCTGCTTTGTGCAGTGAGACTGATTCTTTTGAAGCTTCAGTAGGTGCGGAAGCTGCAAATGGAAAACCGAAATTGAATGTTCAACCTTCATACTCATCTGTTGTGAGTAACAAGGGGGTTGTTGTTAGTGACACAAGCATTTCCGTTACGCAGAAAAAATGGAGCTCATTATTCAAGACTTCATCTGATTGTGATATTGCAAGGAAAGTTGAAAACTTTAGGACCCAAGCTTTAAATTCAACTTATCATCCTTCAGACCAGTCCAATATGGAATCGAAACCTACAAACATTGCACCTTGTCTGAACAGAGAGAAAAGCCACCTTTCTGAAACTCAAAGAGTTGACTTAGTTGCTGGACAATATTGTGAAGAATTTGATACCTGGGAATCAAATTGGGAGCACCCTTCTGCTCTGACAGTAGCTGCTGATTCCCTTCCATATAGCACTTTAGTTGATGATACACATTTTGGCGAAAAAAGAGATGAAGATGAATGTTTTAAGACCATGGGTTCAGACTTGAATACTCAACATTCAGAGGAGTCCATTATGGAATGGGAATCATCTTGTTTTTCGCCTCATCTGGATGGAGAAACTCGACCTCCAGAAGCTTCTATTGACTACAATGCAGAAGAAATAGATGCTCAAGTGAAGCCAAATTGTGAGTTTTCCTACTCATCTACTGGTATGAATGAGATGACTACTGAAGAAATTCATGAAAAAGACAGTTATCCTTCTTCTGCCGAAGTAAATCTAGAGAAGAGATGTTCTCCAGTAGCAAATATGCTTACAGGGATAGACTCTACTGATATTCAATCTGTGGTAGTTAAGGTAATTAATATTATCTCCTGCCTTAGACATTTTTGTCCTTTTGAAATTCTCATACAGAGTTTTGTTATATATTTGTTCTTTTACTCCTACTAAACCACTTGTGGTATCTTCTTGAAGTTGATGCAAGAGATTGAAGGATTGAAGGGGTCTAAGTTGAAGCAAACTATGAAAATCAGTTCCTTGGAGCAGGAGCTGGTACCATCTCTCATCCTATAGTGTAATATGTTTTTGCTCAGCGTTTCTCTACTATTACATCCAGTTTCTTTGTTAGAAAAGTTAATAGGCTTCTTTAAATTATTACATTTAGAACTTGTTTAATAATTGAGCATTTGCAAAAAATTCATAAAAATGCTACCATACTAAATAAATAATCATGGATTTGCAAAAGGAGAACCAGTATCAATAATCAATACTGTGTCAAAGTTCCCTACTCTCAGAAGTTTCAAGTTTAAACTGATGCTATATGTGATGCTTTTGGTTTTGCTCTTGCTCTATGGTAGCCGTTACTTGACACTTGACATAGCTTGTTTCTTGTATCACTTGTGGTTATGTATTAATAATTGGACTTGATTATATTTCCTGATTTTGGTGGTGTTTTGATGTTCTCCAAACTCTGAAGAAGGCCGAAGTAGCATAGCCTATATGAATAGTTACGAAGAAGCGCATGAGAATATCAAACGGCTCAAGTTCATTATTATCATCTTGTATATTTATGTATTTATATATTCTAAATCATTCCTTTATCTAGTTTATTGGTTGTAAACTTATGTAGAGTTTCCTGATCAGGTTGAATCAAAAGTACAAGTTCAGAAACTTTATATTGGTCTTTTCTCTTCTTTTGTTTTGATTGATGTGCAGTCTTACAAGTCTTATTTTAAGATTAAGTAGACTTTTTCCGAACCCAACTTTGTGTTTAAATACGTTTTTTTTTAAAATATTCTTTCTAAATGTAGAGAGCCTTTAAAGTAGGTATTGTCCTAGCAAAAAATTAAATTCATCTTTTGTCTTTATAATGGAAGTGCTTTAAAAGTAGTTACTATCCTAGTAAATTATGAAATTTATTTTTCTATATTGAAAATTACCTTATTATGCATAGTTTCATTCTATTGATAGAGAAAGCTAAAACAATCCAAATTAACTAAAACTAGTTCCTTTATACGATAGAATAGATTATATTACAGCCTTAAGTAGTTCTAGAGTTTACTAGATTTACAAACACACCTTTGGACTTCCATTTGTTATAGTTTAACCCCCTATTCTGTTACTTTCTTTGCCATATTGTCCCTGTAGAAAAAAGGTTAATATCCTATTTGTTTTATCCACACACTAGATTTTAAAATTTGGATCCTTGTACGCTGTGTCCACATATTATATAGTTTTAAAAATAGATAAATTTGACACCTAGACGCTATCAACACCGAGTCCCATCCCGTTCCATGTAACATAGTTCATATATTATCTTCTTAACCTTGTACTTTGTAACACCCCTTCCCGAATAGGAAAGGGAGGTTACGTGTAAAGCACAACAGACCTCAAAATAATAAATATAATTCTCCAAAAAAATATTTAATACTCCCTCCGTCCCAGGATAAAAGTTTCCTTATTACTATTTTGGATAGTCCCATGTTAAATGTCTATTTTCCTTTAATAACCAAACTTTTACACAATTTTACCTATTATACCCTTAGTATTAAATATCTCATATTTTTCTTATTCTAATTCTCTCTCTATATTCAATAAGTATAATTAGTTATATGTTGCAAATGTTTTGAATTGAAAAGCTAGAAAGTCACCCTCTCACCTACATTGGAAATGATTAATCACATATTATTATGGGCAATTTTGTCATTTTATTCATCTTCTTAATATGCGTGAAAAATTCATCAGTTTTATCCTGGGACGGAGGGAGTAGTTGATAATCCATCAATGTCAAATTAAATATAATTTTCCAAAAATTGGTAGAATAATTAAAATCTTAAATCAAATATACCTAGATGGTCAAATGTTGCTCTCTTCACATGAAACCCTAAATCGCCCCTGCAAACTTGTCAAAAGAAAAACACACCATGAGCCAAAGTACGGATAAAAATATACAAAAGGTATACAACTGAAATACAGAATCAACTGACGAAATATTGAACTAGGCCTCAAGCATAAATATCGACGATAATATAATCTCCAAAGTCTGAATAGAATATATTTGAATCAACAAAATTAATGAAACAAACAGAAGGCTGAATCAAAATGGCTAAGTGGTTATTTTATACCGAGTTCAGAACAAAACAAAATCTTGTCACAGACAAGTCAAAATAATGCCAAACATAAAATCACACATTGGACCACGAATCCAAATGCATGCAAATCAAAAGGTTTGTAATACAAATATCACCAATCCGCAGAATAGAAACTAGAGTCGACCCATACGCATCCTGAACAAACATATCAAATGGCAAAAGCTCACACCCAGAGCAACATACAAAAGGATACACCGTGGACTGATTACACTGCTATAGAAAGTGTCATGCATTGGTGCTAAGGGGACATGCTTGTGGTACCCCCACAAATGGTTATAACTCAGGTATACCCCATCACTTATTCTACAAAGATAAGATGTCACAACACATGCAACATAATACCGACAAAAGAGTTCTAAACATACATGTTGAATTAAATCAAACCATAATAATAATGTCTCCAAAAGAGGTAACAACATGTACCGCTATACAAAGATCGACAATTTTATGCATGAAGAACAAATTCAAAAGATTAAAAAATGAAGTTCAGAACATCTAGACCAAACCGAAGCAAAATAAGAATTTGAATAGAAACGAAATAATTAAGCGAGTGTCAAATTCCAAACGATTAGCAATACAGACAAATCAATAGTATCGTTAAAGAAATATGGAATATGTTCAAATTATAATAGAAGAAAAGGAATTGAAATTACAGAATAAAGTCAATGTATGAATGATCAAACTTCTATTCAAGAGTGTCAACAGAAATAAAAGAAAAAGGTAACGAAAGACGAGATATCATGAGATATATAGAATATAACAATAATCAAAGGAGCGGAGTACAGAATCCGTACTTGATACTCAAAACCACTTATAGCACACTCCACAAAATCTTACCTCAAATGCCAACAGTAACAAATTCAAAATGTTATTCACCACCTAAACATATTCACCTCGAATTAAATATAATCCAAACTAATAATTCTATAATAATTCGTAATCGATTCAAGGTGCCTTTTAATTATCATCTTAGATCACTATTAATACTTCGACAATAGCAAAACTTAAGAAATTTTAAAACCCTAATACGACAAATTATTTTTAAGATTCCATTCCACTATTCTGGTCTTATCACCATTAATTAAAAGGGAATTGATATTTTCACAAGTGAAAGTGTTCGTTCCACAAGATCCTTTCTCACATGGGGTGGACCCCACTTACTATATGTATAACATATCTAAAAATCATAACGATCAGATTAAAAGATATAATCTACGCAATAGACATTAAAATATAGAAACTGATTTTCAAATTTTAACGGTTACATTCAATCAAATTATATTCTTTTATATAAAATTTTTTGCTCGATTATCATGACTTCTAATTCCATGTCTTTATTTTGATAAAAAATAATCTCTAATTAAAAAACTCTCATAACTAAACTTAAAATCAAAATATAAAATAATATTTACCTTCCTTGTTCACCTTTCTTCAATACGCAGCAGTAAAGAATCTGATTTTCGGGTCTTCTAGATTTCTCAAAATCTCTTCATGTCTTCACAAAAATTGTAGCTCTCGAAAAGATGCACAAAATTTACTCAAAAATCAGTTAGTGGTGAAGATGACATCAAATAACTTCTCTTCCTCTTCATAATTGTAGAGAACGAAAATTTGAAGAAACAAGCTTTAGATTTTTCTAATGGACTGCTGTGCGTATAAATATTTCCGGGAATTCAACTAATCAAATTAGAATAGGATTTGGGTTTTACTTCCACTCTTTAAATATAAATAAGAAACAATATAGGAGTTGCCAAAATTCCAAAGGACTCCTTAATTTTAATAAACTCATTTATTAAATTATCTATTAGAAGAATTTAACTTCCAAGCGAAATAAAAATGAAAAAAAAATAGTAACTTACATATTCTAATTCAATTATGCTTTTAGGAAAAATAAAATAAAAATTTAATTTTTAACAAAAATCCGGGTTATTACATACTCTGACCCTAAATGTACTAATGTAATATGGCTAGAGGGTGGGGTGCATAATTTCCTTTTTCGTGGTTTTGTTTGAAGTAATTGTTAGGACTCTTAATTTTTAACGAGTACCATTCATGATTTTTTTATTCTTGTTTTGCAGCTCTGTTGATAGATTTGATCCTCGAGAAAATTCATGGACTAGACTTAAGAATATGTACACAAGGAGGGGGTGTCATTCTATGGCTGTCCTAAACGAAAAGTTGTAAGTTTACTTCTTTTCATTTTGTAATTGGCAGAATTGTGTGAAAACGACCAATATTTTGTATGATTCAAGTTTTCTCGATTTGCTTCTACTCAATGAAACATCCCAAGTTAAATAAATAAAAATTTGGCTTTAAAAAATCGTATATAATTTGATTTTTTTTTTTATATAAATGTTCAAGGCATGAAGGTTGTGATATGATTTGAATTGGTATTTTTTTTACCTTTTTTTGTAATGTAGGATTGGAACTTTTTAAATTATTAAGATTTGGTTAGCCTATTTTCATTAGAAATTTATAATTTTTCATATGAATTCCATAAATAGGGTCATTGGTATTTCCATTGAACAACACACATAGGTGTAGGGAGAACAAGAAATATCCAAGTGATCAAAAGAGAGACTAGAATCCTCAAAGGGGTATTAAAGTGGGTGTACAATAGGCTTAAGCAGTGATCTTGGGTTTTGGTGAAAAATACGGAGACAAAACTGTGTGTCCTACTATGAGCTATTCGGGTCTAGTGAGGTTGATTCTTTGCACAAATGTAGGCAAGTTTTAGCTCGGTAATTTTGTATAGTTTCCGTATTGATTTGTGTCTTGTTAGTTGGTCGTGTTGGAAGTTGACAGTTGACACCCGTTGGAGCAAGTGACAATTGATATGAAAAATGAAGGTTTGAAGCTCGAGACAAAAACAAAAAATTAACATGAAGGAAACTAGGAGATTGAGCAATCCGCCATTCATGATCTTTACCCCACAAAGCAACATAAAATTGTTCATGAAAAGTCTATTACTCGGTCCATCATTATTAGTCCTGAGGATCAATGAAATGTCAAAGATGTTTTTACATTTAGTTCTTCGAAAAATTTAATATTGGTGCTTATGGTTTCATTCTCTTACACTTTAAAAACTCGAGGTCGAACTTTTATGGTTTCATTCTTTACACTTGTAAAGTCGAGGTCGAGTTTTTTTTAAGGGTGGCGAGAATTAGACCTGGCAAAAGAGGCCTATGCCCACGGGCCAACCCAACCCACCCACAAAAAAGTGGGTTATGGGTTTACATTTTTAAGCCGAAAAAAACTTGGGCCTCTTTGGCCCAACCACCCACATGTAAAAGTAAATTAGTCAACTTGTTCATTCCACTATAATACTAATTAAAAGTTAAGCGTCAAATTCAATTTTTAAGAATTTAGTAGTAAACAAAGAAAAAAAATTAAACATCACTTTTAGTTCTGTTTGTCCAGACTTCTAATCATACTCCCTCTGTCTCCTATTCGTCTTCCTCAAATCGATGACTTCTATTCTTTTAATTCAAATTTTCATATATTAAGACCGCTTCTATCTATCTATCTATCTATTTGATCAAAAATTGAAGTTTTATAGTACATCCACCGTCTTGTGATATTTGAAACGAGAAAAATTACTATATCTTACCATTAATTTCTATGGTTTTAACCCCTGTAGTTGAACTATTTGTGAATGATGATGTCTATTCCTTTAGTATTATTTTGTCATTAAAAAAGAAATTATAAATAGTGTTTGAATTGTGTTAGTAAACATATGTAACAAGAAAAAAATAAAAATAATAATTAGTGAATTAGTCAAAATTGATTTTCTATTATTGATGTCATGCTAATCAATTGAAATGCTCGTTCCCTCTGGTCAAAAAAAGACTAGCACCTAAAAAGTTAGCACTCTTGTTCACCATTTTTTTTAAATGACTATTTGTGACGCCCCCAAAACAGGTATACATCACCCATCTTGTATCGTCAGATACATGGTACATAAATCAAATACAACTTCTTTAATACAACAGTCGTGTAAAATACGACAAAGCATAGCTGAGAGTTTAAACAAGAATATTGTCATCTAGACAATATCCACACTCAATGGAGTTCTCATTACAATTATTATCACATTATTCCGTAGAATAGTGAGGACTACTAAAACCATTTATCCTGGACCATCACTCCATTCCCCGACTCGTCCCAGCTATATTCTCATTTTCTGAACAGAACAATGAAAGCAAAAGGGTGAGCTCAACTAGCCCAGTAAGAAATATTATGACTAAGATAATGCAGAATAAATTATCATTAGTCTTCAACAATGTTAAACTGATAAAATACAATAGACATCAAGTTTAATTGCAGAGGAATAAACAATCCATTAGAAGAGTGAAGTAGAGTCAATCTACTATCTTCTATGATTTAAAATGTTTTCATCAATTTTTATCGTTGAGACTCAGCTTAAAAAATAAACCACATCATCGAATCATCCCTGCACTACGGGCCAAGGATATTCATTAAAGCATCAATGGTCATGACTATACCTAATAATCCCTGGTCATAATTAGGGGTGTTAGCCGAGCAGAGTAGCTCGATACTCGACTCGAGATCGGTTCGAAAATATGATCCAAAGCTCGAATTCGAAGTTGATTAAGTCGAATATGATCCATACTCGTTTTCTGTTTAATGATACACGAGTCAAATTCGAGTATACCAGTATTCGCTCATATTAGGGTTCGAGTATTGTATTTTTTCTCGAACCATACTCGATACATGCTCGATGGATCATATTCGAATACTAATCTGATCCATATTAATAAGCTAAATATGTGATATTTGTATCAATTCGTATTACATTCTTTGTAATTTCTTTACATAAATAAAAGTAAAAGACTTTTATATATAAATCATTAGTTCAATAATCAATTTAGTATGTAGTGGTTCAGTATTAAGCGAAATAGTTCATATTCGAAACTCGATTTGATGGCTCGTGAGTAACTCGTTTTGTAAACGAGTCGAGTACTTACGAGCCGAGTATGTCCGAGTAATGATTGAATTCGAGTCGAATCCAAGCTCAATTTTTTCGAATCGAGCCGAATCTGAGCATTAGAGTATTCGCTGAGATTCGACTCGTTTTCACCCCTAGTCATAATCATACCAAAAATTATCCATCAATGCACTACAGGCCATTGAGGACTTTTACCACATCATTTATAACATTACAGGTCATGATTATACCGAATGATCCCTTGTCATAATCATACCGAGTCCATCTATGCACGTAAGCCAAAGATGACTTTCATCACAATATAAGCATGATGATGATGACAATGACATAATAATTCAATAAAACAAGTTCAAGGATAAATTTTAAAGATTTATAATTTAATTTATCTAGGAATCAATAACGTCCAAATTGTCAACATGATACTGCTTTGTAGAGTAAAATTCAAAAATAATATTCATGTACCAAAAATAATTTGGACAGAAAAGAAATATATATTTTTGGGTGAATAGTATCCCGTGAATAGTTTTTCGGAAATAGTACCCCGTGAATAGTATCCCGACACGAAAAGTGTCCCAAATACCCAAGTGAATGATACTAGAGTGAATAGTAATCGGGTGAATAGTAACCCGTGAATAGTAACTCGTGAATAGTACTCCGGCACGAAAAGTGCCCCGAATACCTGAGCGAATAATACTAGAGTGAATAGTAACCGGGTGAATAGTAACCCATGAATAGTAACTCGTAAAAGAAAAATACCAAAGAAAATGATATTCCATGATGAGTACAAAATAAATGATATCTCATACGAGTATAATAGAATATATGAAACTGCAAATGGATTTTCACCCGCCATGCGATAATCCACGTAGACAGATCATTTCCACAATTTAATAAGGAATGAATACGAAGGATCATTCACCATGCATGCGGTAATCCACATAGGCAGGTTATTCCAAAAGAATAATAAAGAATGGAATAACAGAAGAATTCACCATGCATGTGATAGACCACACAGAGACGAGTTATTCCCAATGTAATAATAAAGAATGGAACCGGTCATGCGTAATCCAGCATACGGGATATTCCAAATGTAATAATAAAGAATGGAATAACAACAAAATTCACTAGGCATGCGATAGACCGCATAGACAGGTTATTCCAACAGAATAATAAAGAATAGAATAACAGAAGAATTTCACCATGTATGCGGTATTGATGTATGACGGAGTTATTCCAACATAATAATAAAGAATGGAATAACAACCCTTATGAGTATTGAAAGAAAATAACTCTCTTCATGAATACAAAAGAATAATACCCCTTACCAGAATAATACCCCTTACCTTAGAAGAAAACTGGATACTGGAATAGTGAGGTAGCAGATAATTGCTCTTGTGAGACTTGGTGAATTGGTGAGAAATGAAGGAAGAATGAGCTTCTATTTATAGGAAAATATAGTTTCAATAATTGCACATTTTGGGACTCGAAATATTACAGTATAATACCTTCATCTTTTCCTTCATTTTTAATTTAGTTCTGCAAGTATTATCAAACTTGCATCACCTCTCCTAATAGTAAATCATGTGAATCAATAGTAAATCATGTGACTCAATAGTTCTAAACATGTGAAAAAATTAATTATAGTATAGTACCTTCATCTATACCTCCATTTTTAATTTAGTCGTGTAAGTATTATCAATCTTGCACCAACTCCCCTAATAGTAAATCATGTGAATCAATAGTACACACATCCGAACACATAGTTATAAGCATGTGAATTAATAGCAATTAATTGCTCATTTATTCGGTTAATTACCCTATTGGTCAATATAACCTCCAGTTATCAATTATTATCGAAATAAATGTCGATTTTTACTAACACTAATAATTCTAACACAATGGAACTATCAATTTCATCTTTAATCAACACAAACTTATTCATCATTAATATTATAATTCACAATATTTAACAACTAGGTCGTTGCCAGGAAAGAGGGGGCTTTTCGATAAGGATTTCTCCTTATTGACGCACAATTAGGTGACTAAACCTCTCCTTGACGGAACTTCTAGACATTGTCAATATTGCAAATAATAATATGAATAACTTTGCCGTCTCAATTATTAATTTAATAATATATCATATTATGCAGATTATACTGTGACAATAACTGAATCAATAATATGAGAGATATGATGCAGCAATTACTGTAGCAATAATTGAGTATAACTAAGTGACTTCTTACGTAAGCATCAATAATCAATACCGGTGTGCTACTTGTTATGCAACCACGCCATTCTTGTACTTTTACTACCGGGTAGTTCAGCGGTTTTAACGGTAATACTTTTCGTAGTTATTTTTTAAAATGATAATTACATGCTTTTTAACTACGATAATACTTCGTTGTGGGGTCCACCAATGATTATTGTAAATCGTGCATTTATATTCCTTTTAAAAGCGAATATTCCCCACCAATCAAATATTATATAACTTGCTTACTTTTGCAAAATTTATAAATATTACCCACAACTATAACATTATATCAAATCCATACCATAATATTAAAAAAAATATTTCGAGAAATTTAAATTTTTATTCATAAAATTTGGGGTCTCACACTATTACTTAAAATCACTAATTCATTTATATTAAATAAGCTTATTTTTAAATTAACAGAAAATTAAAAATATATATGAAAAGCCCATGGGCCTGCCCATTGTTCCTTGGGCTATGGGCCTCACTTTTCTAGCCCAATAAAAATTGGGTCTTTTTAGCCCAACCTAGTCATGGCCCAGCCCATTTTGCCAGGTCTAGCGAGGATGATGCAGGACGCATTGAGAACTCTAAAATCTTAGGGATGTCATTCAGTTTTATTTATGTCCTATGTAATCAGAATTAGAATTGAATTGGGTAATTGTCTTACATTAGGAATGTTAAGAGGTCTAGTTAGATAATTTAAATAACTAGGATTAGGTTGCTTGCATTTGGGCATATAAAAGAAGTCGTAAACTCGGGAAACAATGTTCTAAAAATCCCCGCCTAGGCGTTAGGCCCCCCTAACGCCACGCCTAGGCCCTAGGCCTCTCCTTGGCGCCTCGCCTAAGCGCTTGGCCCCCTAGCGCCTCATTTAGGCCCAAGGCGGCAAAAAAAATCCCTCCAGAAAATTAGGAGGTGCCTAGATGGGGTCTAAGCGGAGAGGTGTTTTTTTATTTTAATAACTAACCAAACCAAATCTTGATATATTTATTTTTCAAATGATTTACCATATTCATAATACAGGTTGTAGCATATTAAATCACAACAAGAAGTGAACAATATCAAATCAAAATAAATAATTTTATTATAGTTGTAATTTTTTGAATTTGTACCAACTTTAAATTATATAAACGATGATACATTTGTAATATTTAGTTTAATTCAATATAATTCTTAAATTTATGTTTAGTTTCTTAAGTTTTAATATTGAATTAAATTCTTGAAATTTTAAATTTTATTATTTAATAGAAATCTTGTTTATAAATAAAACTAATACGTTAAAAATATGTTTGAACTTTGAACAATTGCGTGTTTGTGTTTTGAACTTTGACATTAACAATATAGATATGTGTTTGAACTTTAAGCAAAGACTTTTATTATCTTTATTATAGATTGTTTTTTTTATATTATTGTTTTGTTTGGATAAATGTAAGATAAAATATTAAAATTGAGCTTTAAAATAAAAATCACGCCTCAAATTTCAAATCCCCCCTGCTATACGCCTCCCGCCTAGCTCCTTTTAGAACATTGTCAGAAAAATGGAATCTCGGAAGAATTTGGTTTTCTCGAGATCAGAAAAAATCTTGCACACTCCATTATTTTAATAAAAGTTGAAAATTTATATTGTGAGCTTTGTGCTCATAGCCTGAGGGCATTGTCAATTCCTTGCAAGTAAGAAGCAAGTCCTTTTCTGCGAAGTCATTGCGATGTTGCCCAAACTATGTATTCTATTCTATTCCGCTTTCTATGAATGTAAGAAAATTTTACTGCTGAATTCGTTCTTACATCACTATTCTTGACTTATTGGATTCCAAATTGGTCGTCATGTATTTGGTCATGATGTTAAATATTGATATTAAAATATCTTGTTCAGATATGCTTTGGGTGGTCATGACGGAGATAATATGGTTTCAACGGTTGAGATTTTTGATCCTCGCAATGGTTTATGGAGTATTGGGGAACCCATGAACAACACTAGGGGATACTCTGGTACAGTCGTTATTGGAGGAAAAATATATTTCATTGGCGGCGTAAAGGATAGTGGCGAAATTTTAGACACTGTATGTCAACAACATCCATTGACACTTACCATCCTCAACCTCTTCATTGACTTTCATTACATAAAGATTTATTTCATGATTTTTATGGCAACATTTGGCAGGTTGAATGTTACAAGGAAGGATGTGGTTGGGAGGTGACCAACCTGAATGCAATAGGGAAAAGATGTTTTTTCTCCGCCCTGTTATTGTGAGTTCAAAGCAGAAAGTTGACAATTTAAATGCTAATTTTCAGTCAAGCTATTGTAAATGTTTACGTACTCGTAAGAAGTAACCTTTTTGCACTGTGCAGTAACTAGAAGCTATTACAATGAAAAGACAAGCACCCCATACATGGTAAATGTGAACAGAAGAGAATTATCTAACTATGCACCCTCCCTCCCTCCCTCCCTCTCTCCCTCAGTATTATAGGCATGAATGATGGTTATAAGCTTAGGAATTTTATATACGGTGCTTTTTGTAGTTAACGCTATTTTGGTGGATGAACTCGACTGGCTGGCTATCTTTGTATAAAATTCTATTTGGTGGATGAACATGACAGCCTATCTTTGTATAAAATTCTAATCTTCTTTTGTGTTGCAAATTGTCATCCTCTTTAGAAACTAAAAGAGGATTTGTGTTGCTAGATGCAATAAGAGGCAGAAAATATTAAATTAAAATAAATAATTAAAAGATGATTTGATGTTGATGTTGCAGTTGCAGCAAGAGGCAGATAATATAAAAATATAAAGTAAAATGTGTTGCTAATGCAACAAGAGGCAGATAATATAAAATCAAAGCGTGTTGCTTAATGCAACACAAGAGGGAGGCAGATAACATGAGGTTAAAAGGTTAAAATTAAAAGTTGGGATTTGAACCCACGCCCTTTCGGACCAGAACCTTAATCTGGCGCCTTAGACCAACACGGCCATCTCAACAATGCACAAAACGTGCTAACTCAGTTATCTGAAACCTGTACAAAATTAGCTTCTTATTGTAGTCTAGGGACTGGCGCAGATTAAAAATCCCTAGGATGAAAGACTTCCTGGATCCAAGTAAAGGTTTGGGTTTTCAACAAAAGGTTTGAAATAAGGTAAAGGTTGAATATTAATGAGTTGCATTCTCATCTCTTCTGCATCCCAAATAGGAGTTCCATTTCCTAAAATAGAACAAAAAAGAATGACATGACATGATATTTTATTTCATTTTTCCTTTTTCATCAAGGGAGAAAGGAAGGAAATGACATATAAAAGAGCTTTTCTACGAGGACATTATATTTGAACATGAAAATTGGACAAAAGTGCTTTACAATTTCACCTATTTGCTAAGAGTCCCTCTCATCTCTTCAAAGTTATCCTTCCAAGACTGCATTCCTCTTATTCATAGTATTACTAAGAGAGTATCCTCCTGGACTTCCATTGCTCTTGCTTATGCTGGGAGACTGCAATTTATCAAGTCTGTCTTGTTCTCTTTGCAATCTTTCTGGAGTAAACACTTCATTCTTCCCAAGACTGTCATCAGATCTATTCAATCCAGGTTCCTTTGGAAAGACCCCTCCTTAGCTAAATTTGGTGGAAAAGTGGCTTGGAAATCACTCACCCTACCTGTTGCTGAAGGAGGGCTGGAAGTTCAGAGTTTATTGGACCGGAACAAATCTTTAATCATGTTGCACCTCATCAACCTAATTCAGTTCTCTTCAAAATCCCTCTGCGAAAATTGGGCCAATTCTATTGTTTTAAAAGAGAAAAACTTCTGACCAGCCGATTGGTCTTGGATTTGGAAGCAAGTCCTCAAATTGAGGCCTACTGCTCTACAACACACCTACAGTACCATGTTGGCAAAGGGGACCAAATAAGCCTATGGCATGATCCATGGCTTAACGGTCAATCTCTTCATCCTTCTCTGGCTTTGATTCTTCTTAATTCCACTTGGAACCTACCTCAAAGAGATCAACATGATGTGATACTGTTTCGTAGGCAGTTTGAACATTTGCCTAATCCTACTCCTACTGAAGACAAAATCACATGGAACTCTTAGCTAGGCATATATGGGATTGCATTCGTCATAGGTAACAACAGGTTGGTTGGTATAAAGTGCTTTGGAACAAATGACATCATAGTGCACTACTCAAATGGAAGAAGAAGAATATTCTGTCCATTGTGCCTGAAAGTTTTGCTCATCTGTTTTTCGAATGCGAGTATTCTAGTGACATTCTTTTCGAATCTCTTAGTTTGGGTAATTGGCAGACTGGAATGGGATATCTAATGCTGTCATCCAATTTCAATGCACCAAGCTCACGAAAGAAATTCTTATTCTCACATTTGTTGTTACCTTCTACAAGATTTGGGATGCACGGAACAACAAGATCATCATCAGGATAAACTTCCACATCCGGCTGCTCTAGCTAGGGATGTAATTACTACTCCTTTCCGTCCCGGGATAAAAATTCTGGTGGACTTTTCACGTATATTAAAAAGAGGAATGAAATGACAAAATTGCCCATAATAATATGTCATTAATTATGGAGAGAGAATTAGAATAAGAAAAGTATGAGATATTTAATGTTACGGTATAATAGGAAAAAATGTGTAAAAGTTTGGTTATTAAAGGAAAGTAGACATTTAACATGGGACTACCCAAAATAATAATAAAGACTTTTATGATGGAACGGAGGGAGTACTATTAAATCTAGCCTATCTCAGGCTAAATCTTTTATCATTTTTGTCAATATTATTATAACTGGCTTTTGTAAATTGTAATTTTTTTTTTCACTGATCCTATAGCTCCATCATCTTTTGGCTTGTCATTAGATGATCAAGCTATATTCGTAAAGTATGCCCCTTAGCCAATGTATTTTTTGGTCCCATTTATACAACAAACAAACTTAACAACAAAAAAAATAACTCGAAAAATGATTTACATGTAGACAAATTTATAACAAAGTTGAATTGTGTTCGGCGTGGAAGTTGTGCAATAAGCAAGAGGGGTAAATTCTAACATTCATTTTCATTTAATGTCATTAATATTATGTAGGGGAGAGCAAGAAACCGCATTTGTAACCACAATCATATAAAACTACACAATTTGTGAATGTGGTACGAGTTTTATTCGCACTTTATAATAAACTATGTTATATATATATATATATATATATATATATATATATATTAAATATCAAATTGTAGTGCATATAATAAAGTTGTAATTGAATAATGTAATTTTATTTGTTTCTTATGAGTTTTAGTCACGTGTAATACGTGTAATGTTATAGTGTATATATCTTCCTAAAAATTCATTAGTTTTATTTAACTTTATGCAAAGTAATATGAAATACAAGATAATCACTACTAGTACAAGAAACATAAATGACGTGGTAAAACTTTAATTGTGATGAGTTATTAAAATTCTTTAATTAATGTAATTAACTCTACGACTTTATTTATTTTACTTTAACATATGTAATGATAGTTCCTTATGTTTATTCATGTATAGTTGCAATTTGTAAATTGAACTTTTATTATTTGTATTATACATAAAAAAATTTAAATAGGTATGTGTTGAAATGAAAATAATTTTCATAATGTGAATTAATAGTAATATATATATATATATATATATATATATATGAAAGTAATTATGTAATCACAACCGCATCATCACCGTATTGCAACCACAAGTAACCACAATTATAATTGTGAATCTTAATATTAATAACTGCATATTATGATTGCAATTAGTACTTGTAACTGCACCACACCGCACCGTTCTCTCCCCTAACATTATGAAAGTGCATTAAGAGGTTGAATGGGAAATGTATAACTTTGTACAAAATTCATTTAAAAAAAAAATATTTTTTAATTGTAGCTCTCATTCTGGAAAAGAAGGGAGTATCAATCGATTAGAGAAGTTCAAGATTTTGGTCTTGGACGAGGCAATGAGATAAATATTGTTAAGCGGAAAAAATAAATTTTTTGCAGTAAATTCGGATGCCATTGTTATTGTGAGTTGCAGTAGTGAAACATATCAATCCTCAAGGATTTTGAAGCAATTCAGCACTTTGTTTTTTAATGGCCGGTATACAAAATCATTATCACAGCTTAAAAAAATTTCTAATCTCTAGTCAATTTAACCGATGAGTAACAAAAGGTAGGCGCAATAAACTACATCCCCACAATTTCTGAGTGAGGCAATAACGAAAAAGATGGGTAGAATATGAAGGGAGCAAACTGCAAATCTTTCTCCACGCAGAGAACATACTAAATTTACTTGATATCGTGAAACGACGGCAAGACGGCAATAAGGGGATCTCCATAACCAACAGCTTCTGCAGAAGACAGAACGCACGAAAAAAGGATCATTTAACATACAAACATATTATAAACCATGCATCAACAACTGCTGCAAGTACTTTAATGATGGAAAAAGGAAATTCAAGTCGTGGATGATTGAACCATTCTAGATATCAAGAAAATGCCAGTTGCATCATTTTAAGAGCGTAGAAAAATACAAGTAGTTAAGTTTATAGCATTGTCCATACCCACCACATTGGATGACCAAGTTGATGAACTTGCCAATTAAAAATAAAAAAACCAAGATGATAAACTTGACTTGATCGTAAGTTAAAGTTTATCATTTTGATTATTATGACTATAATGTTGCATTACTCTATCTGGTGATTCAGGTCAATTGCACCAAACCATAGCAAGTTGCCGGTGCGAAACCAAGAACAACAATTTTTATAGATCCTTCTTACTCAATATAGAAACAACTCACACGACTCACAGATTATGTGTGAAAGCAGAGAGGAGGATATGAAAAAAAAAATAAAAAAATAAATCCATCTTCTAAAAATTGCCCGAGGATATAAACTTTTTCAGTGACAGTATATAAATGCCATGTAAGAGGGAAGTGTTATATTCACAAGTAAAATGTGATATTTTCACAAGTTCCTCTCTCACGGGTGGTGACCCACATACTATTCATTTGAGGAGGACATTGCCTGGAAATATCATTTTTGCTTGAGGAAATAACAGTTCCCTTCCTAAGAATGTGCCTACTGTAAGCATTGTCTACATTATGATCTTTGGCTATAGTCTTGCCAGAGGAGCATTGTTTACATCATGACCTAGGTATGAAAGTAGAACAAATAAGAAAATTATAGGCAAAAAGAGGTAATACCCCACTGTGATTGTCGAATTTTAAGCATTACCCCACTAAATTTAAATAAAAAAATAGAATTGGTACATTGAACTTTTTAAAAATTATGAATTGGACCATTTCGTCCAAAAATTGGACGAACGTTAAATTAAATTGCATATTTACATGTGGCAACGAGAGAAAAAGAGAAAACAACATATATACTGATGTGGTCAATGATTTGGAAACCACGTAAAAATTTAAAGAAAAATATTAAGTTTTGTTTCCTATTATTTCTCTCTTCCTTGGTCCTAACCTGCGTATGTTTCTTCTACTTCATTCATGTGCTTTCTTTCTTCTTCCACATATTATTCAACATCTAATATTGTCAAAGAAAACCTTACCCAGTTAGAAAATATGTTAGAAATATGGTTTCCATAATTGTAGTTAATCTTATCCCATAATTAGTGTGTATACATTGCTGTAAATTAGGGATTACCATAACTGTAAATTAAGTATTACTATACTTGTGTATATAAACCAATGTAATTGAGAGGAATCAATCAAGAAAGAATTACCCAATATCAGTTTCTTTTCTACATGGTCTCAGAGTTGCGTTCCTTAGCAAAAAACTAGCTTCTTATTTTCTTCGCTGTCTCAGAAAACTAGTTGAACAAAGTTGGAAGAAATTGAGATCATAATTGGATTACCCATTGTTAGGCGAGCACCATAGAAGTTTTCAATCTCTGACCCACCACCACACACGCCTTACACTCGCAGCGAGCCGACGCCACGCGCCACCTTTAGCCGACGCGTGAGACTTCTCTGACGGCCTTCTGCCGACACGACTACTCCCATGGTGTTGGCCTCTCTCGCCTCTTGCCATCTACAGCGGTCTTGTATTGTTTGATTCATGTTTATCCAGTTTGTTTTTCTCAGTAGCATTTGTGGCTTGTTTTTCTCCCTTGCTGCTGCACTGCTATTTTCCTACTGGTTCTTCTGCATAAATTATGGCTCTAAAGTGTAGTACAATTAGTTGATATCATTTGGAAAGTTTATTCTCTTTGGTATATATTGTATCTACCTATTATACTGTTATATGGCGGAATAAAGTAGTGCTAACAGTAGGGTTCATAACAATAACATGAACAATAAGTTATTAGAAGCCATAATACTAATTCAGCATTGGTTCTCAGCCCTTTCAAACTGGATGGAACCAACTATTTGGCATGGTCTCAAGTGTCCCGCATGTCAATTGAGGCCAATTGTACGCAACACTTCATCAATGGAACAATTACTATGCCTGAAAAACAGGGTATGGCCCAAGAAGAATGGAAATTTGATAATTCTATGGTGAAGACATGGATTTTTAATTTGATAAAACCTAGTATACGGAGTACTTGCATGTTATTAAAAATTGCATATGAGCTTTGGGAGGCTTTCTCTCAAACATTATTTGTTTCTAGTGATATGTCTTAGGCATATAACATTCGTAAATGAATCTGTGAGTTGGGTCAAGGGAAGAAGACTGTGACTCAGTATTTTGCAGAAATTAATGCACTGTGACAGGAGCTTGATCATTATCGAGTTTTCAGCCAAATGTACGGAAGATGCAGCAACTTATCAAAAGTTTGTTAGTGAAGATAGAGTTGTGGATTTCTTGGTTGGTTTAAACAGAGTATGATTAAGTTCGAGCACAATTGATTGGTCAGACACCACTTCCATCGTTGCGCAAGGCTCATGCCAAAGTCCAACAAGAGGAAAGTAGATGTCGGGTGAGGATTCTAAATCCTGTTGATCGATTAACCATGGTTGTTTTGTATCCTAAGCCTTTAAGCCTTGTTTCATATCCTAAGTCTTGCTTTTTCATACAGTCTTCTGTTGAGGAGTCTTGTGAATGTGACTGCTGGGGAAAGAACCATACCAGGGATCGTTGTTTTAAGTTTCATGGATGTCCTAAAGGACGTGGAGGTCAGTCTGGTAGTGGTAGTGGTAGTGGTCGTGGTCGTGGGTCCCAGACCTATATGTCTACTACAACACTTGTTGATGCATTCAGTACTTCAGAAACTACTACTGCACTTACTCCTGAGGAATTAGCTTTCCGAAAATTCTGTTCCAAATCTATTTCTTCTTATTATGCCCAATCAGGTATACATTCTTGTATTTTTAATGTTTCATCAACTTACCCTAATTGGATCATAGACACAGGTGCTTCCGAGCATATGACCGGGTCCTCCAACTTCTTTACCTCATACACGCCTTGATCTGGCAAAGATAAGGTTCGAGTAGCTGATGGTTCCCTTTTTTTCATCTCTGGGATTGGTTCAGTAGTTTGTACCCCTTCATTAACAGTGTCATCTATTCTTCATATTCCTTCATTTACTGCAAATTTATTATTTGTCCAACGTCTTTACTAAATCCTTACAAAGTTCAGTTACTTTTTCCCAAGTCGTCGTTTTTTTAGGACTTGGTGACGGGACAGAAGATTGGCAGTGATAGTGCAGTTGGTGGTCTATATTATTTAGATGTTCTCTTGTCTAACATGCCTCTAATTAAAGAATGGACTGCTACTCAGGCTCCTCAATCTACTTCTGACTCCAACTTGACTTCTTTACGTCAGTGGCATCTCTTTATCAGTTTTAGAGTCTTTATTTTCATCTTTAATGAAGCAATGTAATAAAACTCAGTTTTTGTGTGAACCATGTGAATTGAGTAAACACAAATGTTCTATTTACTCTGCTATTAACAGTCGACATTCTGAATATTTTGTTGTTATACATACTGATGTGTGGGGACCCTCTAGGGTTATTTCCCGTTCTGGTTATAAATGGTTTGTTAGTTTTATTATTTGTCATTCTCGTGTAACTTGGATTTATTTTCTTCGTTCCAAAAATGAGGTGTTTGCTTGTTTTTCAGGAATTTCATAAAATGATTCAAACCTAATTTAAAGCTATAGTCAAAGTTCTCCATAGTGATAATGGTCGTGAATATAGTAATAATTATGCTTTTGCATCCTATCTTTCTTAACATGGCATCATACTTCAAACCCCCTGTGTCAAAACGCAAGAACAAAATGGAGTGGCGGAGAGAATAAACCGACACTTATTAGAGGTAGCCCGCATTCATATGTTCACTATGAACACACTTAAATTTTTATGGGGAGATGTTGGTCTAACTGCTGCATTTCTTATAAATCGGCTTCATTCTAGAATTCTTGGGAACAAAAGTCCCATCTCTTACCTCCAACCCACGACAAGTCCTCCTTCACCTCGAGTTTTTGGCTGTGTTATGTTCATGATAAATCTCCCACTCGAGGAAAACTAGATACCAAGGCTCTTAGGTGTGTTTTCATTGGGTATTCTTCAACCCAAAAAGATTACAAATGTTATAATCCTCCTTCAAACAAAGTATTTGTCACTCGTGATGTCACTTTTTAGAAATTGGAAACTTTTTATTCTTCCTCACCTTCTCCTCAAGTGAAGGATGTTATTGATGAGGACAAACTTCCTCATGAGGCTATTATTACAAGTAGTACTATATCACCTTATCCTATAAATTCATAAATCTACACAGGGAGAGTTACAGGAGTCATGGTAGATAGAATGAGCCTGAGTTAAAGGCACCAACCCTACTCAGAACCTAATCCTGATAATACAAATGGTGAGAATCCTAATTCGATTTGTTCTTCTGATGATAATGATCTTCCTATTGCTCTTAGAAAAGGGGTTAAATCTTGTACTCAACATCCTATCTCTAATTTACATCCTACCATTCATTTGTTTATCTGATGATAATGACCTTCCTATTATTTACATCCTACCATTCATTTGTTTATTCCTTGTCTTCGATATCTATTCCTCAGAGGTGGAGAGAAGCAATTAATGATGAGAACTGGAAACAGAATATGATAGAAGAGATGAATGCCCTGAAAAAGAATGATACATGAGAACTACTCACTCTTCCTTGTGGAAAAAAACCAGTTAGTTGCAAATGGATATATTCATTCAAACAGAAGTCGGATGGGACAATTGAGAGACTCAAAACTAGACTAGTTGCAAAAGGGTATACTCAAACCCATGGGATTGATTATCAAGAGACATTTGCTCATATGACTCTAAGATGATCTCTGTTTGTACAATAATCTCATGTGCAGCAAACAAGCTTATCAAGTCGTCGCCTAGTCGACAATAATCTCATGTCGCAAAGAAACAAGCTTATCAAGTAAATCAGCTTGGTAAATCGACTAAGCGACAATAGTTAATGCAAATCGACAAGCAAAAGCAACTCGTCTGGACGACTTGGGTTCACAGCAGGAAGTCGAGCGATCTGCAGGCAATTCGGACGACTTGGTCGCCTATTGAGCGACTTGGACGATGTGAGTGCTAAGCGGGCGACTTGCTAGAGTGGAAACACTACAAACCAAATCGATCGATCGAGCTAATGAGCCACTTCGACACTTCATATCATCAGTCATCACAGAGCAGAGGGAGAGAGGCGACTCGCGACGGCGACTCAATCCGGCAGCTTGCGACGGCCGGCCTCTTCTCGGCATTCATGACGACTCGGCCTCTTCTCCAATACTGCATTCGCGACCTCCGATATGCTTCTCCTCTTCTTCTCTTCTATTTCTCCTCTTCATCTTCTTCTTTCTCTGCTGCTCTGTTTTTTTTGGGCATTCTGACCTCTGATGGGGTATGAGTTTGAGTGTATTGATTGTATTATTTACCTTTTGCTTTGAGGGTCACGTGGATTACTAAGACTACTAGTCTATTATTATTATTTTTTTTGTGAACTTGTGATGAGGCAACACTTTATACAGGACTCTTTATTGGGTATATATCTTTGCTAATTAATTTATGTTGCAAGTCACGCTTATTCAATACTCTTTAATATTGAAGTGATATTAAATGACCGAATATGATATAATTAAAGTCCTTGCTTTATATGATTGAAAATGATATAATATCTTTGCTAATTGATACGATAAATTGGTAATTGGTATGTTTTTTTTATATTACATACATGGTAATTTTTATATTCTCATAAGTATTGTTGCTTAATTTTTTTATATATGATATGTGATGTATTGTTGTCTTATACTTATAATATAGTTATAAATTACTTATAATATTATTATTCTATATATACAATTTTAAAAATTAAAAATCAAAACATAAATTTAAGAATTATATTGAGTTAACTAAATATTACAAATGTATCACCATTTATACGTATAAAATTTACATTGTTAACGACTTGTCAACTTGCGGACGACTAGTCGGGTACTTTGTCGACTAAGCGATTAAGCTCCCGGCCAACGAGTCGGCTCGACTTTACGACTTGACAACTATGGCAGCAAACTTGATCTTCAACAATTGTATGTAAAAAATGTGTTCCTTCATGGTGACTTGGAGGAGAACGTGTACATGGAAATACCCCCTAGTTTTGCTTCATCTGCAAACAAAGGTAAGATTTGTAAGCTACGAAAGGCTTTGTATGGTCTGAAGCAATCTCCCAGAGCCTGGTTTGGTAGATTCTACAAAGCAATGAAAAGATTTGGGTACAAGCAGAGTCGAACAGATCATACTCTATTTGTCAAATAAATAAAAGTAAGACTACCATTCTTATTGTTTATGTTGATGACATTGTAATGACAGAGGATAATAGAGAAAAGATAGTTAATCTCAAAGCAAGACTGACCAAAGAATTTGAGATCAAAGATCTTGGTCCTTTGAAATATTTCTTTGGTATTGAAGTTGCGAGATCTTCCAGTGAGATTTTCCTATCTCAAAGGAAATATGTATTTGATGTTCTAACAGAAACTGGCATGTTGGGATGTAAGCATGTTGATTCTCCTATTGTCTACTAGGTGGCACAGGACCTATGGTTGATAGAGAAAGATAGCAACGTTTGGTGGGACGATTGATATATCTTTCTTATATTAGACCTGATATATCTTATGTTGTGGGAGTAGTGAGTCAGTATATGCATGATCCTCAACATTGTCACATGGAAACTGTCTACAAAATTCCGAGGTATTTCAAGTCTGCTCCTGGGAAAGATTTATTGTTTGCACCACATGGTCATATGAGAGTTTAGCATTCTCTGACTCAGATTGGGCTAGCTCTATAAAGGATCGTCGTTATACATCCTGTTATTATTCATTTGTTAGAGGAAATCTTGTTACTTAGAGCAGTAATAAACAATCCGTGGTGGCAAGATTTAGTATTGAGGCTGAATATCGAGTTATCACCTTGGGTATATATGAACTAATGTGGCTTCGAACTTTGCTAGAAGATTTGGGTGTTACAACTAAAAGGTCTATGCAATTATTTTGTGATAATAAAGCAACCATTAGTATTACAAACGACCCGATACAACACGATAGAACAAAGCACATTGAGATTGACAGACACTTCATTAAAAAAAGTTAACTAATGGTCTTATTTGCTTACCTTTCGTCAAAACAGAACATCATTTTGCTGATATTTTTACTAAGGGTCTTAGCAGTAAGATGTTTCATCAATTATATTTCAAGTTGGGTATGCGAGACATCTACACACCAATTTGAGGGGGGTGTTAGAAGATATGGTTCCCATAATTGTAGTTAATTTTATTCCATAATTAGCGTGTATACATTGTTGTAAACTAGGGATTACCATAATTGTAAATTAGGGATTGATATACTTGTGTATATAAACCAATGTAATTGATAGGAAATCAAGAAAGAAAGAATTACCCAAGATCATTTTCTTTCCTACAATATTGATATTGATGGTGTTCAACACGAAGATATGGATTTGTAATAAGGTTTGTGGTAGAAACCTTAATTACATCGGAGATGGAGGAATCAAACATGGCTACAAAATAGGGGGTTCAGAGAAAATTTTAGAGTAGCAATTGCGAAGTTGAATTAAATACAACCATAGCACAGTTGGTATTTAAATCAAATGAATCAATTACCCAACAAAAGCCCTAAATTGCACCCCTAATTTTTAACTCTTTGAAGATTTAAAGAAGATACGTAAAATCATAGAGAAGGGAGAAGAAGATGATGGTTTTCTTCAATTCTCTCTCCTCATGGCCGTACAAAGTTGCTCTTCATCTTCTCCCAAACCATTTTACTTCATCTTCTCCCAAATTAGGCTTCTGCTTCATCATCTCCAAGAACCAAACCCAGATGTGTAAGAAAAAAGTATTGAAGCTTTTGTATTATTCTAATAAATGTTCTGATTTTCTAAATTTCTTTTTATTTTTCAATTTTTTTATTATTCTTTTGCAAAGTCAGCAATGGTTTTGATTCTTTCATTTTGTTTGCACAGACATGTAGATAAAATTTGGCGTCCGTCAAACAAATTTGACAGAATGGTCTAATTAATAATTTTTAAAAAGTTCAGTGTGCCAATTCCATTTTTTTAAAGTTTAGTGGGGGTAATGCTTAAAAGCCGACAACCACAGTGGGGTATTACCCATATTTGCCGAAAACTATATTATTCCAAGTTTATTCTATAAGCAAAATCAACTAAGAATGAAATAAAGAAAAACAGAGACAGCTTACCTCCATCATCGAAAAGAAGTTTTAAGACTTCTCCAGCTACATCTGACTGCGCCATGGGTAAAAAAGGGTCATGAGAAACATTATCATGAAAGCAGAGGCACAGGGAAGGAGCTAAGCCAAATGCTAACCTAGACAGGAAGTTCAGTGCCAAACTGATCCAGAAAGCCAATCACTTGTCCTTCTTTGATTAGATCTCCCTGTTAATTTTTGAAAAGATTAGAAAAATAAAGCAATGGTAGTACTAGAATAAAGGCCAATTTAAGTTAAAAATAAAATAAAAAATACACAATGATTTCAACAATAGGTTAAATCTGATTATGATACTGGATTCCCAGAAAGAACTGCAATTGACTAATAAAAATAATCAGATAGCTCCAAGTCTCCAACCAAACTGGTCACATGATTGCACAGTAGTGCAATATTGCAATTTCCAGAAGTGTGATCAGCAGCCCCAGACAAAAAAAAAAGTATCCACAGCCTTGTAACCCAAGCATGCACAGTTGTACCAAATATAAAAAGGTGCTATCATGTTAACAAGGTACAACCAATAAAGCAGAACTGTTGACAAATTCTTTTTGTCGGGACGGAGCTCCCACAGACCCATAATTAATTATCAGCTGAAACATCAGTTTTAAGGTAATTTAGGGAGCACATACAAATAGGCAGAGCCATTAGATTGAACTGGGGAAAAAAAAAGCATTATTTGCAACTTACTTCTTTACAACTAGGAGGTTGCTTCTTTCCTTTCAGTGTCCTGCCCTTTCGAAATGATCCAACCTGGTAACAGAATAATAAGAAGTAGTGCCATAAAGCTAACAGGGACAATCGGTCCTACAACACATACCGTAGGAGAAGCTACTAGAACATATCCACTAGCACCAGAAGCCTCCAATGCGGCTAATTTCCTTGATTTCTCTACAGGGACATTTGTGAATGGGTTGATCTTCTCTGAAGAGGTTTTTGGTGGAGAAGGAGCTGGAGCAGCAGGGGATGATTCAACAATTGGTTTACTCAGAACAGGTGGTGGTGTAACAGGATAAGCAACAGCAAAAGGAGCCTCAATGTTCCTCTTAAGATGCATTTGAAAGTCTCCAACCTATCCGAATGTATCAATTATGTATAAAACAATCACAATTCAAATTCCCTGATTTTGCTTCAAGAAATTCAGTTTCAGCCAGGAGCCAGATTATTGTTCCTAGGCAAGACCAACCTTCTTTTTCTACAAATCCTGCATTTTCTTGGCGTAATATCATGCCGTTACAGGTGATGTTTTAGTGCAAGTGTAAAGATATAATTTTGTGGGCTCATTGAAGTTTACCTTTACTTTCAGCTCAGCAATCTGTGTCTCATCACAGACTTTCACAATCAGTGCCTGACAAGAAACTTGAAAATAATGAGAATGCTAGTAATGATTTAAGTCAGAAGGGGGGAGAGGGGACAACTCTGTCTGGCGAAAGAAGCATAATATTCAGTGTTATGAAATTTTTGTGGACAAGTAAGACTCAACAAGACATTTATCAGGACTCTAGCTTAGTCATAGTCTCATACACCAACTATTATTTGTACACTTCGTAGAGTTGAAGAAATACATGATAATCATCAACATTTGAGATCTATACTGACATCTGATGTCTCTGAAGTCATAATTCACCTAAATGGCTTGCAAACCAGTGGATTCATATAACAAAAAGTAGAAGCAACACATAAAGTCATATAGAAAAATTAGTAATTATTCAATAGGAAGTAAGAAGAATGTTATCCGTCCCCATTTGCGATTTATATAAGCTTTAAGAAAACAGTCAGGAGAGCAATTCAAACCAAAATTAGTTAATCAGAGGAAACCTCCAACTGATTCAAATATTGAGTAGCATATGAGAATAACATTATATTTTTTTATGCCTTGATTTAACTATTGTTTCAAATTCCTTAACCTTGATCAAATACAATGAATAAAATATACAGTTATCAATTTCAGAATCTCAGTCTAGGCAGAAGTAGATAACCTTTCTTTACTTCTCTTTGTTCGGTTGAAACTTTAGTTCATTTGCTATTTATTTTTGAGTATTAGTCTGCGGAAACTCCCTCTTCCTTTGTTTGGCTAGTGACTACAATTCAGTTGACCAAAACCTCTAGATTAAGATCCTATGTAAGTGCATTATCTTCAAATGTAGTGTTGATGGAAGTCACTCACGCCATAGTCTAATTTCATGTTATATCCATTGATGCAAGGACAATAAGAAAGACTGAGCCATAACCCATCAATGTTAATATGTAAATATGAAGATAATATCATAAGTACGACGAAAAAATTGTAAGCAATATATAAATGAAGTAAGAACAAAATGATTAGTTTCTACATGGAAACCAATAACCAATGTAAAGAATAGGCCAACAAAGTTGATTGGATATATAGAAAAGAAAATGATATTCAAATCACCTCAAACCCGCTTGGAAATGTTGCACTTTGTGGGGAACTCTTTTCCAGTGATCCTTGTGGACCGCTATCTGATGAAATTGCTCCATTATAATTTTAAAAAATTGGGAAGACAAGACCATATAAAAAGATTTAAAAAAAAAGATGTATCTAGAAATTGGACGCCCATTTATGTTTACCAAAGAGTCCCTAGGAATATGACTTATTCAATAATGCGGCGTATCATCAAGAAGAAAACAAATGTTAGCTAACAAATAATGTGCCTACTAGGTGAACTTTTATCTAAGCAAGTAGAATTATTAGTAGTTAAAGATGTGCTACATGGAGGTGAAAAGAAAAAAATTCAAAGAGCATGCCTGATAAGCCATGGAATTGAAAAAACACAGCCAAACAAAACGCAGCCAAAAGAAACTAATGCTGCCTATTAAATACACTCACCATCGGATTTTGTTATTGCAGTAGACGCAGATGCCTTAGCACATGATACTACTGTTCCTTCTCTCTTCATAACAGGAGAAAGAAGCTTCCGGCCAACTGTCAAGCCTTGGATGGAACATTTACTTGAGGTGGACCATGTGACATTATGCACAGGAAGTATGCCAGGCTTCTCAAGCGAAGACCCCAGGTTTAAAACAGTGCCTACAGAATCTTGATATGTACATAACATATCATCATCATATTAAAAGTGCTATAGTGAAAAGACTAGTTTGTTATTTAAACACCAAATAAATAAATAAACAAATAACAGATAGTGACACTGAAAAAGATTGACATAACATAAGATGTATAGGAAGATCAAACACAACAGATATCAAACTAATAAGACAATCTTGGAAATCTTCCTAACAAATATCTATTGCCTGAAATTCCACAACATCAATCAATCTTATTAACCTAGTAGTACATAACTAGGACAAAACTGAAACTGCTGTTTAAATTCAAAAAAAGACTTGCACGTCATTTAGGCTATTCAAAGTGAAATCCAAAGATCATGAGAGAGAAATAAATATATGAATTATCAAATATACTTAAGAAATCAGAGATATCACTGATATTTGGATCTAGACCGATGAAATTAATGTTTAAATGTTAATCAGAGTTCAACATCGAATAAGTCGCCAATATAAAAGCAAAACTCAAAGCTAGGATATCGCATTAAAGAGAGACAAATACGAATACACGAGCAGGAGACGGAACCAGAGCTCCAACGCAGGGATCATATCACATTTATATATTCATATACCTAAACATACATATATAGAGAGAGAGAAAGAGAAGAGAGAAGCTTACAGTGGAAGGAGCGTAGAACAGCGGCGGACTCCATGGCAGAGGTGATATTCGCAAGGTGAAATTACAGGAGGTAGAGATCTCTGAATATTTTTTTTGTCTAAAAGAGAAATGAGGGGAAGAAGAGTAATTTGTAGTAGTTGTAGGCTTGTAGCTGTGAATTGGAGTTTGGCTAACAGAGTTGCGAAGTTCGGTGGTGTTGGTTTCTGTTTGCATTGAAATCTTCGCCCCTCACTCATCAGTTTCTCCACCCACTGTTCGTTTCTGCTCTCTAATATTTGCTAACTTGCGCCCTTTACTATTTTCGGTACCAATTTTACTAACTTGCGCCCTTCTATATTTTTGGCTCTAATTCTTCTCTTCTCTTCTCTTCTCTTCTAATATCAAATTGGAACTTTACTCTTTGTTTCTGAGTTTTAAAATGGACAGAAAAAAAAAATAAACAAAAAATTTAAATTTTCTTTCCAATTCTTATATTTCTGAGTTTTTTAATAAACAGAAAAGAAAAAAATGGATAAAAAACTTGGCCACTTTTACTACCAAAATTTTTCGTCCAAAATTGGTCTGATTTGAACGAATTTTTTTTTAGAATAAATAATATTTTTATAATTCTCATATTATCCTACTTTTATTATAATAAATTTTAAATTACAACTCATATTCTCAATTTGTTTTTATCTACTAAACATATTTAATCTGATAAAGAGAAAAGTATATGCGCGAATAACTTGCCGCGAACAAGTTCTCTTCTTCGGTTCAAGTCCAAACTCCCTGTAACAGTGTAACTGTGACGCCCCCAAAATTAGGTATACGTTACCCATCTTGGGTCGCCACTTACATAGTACGTAAATTCAAATACAACTTACTTAATATAAGCGCCGTATGCATAATACGACATAAAGCTGTGAGTTTGAATACAAATATTGTCTACTAGATATTATACAAACTCAAAAGGAGTCCTCATTACAACTATTATCACACTATTTCACGAGAATAGTGAGGACTACTAATCTTATCCTTTGGACCATTACTCCGCTCCCCGACTCACAGGCTAAATCCCATTATGTTCTCATTTCACAAGAAAATAAAGGAAAGAAAGGGTGAGCTCAACTAGCCCATGAAATATTATGACTAAGATAATGCGTAATAAATTATCATTAGCCTTCAACAAAGTTAATTGCCGATAAAATACAATAGATAACCGGTTTAATCTGCAGCTGAATATCTGATCCATTAAAAAAAGAGTCAAGTAGAAAATAAAGTCTACTATCTTTTAGGTTTTAAAGGTTTTCATCAATTTTATCGGCGAGACTCAAATTAATAAATAAACCACCACATCTAATCATCCTCTGTACCACGGCCAATGATTTTCATCAAATTATCAATGTTAAATAGTATACCAAATCACCCCTGTCATAATCATACCAAAATTATCCATCATTTGCATTACACAGCCACTTGAGGACTTTTGTCACATCATTTATAGCGGTCATGATTATACTTAATGATCCTGGTCATAATCATACCAAGTTCATCTATGCGCATCGTAAGACATAGATAACTTTCAACATAACATAACATGAGGATGATGACAATGACATAATAATTCAATAAAACAAGTTCAAGAATTAATTAATCCAAGAACCAATAACGTCCAAGTTATCAACATGATACTTCTTTGTAGAGTAAAATTCAAGAATGCTCAGAAGAATATTTCCATGAAAAGATCTTTGGATGAAACGCAAATATCAAGGATATTCTACTAATTTCATGGAGTATAGAAGTCAAAGTTTTAACCAACTGGGTATAATAAAGAATGGAATAACAAAAAAAATCACCATGCATGCGGTACTTCGCATAGACAGGTTATTCCAACATAATAATAATAACGGAACGAGTCGTGAAATTCACAATCGATAGGATGATCCAACAGAATAATAAATCTTTGAATAATAAACAATGGAACCAGTCCTGTAAAACACACGAGAGACAGGATATTCCAATGAATAATAAATGCGGAATAATAAAAAATGGAACCGTCCGTGTAAAACACACGACATGGGATATTCCAACGAAATAATAAAGAATGGAATAACGAAAGAAGATCGCCAAGTATAGGGGATTCACGTATCTGAGTTATTCAATGTAATAAATAAGAATGGAATAATATAAGGATTTCACCAAGTATAGGGTATCTGCGTATCTGAGGTTATGTATAGGGTATGCCACTTTTTTACAGTTATTCCAATGAATAATAATGAATGGAATAACGAAGTTCTTCATGAATAAGAAAGAATAATACCCCTTACGAGTACAACAAATAATATCCACTTACCTTAGAAGAACCGAATATTGGCAAAGTGAAGTAGCGAGAATACTTTTCTTCTTTCTCTCTATAGTTTCTCTCTCAGAGTTTCAAATGAATTAAAAGAAAATAATGAAGGAATGAGCTTCTATTTATAGGAAAATAGAATGCATAGTAATTAATCCATGAGCGGTCCAGTTGATTTACTTTAATCGGCGGTCCATATTTAAAGCAAAATCTTTTAAATAAAATATAATATATTCTATTTATATAAAAACATTTTACTATGCAAACACTATGCAACACTATATGCAAAACACTATGCAATACTATGCATAATAAAATATAATATATTTTATTTATAGAATAACTTTAATAAAGTATTACATTTTATATAAAAGATGTTTCATTTTTATTACGTTAATAATACGAATAAAACAAAAACGTCATTATCATTATAATAATTCATATTATTAATCGATGATAATGGAATCAAACCGGTGACTGACTCACATAAGCATCAATAATCAATCACCGTGTCTTTACTATGCAACCACATATATTCATCGTACTTTTACTACCGAGTAGTTCAACAATGTCAACGGTAAAACTTCCGCGTTATTTCAATAAAATATTTTTGTCGTTTTCTCGATCCGACAATAATTACATTAATGGGTCCACCAATGATTGAGTAGTTGTATGAATATTCCCTGCTAAACCAATATATTCTCCGACCAATCGAATATAATATAACCACTTGCATACTTTGCAAAATTTTATAAATACTACCCACAACTATAATATTATCTTAAATTCACACCATAATATTAAAAATTATTTCGATAAAATTTAAATCTTTATTGATAAAATCTGGGGTCTCACAGTAACTGAATTAATTTATCTCCAATTTTTTTTTGTTGGCACTCCGGCATCCCAATCTCCCCCTCTTGGGTAACTTTTCGGCCAGATCTGTCTCTTATTTTGGTAAAACTCATGCCTAAATATAGTCTCCAATTTGCTCTTATCAATCTCTCTTCAACTCACACATATATTTGTAAAAGTGATATTTTTCTTTTCTTTTTATTAGAACTAAAAAATGCAAGAAAAGAAAAAAAAAAATTATTTTTTATTTTTTTCTATTAAAAACTCAGAAACAACACAAAGAAAAACTTTAAGTTTTCTATTCTTTTCTTTTCTAATTTAAGTTTTCTATTCTTTTTCTTTCTATTCAAAACTCAAAAACAGAGTGTTAGAGGATATGATTCACAGTTTAATAATTTTATAAATTAGAAAAAGGGAATTTACTACTTTAATAATAGGTTTAATAAAAGTGAATGTATTCCTAATATTTTGTCAAATTATACATGGATATGTTGGAATTAAGAATGTTCTCATCCTGTTGAGTTTGGATTAGAGAAATAAAATTGGTGAATGAATGAATAGAAAAGGTAATGGAATAATTCATTTCATTCATGGTTAGAATTAGGGGTGCTCATCGGTAAAAAATCGAACCGGTACCGAAAATACCGAACATGTACCGAACCAAAATTACTGAAAAAACAAGAACCAAAAGCAGAGTCTTTGAATTATCGGTTCGGTAAAAAATCTAATCTGGATTTTTTTGGTTCGATTTTCTATATCTGCATAGTAATATATATAATTATTAATAATAATTAAATAATTTTTATATATTAATAATTTTTTAAAAACTAAGAAATCATTAACTATTAATAATAATTAATATATAAAATAAAATTACAAAATATTATTAATATATATAAAAAATTAATAAAACTACTATTATATAGAAATTATTAATATATAAAAAAAATTATTTAATATATAAAATTACAAAACATTAACTATTAATTATTAAATTATTAAATTTAGGTATTTTCAGTATTTTGATTTGTACCGAATTCAAAAAAGTCATTACTGCATGCGAAAAAGTGTTAAAATATCAGAAAAATTGATGCCGAAAAAAAATCGAAATCAAGTGAATTATCGGTAAAAAACCGAAAAAAAACAAAAAATTTGAGCGCCCCTAGTTGGAATGAGTCATTCTATTGAAAGTAGTATGTCCTCAGGCCAATCACATTGGATGTGATATGTATTTACTTTGTAATCTTATTTATTTATTTATTAATAAGAGAATTTATTTAATACAAAATGAATTCTTTATCCACGTTAATTAGTTGAATTAATAAATGTAATAAACACATAGTTTTGGAGCAATGCTTTAGAATCATGATGATGATCATGCTAATGAGATTTAAATTTAAGATAACTCAAAACTAAAATGTTCTTAATCGTATGGATAACTAATGTGGGGTTACTGATTTTGGTTAGATTAGTACATATTATGTTTGCTCAGTTGAATAGTATGATTGATCTCATAATCATTTGTGTGGAGATACTAAAGCAAGTATGTAGGTGCTTATTGGATAATAAGTTCAGTCAACGTAACTTGTATAAATGAAACCTAATGGAGTTTTACTTGTCTGTCAATAGAAGTTCTTAAAGTGATAGTAGTGCAAGTAATCATTGGACTTGAGATCATAATAGTATCTTGCATATACTGAGTTATGTTTTGACATATGACTTAATACTCGCTTTAGGGTATGTTGTAGGCTATATTCAGATATAATAAAACATATATGGAAATAGGTGAATAATCAACAAAGTATCTACCACTTCCGATAAAGGGAGAGTGTGAGACCCCGAATTTTATGAAATAAAAATATTCAATTTTTTTATTTTGGTAAATAGTTAAATTGATAAAAGTTTAAAGTTAAGGGTGACATTTGAAAATTTTTCAAAGTAAGCAAGTTGTCATAAAATAATCGATGGTAAAATACGCGTGGTTGCATAGTAGCACACGGTATTGATTATTAATGCTTACGTGAGAAGTCACTTAGTTTGATTCAATTATTGTCGATATTTTATATATTATTAAATCAATAATTGAGACGATACAGTTATTCATATTTGCATAATTAACAATGTCTAGAAGTTCTGTCAAGGAGATGTTTGGTCACCTAATTGCGCGCCAATAAGGAGAAATCTTTATTAGAAAGCCCCCTCTTTCTTGGGAACGAACTGGTTGTTAATATTGCGAGTTATAATAATAGTGAATAAATGTTATTAAAAGTCAAATTTGAGTTCAGAGTTGAATTTGGAGACGCGGACGTGATATTTGAGTCCGGAACGATGAAATTAGTAGAAATAGACTATAAACACAAAATTTGCTGGGGTTGACTTTTTGGTCAAAAAAGTCAACAGTTGACTTTTTTGGAAAAAGTCAAACTTTGGAATTTCAAAAATGAAATTGTTGAAAAAAAATATTTTCATTGTGTTGGAATTATTGGTGTTAGTGGAAATTGACATTTATTTCGATAGTAATTGATGTCTGGAAGTTATATTGACCAATCGGGTAATTAATCGGGTAAATAAGCAATTAATTGCTATTAATTCACATGCTATTAACTATTTGTTCACATGTATTTACTATTGATTCACATTCTGGTACTATTAGGGGAGGTGGTGCAAGATTGATAATACTTGCATGACTAAGTTAAAAATAGAGGTATAGTTGAAGGTACTATACTATAATTAATTTTTTCACATGTTTAGAACTATTGAGTCACATGATTTACTATTGAGTAACATGATTTTACTATTGATTCACATGATTTACTATTAGGGGAGTTGTTGCAAGATTGATAATACTTGCAGGACTAAATTAAAAATGAAGAAAAAGAGGAAGGTATTATACTGTAATATTTTGAGCCCCAAAACGTGCAATTATTGAAACTATATTTTCCTATAAATAGAAGCTCATTCTTCCTTCATTTCTCACCAATTCACTAAAGCTATAGAGCAATTATTATAGAGAGAAATTATAGAGAGAAAGAAGAAGAGAAGTCTGCTACCTCACTATTTCAGTATCCAGTTTTTTCTAAGGTAAGGGATATCATTATTGTGTAAGGGGTATTATTTCTTTCGTATTCATGAAGAGAGCTATTTTTATTCCATTCCTTATTATTTTGTTGGAATAACCTATATACGCGGACTACCGTATACATGGTGAAATTCTTCTGTTATTCCATTCTTTATTATTATGTTGAAATAACTCGCATCTGTCTAAATCTCGCATACACGGTGAAATTCTTCTATTATTTCATTCTTTATTATTCTGTTTAATATCACGTGCATGCATTTACGCATGACTTGGTTCCATTCTTTAATATTCAGCCGGAATATCCTCGTTTACATGCGTTACGCATGACACAGTTCCATTATTTATTATTCTGTTGGAATAACATGTCTACATGCTTGATTCATCGCATGCATGGTGAATTCTGTTGTTATTCTATTCTTTATTATTCATTGGGGAATAACATGCATGCGATCTATCGCATGCATGGTGAATTCTTCATTATTCCATTCTTTATTATTACATTGGAATAACTCATACATGTGGATTACCACATGCGTGGTGAATGATCCTTTGTATTTATTCCTTATTAAATTGTGGAAATGATCTGTATACGTGGATTACCGCATGGCGGGTGAAAATTCATTTGCAGTTTCGTATATATTCTATTATACTCGGGTATTCGGGGCACTTTTCATATCGGAGTACTATTTACGAGTTACTATTCACGGGTTACTATTCACCAAAATTACTATTCACTCTAGTATTATTCACTCGGGTATTCGGGGCACTTTTCGTGTTAGGATACTATTCACGGGTTACTATTCACCCAAATTACTATTCACTCTAGTATTATTCACTCGGGTATTTGGGGTACTTTTCATGTCGGGGTACTATTCACGAGAAGTACTATTCACAGGGTACTATTCACCCAAAAAATATATTTTTTTATGTCCAAATTATTTTTGATACAAAAATATTATTCTTGAATTTTACTCTACAAAGCAGTATCATGTTGACAATTTGGATATTTTTAAACTCTGGAAAAATTTAAATTTTTTAATATTTATCATTGATTTCGTTTGATTAATGCTTTATATCATTGTCATCATCCTCATGCTTATATTGTGATAAAAGTCATCTTTGGCTTACGTGCATAGATGGACTGTTGATTATTAGTTTTATGGTTGTATATCTTTGGCTTACGTGCAAAGATGGACTGTTGATTATTGATTTTATAATTGTATATCTTTGTCTTACGTGCAAAGATGAACTGTTGATTGAAAGCTTTGGCCCGTAGTGCAAAGATGGATAGGTGTATGACATGATCATGACCACTGGTGATAATAACGAATATCCTTGGCCCGTAGTGCATGGATAATTTGATGATGTGATTGGCAGGATCATGACCATTAGTTAACAGTTGAATGTCTTTGGCCGTGGTGCAATCGACGAATAACCGATTGGTATGATCATGACCATTGGTTTTATAGTTGAATATCTTTGGCCCTTAGTGCAAAGGTAGACAACTGATTGGTATGATCATTGTTATTACATTTGAATATCTTTAGCCTTTGGGGTAAGGATATTGAGTAAACGTTCTATTAAGCCTTTGTGGCAAGGAGAAACTGTTGATTTACATGATTATAAATATGAATTGTGGATTTAACTATAATATTTGGTAGTTCAGGTGAAGACAGGTGATGAGAGTTCTTTTGTCTTGGGTATAATTTATGGGTATGCTTATGACCAGAGATTATTCGGTATAGTCATGACCATTGATGATTACATGAATATCCTTGACCCGTAGTGCAGGGATGATTCGATGATGTGGCTTATTTATTAAGCTGAGTCTTAACGATAGAAATTGATGAAAACATTTTAAATTATAGAAGATAGTAGATTTTATGCTCTACTTGACTCTTCTAATAGATTACTTATTTCCGCTGCAGTTGTTGATCTAAAACTTGTTATCTATTGTATTCTATCAGTTGTTATACTGTTGAAGGCTAAGGATAATTTATTCTGCATTATCTTAGTCATAATATTTTTACTGGGCTAGTTGAGCTCACCCTTTCTTTCACTGT
Source organism: Panax quinquefolius (assembly GCA_020205615.1). Taxonomy (NCBI): domain Eukaryota; kingdom Viridiplantae; phylum Streptophyta; class Magnoliopsida; order Apiales; family Araliaceae; genus Panax; species Panax quinquefolius. The sequence goes on from CM035154.1 coordinate 28,976,099, forward strand.
TCTCTTCAGGAAATGAGAATGTAGCCGGGACTAGTCGGGGAACGGAGTGACGGTCCAAATGATAGCATTAGTGATCCTCACTATTCTGTTAAATATTGTGACAATAAATGTAATGAGGACTCCATTGAGTGTGGATATTGTCTAGATGACAATATTCTTATTAAAACTCTTAGATTATGTTTTGTCGTATTTTACACTACTGTTGTATAATTAAGTTGTATTTGTATTCTGTACCATGTATTTGGCGACTCAAGATGGGTGATGTATACCTATTTTGGGGGCGTCATAGAGAGAATATCTTATGTGATTCGATAAAGTGACAACTCAGAAATCCCTGACCATTGTTGAATGAAAATTAAAAAGTAATTTCTAATTTACATTAATTAGAGTTGTGCATTTTAGAATTAGAACACATATAATCAAATAAATAAAACTTGACAGTAATTAAATTTTTTATATTTGATTGGGACATTGTATGGTAGAAGGATTGAATTGTACGATAATTATTCACAGAATAGATTCTTTGTATTCTTTGTGATAATATTTATGATTGAACGTTGAATTCATATTATTCTGATAGTCATGATACATTATTTATAAAGTATCACTCATTATGTAGAATAAATATTATTTATTTATATTTGAATTAAAAGAGTTTAATTCATTATAAATAATATTAAAATGGTTTTAATTTATTTATTCTACTACTTGACTTAATATTGAACCTAGAGGGTCACAAGATAAAAATGAAAAATATAATTTTAGAAGTGATTGACTTAATGATAATAAATTAAGTGTATTTAATTTATTAGTGGAATAAATTAAATAACTTAATATTTACAATTAAGTATTTGAAGGAATATTGAATTGTAAATTAATAAAAGTAGTCACCTTATTATTATTATTATTAAATTAACTAAATAATAATAATATAGTATTTGGAGAAATACTAATATTTATAATTAAGTATTTGGAGAAATACTATGTTATAAATAAATAAGAGAAGTCTTATTATTATTATTATTAAAGTTCCTAATTAGATTTGGAATTAATTAAAATCCTAATTTCTAAACGGTTTAGGAAAAATGTTAGTCTATAAATAAGAGGAGTCTTATTGTGGGATTGACTAATGTTAATGCAACTTGCATCTCTCTTGTAAGGATTCTCAAAACCCTAAGGTGTTAGGATAGAGAGAATTAAGACTAGTTATCCAAAATCTAGTAGAATCTAAAATCACATATCTTCAATCAGTTTCTCTTGGTGGACCATCTCTTGGGCGTTACACACTTTGAGTAGCGAACATTTGATTCGAGAATTAGAGAGATCACAAAGAATCAAAGATTGAAATTTAAAGATTGCATCAACGCGTTGTTGTTCTTCAAAGGTATATCTTTTATCATTCCTCAATTAATGATGTTTCATAAGATGATTCATTGGATTGCAAAATATTTTAAATTGCTTTTATTGCATGTACTTTTTCCGCTGCGTTACAATTCGATTGTATACTTTGATCTTGTTTATGCAAACTTACATCTATACCCTTCACTATGTAATAAATTTCATAAATTTAGTAAAAATGGAAATAATTCATTCTATTACAATAGAACAACCAAGCACAATTAATATCACTCATTCTATAGGACTGCAATCCAAACGTAGCATTTAAGCATAAAAGGACTCCTCTAAATTTGAGTTAATGAAGGCACTGCCGGAGAATTTTCACGAGGGAGCTCTCTCGGAAAGTCTCCGAGAAGTTCGGGCTCCCCGAGATTACTTTCGTCGGAACACTACTTTTGACAATAGCATGCAAAGTGATCACATTTTTCACTATCAAATTTTTCTTGTTCATAAAGTGAATAATATCTACCTCTAAAAAGATGACTTCTTGATTTGTAAATCAGTCCCGAGGGTATCCCTGCACCCTCTCCATGAAGGTCGCCCTAGGGATCACATTCCTTTAAACAGTAACATCCAAATCGTTCGTATCTTCTAAATTGAAAATTGTCACGCTTACAAATTGCATAACAATTCCTTTCATTACTACGTTTGAGGTAACATTTACTTTTTACCTTGCTTACAAATTGCATAACAATTCCTTTCATTACTACGTTTGAGGTAACATTTACTTTTTACCTTGCTTACAAATTGCATAGCAATTCCTTTCATTACTACGGTAACATTTACCTTTAAATACAGGGCTTTTTTTACCTTGCTTACAAATTGCACAACAATTCTTTTCATTACTATGTACGGTAACATTTACCTTTCAAGGTTTTTTACCTTGCAAAGCCTTGTTTCGTTGGGATTCACAATTCTTAAAATTATATCATTCTTAATAAAAAAAAATTATTATATTTTCAAATGGTAAGAGATGACTTTGTTCAGGCTAAGTAATTGATTAGTCTCCAAACTTTTAAGTTTATTTTGATGATAACAAATTAAGTAATTAGGTCAAATGGGTAGAATTCTCTCCATAGGATTAAAATATTAAAATATTTTAATTTATCTTATTTACCTTGACCAAAATATTTTTTTAAATCCTTATTAAATTTATTTTTCTTAACCTTGATAATTTAATAGTAAATGTGAAATAAATTAATTCAAGGCAAGGAAAACTCCTATTCTTTTTCAAATGATTTCTAAACTAAAGCTTTCAAAAATTATTTTGGACAGAAATAAAAATTACAAATATATATATATATATGAACAGTATATTATGTATATACGGTCCTGTTCAAAAGCATTACTTCTAAATAGCATTACTTCCTTAAAGAGCATTCATATTTAAAAGCTCCGTGTTTTAAATTCTCTCTCCTCACTCGGTCATAATAGAACGACTTTGCTCTCGTCAGAAAACCCCTTGCTGCAAAATCGAAGCTGCCAAAATTGATTCCCTTAAAATCGATTGCTGCAAAATCGAAGAGAGAGAAAGCGAAGCCCTTGATCCCCTCCAGAAACGCGATTGCTGCAAAATCGAAGCCCTCGCCTTGATCCCCTCAAGCCCTAGAATCCTATTATTCCTTCTCTCATTGCCGCCTTCGCCCGTAAAATCAAACTCAAATTCATTGAGTTTGTCTTCTATTTAACAAATAGAAAAATTGTTTACTTTCTCCGTTTCAGAAATTGTTTACTGATGATATATTGGAGAAAGATGATGAAATTCAATTCATTAGGATTTTAGTTTATATGTTTCTCTCATACACACATGCATTTGGAAATCGGCTTTAATAACTGATTAAATCGACCTGAATATGATTGTCGCTTTGTTGATACTTTTTTACCAATTATAATTTTGTAGTATATTTAGCCTTTTTGGGCAGTAAGAAAGAATGAATGGTGTAGGTAAATGAAAATCAGAGTTTCTGCTGAATTTTTAGAATTTGTTGCAATTTGATGAATATTCATATCATTTATGCTATAGCCTCATAAACAATTGTAAAGTTCTCAAATTTTACAGTGATAATTTCATGTTCTTGCGCATAGTTACATTTTTGTGAATTTGATAAGTTCAGATGTGAGATCCTGAATTTTATGAAATAAAGTATTCAATTTTTCTATTTTGGTAAATAGTTAAATTGATAAATGTTTAAAGTTAAGGGTGATATTTGAAAATTTTACAAAGTAAGCAAGTTGTTATAAAATATTCGTTGTGTCGGGAAATATTCGATTAGTCGGGGAATATTTGTACGATGGCATAATCATTGGTGGACCCCATAACGGAAGTATTGTCGTAGTTAGAAAACGATAGAATTATCTTTTTATAAAAAAACGGCGAAAGTATTACCGTTAAAACTGTTGAACTACTCGGTAGTAAAAGTACATTAATACGTGTGGTTTCATAGTAGCACAAAGTATTGATTATTGATGCTTACGTAAGAAGTCACTCAGTTATACTCAATTATTGCTACGATAATTCTTTGCATCATATCTCTCTATATTATTGATTCAATTATTGTCATAAAGATCATCTGCATAATATGTTATATTATTAAATCAATAATTGAGATGACAAAGTTATTCATATTATTATTTGTAATATTGACAATGTCTAGAAGTTTTGTCAAGGAGAGGTTTGGTCACCTAATTACGCGCCAATAAGGAGAAATCCTTATCGAAATGCCCCCTCTTTCCTAGGAACGACCTGGTTGTTAAATATTGTGAGTTATAATATTAATGATGAATAAGTTCGTGTTGATTAAAGATGAAATTGATAGTTTCATTGTGTTGGGATTATTAGTGTTAGTGGAAATCGATATTTATTTAGATAATAATTGATGGCTGGAAGTTATATTGACCAATCGGGTAATTAATCGGATAAATGAGCAATTAATTGCTATTAATTCACATGCTTATAACTATGTATTCACATGTGTGTACTATTGATTCACATTTATGTACTATTAGGGGAGGTGGTGCAAGATTGATAATACTTGCATGACTAAATTAAAAATGAAGGTATAGATGAAGGTACTATACTGTAATTATTTTTTTTCATATGCTTATAACTATTGAGTCACATGATTGTACTATTGATTCACATGATATACTATTAGGGGAGGTGGTGCAAGTTTGATAATACTTGCAGGACTAAATTAAAAATGAAAGAAAAGATGAAGGTATTATACTGTATTATTTTGAGCCCCAAAACGTGCAATTATCGAAACTATGTTTTCCTATAAATAGAAGCTCATTCTTCCTTCATTCTAACCAATTCACTAAGACTCACAAGAGCAATTAAAGAGAGAGAAACTATATAGAGAGAAGCTATAGAGAGATAGAAGAAGAGTAGTCTACTACTTCACTATTCCAGTATCCAGTCTTCTTCTGAGGTAAGGGGTATTATTTATTTCATATTCTGAATAGATATTATTTTTCGTATTCGTATAAATATTATTTTCGTTCAATATTCATAAAGAATATTATCTTCGTTCAATATTCGTAGGAATATTATCTTCGTTAAATATTCGTTGGAATATTATTTCCGTTTAAAGGATGTTATTTTCTTCGTAAATGATATTATTTCTTTCAATATCATTATGCCAGAATATTGGTATGAATTTTATTGTGGAATTTCTACCTTTTTGTGTCGAAGTTACTATTCACTCTAGTATTATTCACTCGGGTATTTGGGGCACTTTTCGTGCCGAAGTACTATTCACGGGTTACTATTCACCTAGTTAGTATTCACTCTAGTATTATTCACTCGCGTATTTAGGGCACTTTTCGTGCCGGAGTACTATTCATGGGTTACTATTCACCTAGTTAGTATTCACTCTAGTATTATTCACTCGGGTATTCGGGACACTTTTCGTGCCAGAGTACTATTCACGAGTTACTATTCACCCGATTACTATTCACTCTAGTATTATTCACTCGGGTATTCGGGATACTTTTCATGTCGGGGTACTATTCACGGGGTACTATTCCCGAAGTACTATTCATAGGGTACTATTCACCCGAAAAATTTATTTCTTATCCGTTCAAATTATTTTTGATACATGAATATTATTCTTGAATTTTACTCCACAAAGCAGTATCATGTTGACAAGTTGGATATTTTTAAACTCTAGATAAGTTAAAGTCTTTAATATTTATCCTTGATTTTGTTTGATTAATGCTTATATCATTGTCATCATCCTCATGCTTATATTGTGATGAAAGTTATCTTTGGCTTATGTGCAAAGATGGACTGTTGATTATTGATTATATAGTTGTATATCTTTGGCTTATGTGCAAAAATAGACTGTTGATTATTGATTATATAGTTGTATATCTTTGGCTTACGTGCAAAGATGGACTGTTGATTATTGGTTTTACAGTTGTATGTCTTTTGCTTACGTGCAAAGATGAACTGTTGATTGATAGCTTTGGCCCGTAGTACAAAGATGGACAGGTGTATGACATGATCATGACCACTGGTGATAATAACGAATATCCTTGGCCCATAGTGCATGGATAATTCGATGATGTGATTGGCAGGATCATGACCATTAGTTAACAGTTGAATGTCTTTGGCCGTAGTGCACTGACATACAATTGATTGGTGTGATCATGACCATTGGTTTTATAGTTGAATATTTTTGTCCCGTAGTGCAAAGGTAGACAACTGATTGGTATGATCATTGTTATTACATTTGAATATCTTTAGCCTTTGGGGTAAGGATATTGTGTAAACATTCTATTAAGCTTTTGTAGTTAGGAGAAACTGTTGATTTACATGATTATAAATATGAATTGTGGATTTAACTTTAATCTTTGGTGGTTCAAGTGAAGACAGGTGATGAGAGTTCTTTTTGTCTTGGGTATAACAAAGAACTGTTGATGAATATTACAGGAATGAAATATTAATGATGGACTTTTAATCTAGAGGAGATAGTAGACATTATGTTCTACTTGACTCTTCTAATGGATTGCTTGTTCCGCTGCAGTTGTTGATCTAAAACTTGTTGTCTATTATATTCTATCAGTTGTTATACTGTTGAAGGCTAAGGATAATTTATTCTGCATTATCTTAGTCATAATATTTCTTACTGGGCCAGTTGAGCTCACCCTTTTCTTTCATTGTTCTCTTCAGGAAATAAGAATATAGCTGGGACGAGTCGGGGAATGGAGTGATGGTCCAGGATAAGTGGTTGTAGTAGTCCTCACTATTCTGTGAAATAGTGTGATAATAATTTTAATGAGGACTCCATTGAGAGTGGATATTGTCTAGAAGGCAATATTCTTGTTTAAACTCTCAGCTATGTTTTGTCGTATATTACCCGACAGTTGTATAATTAAGTTTGTATTTGAGTTTTGTACCATGTATCTGGCGACCCAAGATGGGTGATGTGTACCTGTTTTGGGGGCGTCACAGTTGGTATCAAAGCTTAGGGATATGATCCCTAGCTGAGATGTGAGACTAGAACTAGGAGGGGAGAGACGGGTAATTCCTTCGCTAGTATGACCTACCTTAGTTTATTTGTTATTTAATTGGTCGGTCAGAATATAGAGATAATATGTGGTATGTCAGTTAACCGTTATTTTGAAACTATATTCTAGAATGATATCTAAAATAGAGAAGATGAGAAATGGGAAAATCATGATAGAGAGGAAATAACCAAGAAGGTACAATCCGAAAAGAAAGCAAGGTATTCTCATCTCTTCGACATACCATGTAAGACCCCAACTTATTATTAATGAAATTGAATTTCCTCTATTTATTATTTTGAAAATAGTAAGGGTTTATTTGATTAATGTAGTTAGTTATGGGTCAAATGCGCAAATATCTCTCCTGCTTGTGCTCAACGTTTAAACTTGACTCCGGAGAAATTAGACTTTGACTTATCTGTGGAGACTCCATTAGGAGAAACTTTCATTACATTCACTGTTTATAAATCCTGTTTGATCCAAGGTTGCACCATCACATTACCTGTTGATCTTATCTCTTTAAAGATACTTGCTTTTGATGTGATTTTAGGGATTGATTGGTTAACTACTCATCATGCCAAAATTGATTGTTTTCGTAAAGTTGTTAGTTTTCATATTCCTAACCAACTTGTTGTAGGAATTCAAGCAACTAAACCACTAAAATCAATCACTGTCATATCAAGTCATAAAGCTATTCGTTTATTGAAAAATGGATGTCAAGCTTTCTTAGCCCATGTTATGGATTTGAATAAAGACACGTCAGATTTGAATAATATTCATGTTGTTAGTAAATTTCCTGACGTATTTCCTGAAGAACTTCCCGGTTTACCGCCAGAATGTGAAGTTGAATTCTTTATTGACCTTGAACCTGGTACAAAGCCCATTTCTAAAACCCCCTATCAAATGGCTCCTATTGAACTTCAGGAGTTAAAGGTCCAACTGTAGGAGTTATTGGACATCGATTTTATTCTTCGTAGTACATCTCCTTGGGGTGCTCCTGTTTTATTTGTAAAGAAGAAAGACAGGAGTATGCGACTTTATTTTGACTATCGAGAATTGAACCATGTCACCATCAAGAATAGGTATCCGCTTACCTCGCATTGATGACCTGTTTGACCCGATTCATAAGGAGCACAATTCTTTTCAAAGATTGATCTTCATTCGGATATCATCACCAAGATTAGAATCGAGGATATTCCAAAGACCGCCCGTAACTCCGATGCGGGCATTATAAATTCTTAGTCATGTCTTTTGGATTGACTAATGCTCCTGCGTCTTTTATGGATATGATGAACCGAGTATTCAAGGAATATTTGGATCAGTTCGTTGTTGTCTTCATTGATGACATTCTCATATATTCAAAAAGTCATGAAGATCATGAGCACCATTTGAAAGTCATTACTCTAAAGGCTTCGTGAAAACAAGCTTTATGCTAAGTTGAAGAAATGCGAGTTACGGCTTGAGGAAGTAGCATTCCTTGGGCACGTGGTGTTAAAACATGGAGTATCTGTTGACCCGTGAGATTGAAGCAATACAAAGTTGAAGCAACCCAAGTCGATGTGATTGCGTAGCTTCGTAGCTTTACGGGCTTATTTGGTTATTATCAGAGATTCGTGGAAGGATTTTATCGAATCGCTACTCCGTTAACTCAGCTAACTTGGAAAGATACAAAATTCGTATGGAGCGAGGAATGCGAGAAGTGTTTTCAAGAGCTTAAGGGGAGACTCATTTCGGCACTTGTTCTGACAATACCATCTGGTTCGGATGGATTTGTTATCTATAGCGATGCTTCGGGTAAAGGGTTAGGGTGTGTTCTCATGCAACATGAGAAAGTCATATATAGCATAAGCCTCGCAACAACTTAAAGAATATGAGAGGAATTATCCTACTCATGATCTAGAGTTGGCAGCAGTTGTGTTCGCGCTAAAGATCTAGATGCACTATCTATATGGAGAGAAAGTGGAGATATATTCAGACCATAAAAGCCTCAAATATTTCTTCACCCAAAAGGAACTCAACATGCGGCAACGATGTTGGCTCGAGTTGTTGAAAGATTACGACCACACTATTCAATACCATCCTGAAAAAGCGAACGTGGTAGCTGACGCGTTGAGTAGAAGATCATATGCTGGAATGAGTGCGATGTTGTTAACACAAAGGCCTATTTTGTGTGATTTACAAAAGATGAAGATAGAATTCAAGAATCAGGGAACCCATGCGATGATGTCAAGTATACGTATAGAACCAACTTTAATCGATAAAGTTAAAGTTGCTCAAGCCACAGACCCGGAGCTAATGCGTATGACGAAGAAAGTACAAGAAGGTGTTATTCCAGAAGAAAGAATCGATGAAGAAGGAATACTTCGAGTCCACTCCAGACTTTTTGTTCCTAACGATTCTAATTTAAAGTACAAGATCATGATGGAGGCACACAATACACCATTTGCGATCCATCCTAGAAGTACCAAAATGTATCGTGATCTTTGGTGGAACAATATGAAGAGAGAGATCGCAAAATTTATCTCGAGGTGTTTAACTTGTCAACGTGTAAAGGCGGATCATCAAGTGCCTAAGGGTCCATTGCAACCACTTGAGATTCTGAAATGGAAGTAGGAACACATTACCATGGATTTCGTTACGGGTCTTCCCACGGTTTCTCAAGGCATAGATGTTATTTGGGTTATTGTTGATAGATTAACCAAGTCTGCTCATTTCTTGCCGATACGGGAGACTTATTCCCTTGAACGTCTTGCTCGTATGTATGTAAATGAGATTGTGAGATTGTATGGCATGCCAGTATCCATAGTTTCAGATCGTGACCCAAGATTTACTTCACGATTTTGGGTTAGCTTGCAAAAAGCTATGGGCACGGATTTACGATTCAGTTCGGCATACCATCCTCAAACGAACAGACAATCAGAGAGGACTATTCAAACTCTTGAAGATCTATTAAGACTCTATGTCCTAGACTTCAAAGGGAGTTGGGATAAGTATTTACCATTGGTGGAATTCTCCTACAACAACAGTTATCAAGCAAGTATAGGTGTGGCTCCATTCGAAGAATTATATGGACGAAAGAGTCGCTCTCCAGTATGTTGGGATGATGTGGGTGAAGCAACATTGTTGGGACCAGAGTTGGTACATATGACTACATAAAAGATCCAAATGATTCGACAACGTATACAAACGGCACAGGATCGACAAAAGAGTTATGCGAATCTTCATCGAAAGGACGTATTATTTAGTATTGGGGATCATGTATTGTTGCGTGTGGCTCCATGGAAGGGAGTTACAAGATTTATGAAGAGAGAAAAGCTCAATCCACGATTTATTGGTCCATTTCAAATTCTTGACCGAGTAGAAAATGTGGCCTATAAACTCGCATTACCTCCAAGTATGTCTCGTGTTCATAATGTTTTTCATATATCTGTGCTACGTAAAAATGTGAAAGACCCGAACCATGTTATTGAGTTAGAACCGGACGAGATAGCCGAAGACTTAACGTACGAAGAGGTACCTGTTAAGATTTTGGATAAGAAGGAGCATGTCCTACGCACAAAGGTCATACCATAAGTCAAAGTTTTGTGGAGGAACCATGCTATTGAGAAAATGACCTGGGAGTTGGAAACGGAAATGAAAGCGAGGTATCCTCACCTTTTCGAAACACCAGGTATGAACGTCAATTTCGAGGACGAAATTTCATAAGGAGTGGAGGTTGTAAGACCCCAACTTATTATTAATGAAATTGAATTTCCTCTATTTATTATTTTGAAAATATTAAGGGTTGATTTGATTAATGTGGTTAGTTATAGGTAAAATACGCAAATATCTCAAATAAGCAAGTGGTTATAAAATATTCATTGTTGCGGGGGAATATTCGTTTGGTCGTGGAATATTCTTCTTTGTCGAGGGAATATTCAAATGCTGACGCTTGACCTTGTGTGGGCTCCATAACGATAAGCGATTGGATGAAGAAAACGACAAGTATACGTTATTTATAAATAATAGCGTAGTTGTTACCATTAATATTGTTGAAATACTCGGTGGTTAAAACACAGTAGCACACGGTATTGCACCAATTATTGATTCTTACGTAAGAAGGCACTACTCAAAAATTGTTACAGTAATTATTGTTCAATATTTTATTTTATTGATTCAATAATTGCTACGTTGATATTTTATATTATTGTTGTTTCAATAATTATCATTACACAGTATTTTCTATTATCAGATCAATAATTCATATTATTTGAATAATATTATTAGATAGCAATATTGGCAATGTCTAGAAAGTTCTGTCTAAGAAGAGGTTTGGTCACCTAATTGCGTGCTAGTAAGGAGAAATCCTTATTGGAAAGCCCTCCTTCTACGAGGAACTACTTTGTTATTGTCGATATTGTGATTCTGTAATATTATTTGTGAATAATTAATTATTGATTTATATGATAAGGAAAATATTCATTTTATGTGGATATAGATAGAGAAAATTTTTACCGTGACAATTGTTAAAAATTGTTATTTTATCTTTTTCTGATAAAATAATTCATTTAAATATATTATATTATAATAATATAATAATGGTGATATTTTTACAATGAATGTGGAATATATGAATAAATGAGGAGGAAGAGTATTTTTTGTTACTAAAAATATTTAAAACATGTTTTTCATGTTTGTGGACCCCATTTCTTGACTGAAATTTGATTATAGCTTGTAAAATCGTTCGTATGTGGATTTCGGTTAATTTCTGTTTGGAATTTGGAAAAACATAAAATTACAAAGTTGTAGAGAATTGAATTTCCTATGGAATGGATATAAGATTCAAATTTTTTTGATAAAAGAACTATTTATTGTGAATTATTGAAGTTCCGGTATATTGGGTCTGAATTGATTTTTGGAGTTTTAATTAATTTTATTAACAAAAATGTTTTTTGTGATTTTGGTGGGTTGGTGGCTGGTGTTTTTGACCAAAAAAGTGGACTAAGGAAATTTATATAAATATATTAATATTTTATTAAATTTTCTGCTTTGGTGTTCTAAGCATTTTCCTATAAATAGGATGCTTAGGTTAGAATTGAAAATCACACCAGAAACAAGTTTTCTCTCTTTCTCTCTATATATTATCGGCGTATTCTTGTGAGTATTTTGATACTTTGAGTGTTGCTATACTGCATAAAGTTTCCTTCAAAGACTATATCTCTAGTATTTCAAATCGTAAGTACCGTCTTTTTCGAGGTAAGGGATGTTATTTTTTAAAAAATGATATTATTTCTTCTAATATCATTATGCTGGAATATTGGTAAGATTTTTCTTGTGAAATTCTTGTCTTTTAGTGTCGGGATTACTATTCACGTATACAACACTATTCACGAATACGGTACTATTCACAGAAAAATTAAATTTTCATTTTTTGTCCAAAATATCTATTATGGATACTAGCTTTGATTGTATCCATGTTTTGATCATTCTTGAATTTTACTTCACTATGTTTATTTATGAAGTATTTTTGAACATGGATAAACCGAAATACGAATCCTTAATATTTATTCTTTTGTTTCACTGGATTCGTTTTCTTTAAAAATATTTTTCATCATCCTCAGTCCTAAATGATGATATTAAATGATGATATTACTGAATATCTTTGACCTGTAGTGCAAAGATGGTTGATTTTCTTATGAATATCTTTGGCCCGTAGTGCAAAGATGTACAGGTGTTGAGATGAACATGACCAACTGATGAATATCTTTGGCCTGTAGTGCAAAGATGAATATTTGATTTATGATGTATATTGATTGATGTTACAGGGATAAAATATTGATGATGGATTTTTAAATTCATAGATAATAGTAGATTTCATTCTCTACTTAATTCTTCTATGAATTATTATTTTCGCTGCGAATCTTGATCTGAAACTTGTTGTCTATTATATTCTATCAGATTTTTCCCTGTTGAAGACTAACGATAATTTGTTCTATATTATCTTAGTCATAATGTGAGACCCCAAAGTTTATGAATAAAGATTTAAATTTCTCAAATTTTTTTTTTTGAATATTATGGTGTGGATTTGATATAATGTTATAGTTGTGGGTAATATTTATAAATTTTACAAAGTACGCAATTTGTTATATAATATTCGATTGGTCGGGGAATATTCATTTTAACAGGGAATATTAAATGCGACCAAGACAATCATCGTGAACCCCACAACGGAATTATTGTTAGATTGAGAAAATAATAAAAATATTTTATGAAAATAATGGCGGAAGTTTTACCGTTAAAACTGTTGAACTACTCGGTAGTAAAAGTATAGTAATACGCGTGGTTGCATAGTAGCACACGGTATTGATTATTGATGCTTACGTTAGAAGTCACTCAGTTTTGTTCAATTATTGCTTCAGTAATTGTTGCATAGTATCTCGCGTTATTTGATTCAATTATTGTCGATATTTTATATATTATTAAATCAATAATTGAGATAACAAAGTTATTAATATTATTATTTGCAATATTTACGATGTATAGAAGTTCTGCCAATGAGAGGTTTGGTCACCTAATTGCGCGCCAATAGGGAGAAATCCTTATTGGAAAGTCCCTATTTCACTGAACGACACAGTGGCCGATTAATAGTGTGAATTATAATAATGATGATGAAGTTTTTTTATTAGTATTATTAATGTAATAAAATAGAGAAGCTTTTTATATAAAATGTAATACTTTTATAAAGTTATTCATTTTATCGTACTATAAATAGAATATATTATATTCTATTACGATAGTAGTGTTTTCATATAGTAAAATCATTTTATATAAAATGTAATACTTTTATAAAGTTATTTGTTTTATTAGACAATAATTAGAATATATTTTATTTTATTTAAAAGATTTTGTTTTATTAGAATATTTTATAGTAAACCAACTGACAAATTTTAAAAGTAAATCAATCTGACCGCTTGAGAATTGAATTCTTATTCAGGTCCATTCTTCTATAAATAGAAGCTCATTCCTTCATTATTTCTTACGAATTCACTGAAACTCTAGAGAGAGAAACTATAGAGAGAAAGAAGAAAAGTATTCTACTACTTCACTACTCCTATATCAAGTTTCTTCTAAGGTAAGGGGTATTATTTCTTTCGTATTCATGAAGAGAACTTTTGTTATTCCATTCTTTATTATTCATTGGAATAACTCAGATACGCTGAGCTACCCTATACTTGGTTAAATTCTTCTCATTATTCCATTCTTTATTATTATGTTGGAATAACTTGTATATCTGGCACCGCATACATGGTGAAATTCTTCATTATTCCATTCTTTATTTGGAATATCCCAGCCGGTGCGTATTACGCTTTGACACGGTTCCATTAATTATTATTATGTTGAATAACCGGTTTGGCGATTTATCGCATGCATACGGTGATTTCTGTTGTTATTCCATTCTTTATTATTCTCATTGGAATATCCCGCTTGTCATGCGAATTTTGCCCGACTGGTTCCGTTCTTTATTATTACGTTTAATATCCATGCGTGCGTTTTACGCATGACCGGTTCCATTCTTTATTATTACTGTTGGGAATAACATGTCTGCATGCGATCTATCGCATCGCACGGTGAATCCTTCATTTATTCCATTCTTTATTATTCTCGTGGAATAACTCCGTCATGTGGATTACCACATGCATGGTGAATGATCCTTTGTATTCATTCCTTATTAAATTGTGGAAATGATCTCATCACGTGGATTACCGCATGGCGGGCAAAAATCCATTTGCAGTTTCATATATTCTATTATACTCAGTTGGTTAAAGTTTTGGCTTCTATACTCCATAAAATTAGTAGAATATCCTGGATATTTGCGCTTCATCCAGTATCTTTTCATGAAAATATTCTTCTGAGCATTCTTAAATTTTACTCTACAAAGAAGTATCGTGTTGACAATTTGGACATTATTGGTTCCTGGATAAATTAATTCTTAAACTTGTTTTATTAAATTCTTATATCATTGTCATCATCCTCATATTTATATTATGTTAAAAGTCATTTGTGGCCTGTAGTGCATAAATGGACTTGGTATGATTATGACCAGGGATTATTCGGTATAATCATGACCGTAATGTTACAAATGATGTGGTTAATGTCCTCATTGGCTCGTAGAGTATTGATGGACAGTTGTTGGCACGATCATGACTATTGATGAATACACGAATATCCTCGGCCGTGGTGCATGGATAATTTGAGGTTGTGATACTAATGAATATCCTTGGTCGTAGTGTAGGGATGATGTGGATTATTTATTAAGTCGAGTCCCAAATGATAAAAGTGATTAAAACCTTTTAAATCATAAAAGATAGTAGATTTTATTCTCTACTTGACTTTTTAATGGATTGCTTGTTCACGCTATGCTTAAACTTGATGTTTGTTGCATTTTATCAGTTTAACACTGTTGAAGGCTAACGATAATTTATTCTGCATTATCTTAGTCATAATATTTCTTACTGGGCTAGTTAAGCTCACCCCCTTTCTTTCATTGTTCTCTTCAGAAAATGAGAACGTAGCAGGGACTAGTCGGGGAACGTAGCAGCTCACCCCCTTTTTGTTCCATTTTTCTTCTCAGGAAGCGAGAATGTAGCGGGTACTAGTCGGGGTATGGAATGATGGTTCTAGAAGTTGTCATAGTAGTCCTCACTATTTTATAAAATAGTGTATCAATAATTGTAATGAGGACTTATTTGAGTGTGGATATTGTCTAGATGACAATATTTGTATTTAAACTCACAGTTTATGTGTTGTCGTATTTTGCACGACAATTGTATTAATAAAGTTGTAGTTGTTTACGTACCATGTATTTGGCGACTCGTAATGGGTGTTGTATACCAATTTTGGGGCGCCACAGTTAGTATCGAGCTTAGGGATATGATCTCTGGCGAGATCGGGGATAGAACTAGGAGGGAGAGACAGTAAATCCTTCACTAAAGTGTGTCCTACCTAAGCTTATTTGTTGGTTGGTCGAAATATAGGGATATTATGTGATATGTTAATTTCTTTAATTAACCCTTGTTTTATGACAGTGATTTAAGAATGTCAACTGAGAATGTTAATAGTAGAGCAAATGAGACCGTGGAGACACCTTTACTCACCAACAAGGAGAACGTGCAACAGCGGTGCAATGTTCCTCCCAGAACAACACCACCGATCGACGATGAACGATGGGATGTTTAGAAGCTTTTTGCGCTTCATGCAAAATCGACGAGGAGACTCGTGTTCAAAATACAGTGAAAATGATAAAGAACGCATTGCGGTTTATCACAGATCAAGCGCCTTCAAAGAGTTGGGACCACGAGTGCAGGGAAAGTCGGATCCGATTAAAAGCGAGACGCGTGGTCAAGCAAATTACCAAGATATTCGACGTCTTGGGATGCACGGAGGAACAAAAGGTTCCATTCGCCACCTTTATGTTCCGTGAACGAGGCAGACATCTGGTGGGAATCTGTGAAGCGTACCCATCTAGCCGCACTCAAAGATGCCTTGGGAAACGTTTGAATCGTTCAATGACAAATACTTTCCGAAAGTATTCGGCATATGAAGGAGGTAGAGTTTATTAGACCGAAGCGAAACAACACGACGGTGTCCTAAGCACGAGGCGAAGTTCATGAGTTATCCAGATCGCACCTCATTTGGTGGAGAATGAGGAACGTATGACGCGGATGTTTCTGAGAGGTTTGAAGCCCGACATACGTCAGTATCTCATTTCTCATAAATTTTCTCTATATTCAGATGTTGTCAACAGGGCTCAATTATTAGAGCGAGATAACGAGTGCGTTCAACCGAGGGACCACAACTAGGGTCATATGGGTGATGTGATCATCGAACAACGATAACCAAAGGGAAAGAAAAATACTGGACAAAAGCGGTAACCACCCGTGGAAAGAATCGGTTCTAAGGGAGGAGAACGACCACCACTATATCTTATAAATCTTTGGGGAAAAAAGGACATATCAGCCCAAACTGCCCACAACAGTTCAAGGTATGTTATAATTCTCTAAAGGAAGGACATATCGCTCGAGATTATACAGTAGCAAAACCAAGTCCAGTGGGGATGGTGACTTAAAAGACTGTCCCAAAAAAGTCAAAGTCAACGGTTCTTGGAAGAGCATATGCCGTGACTGGTCAAAATGCGAGGAACCCAAACGAGGTGATCACGGGTAAGCTAATCATAAATTCTTGCGAAGTTTATACCTTACTAGATACTGGTGCTACCCATTCATTTATCTCTCCTGCTTGTGCTCAACGTTTAAACTTGACTCCGGAGAAATTAGACTTTGACTTATCTGTGGAGACTCCGTTAGGAGAAACTTTCATTACATCCACTGTTTATAAATCCTATTTGATCCAAGTTGGCACCATCACATTACCTGTTGATCTTATCTCTTTAAAGATACTTGCTTTTGATGTGATTTTAGGGATTGATTGGTTAACTACTCATCATGCCAAAATTGATTATTTTCGTAAGGTTGTTTTAGTTTTCATATTCCTAACCAACCTGTTGTACGAATTCGAGCAAGTAAACCACTAAAATCAATCACTGTCATATCAAGTCATAAAGCTATTCTTTTATTGAAAAACGGATGTCAAACTTTCTTAGCCCATGTTATGGATTTGAATAAAGACATGTCAGATTTGAATAATATTCCTATTGTTAGTAAATTTCCTGACGTATTTCCTGAAGAACTTCCCGGTCTACCCCCAGAACGTGAAGTTGAATTCTTTATTGACTTTGAACCTGGTACAAAGCCCATTTCTAAAACCCCCTATCGAATGGCTGCAATTGAACTTCAGGAGTTAAAGGTCCAACTACAGGAGTTGTTGGACATCGGTTTTATTCGTCGTAGTTCATCTCCTTGGGGTGCTCCTGTTTTATTTGTAAAGAAGAAAGACGGGAGTATGCGACTTTGTATTGACTATCGAGAATTGAATCATGTCACCATCAAGAATAGGTATCCGCTACCTCGCATTGATGACCTGTTTGACCAGTTGCAATGAGCACAAGTCTTTTCAAAGATCTATCTTTGTTCTGGATATCATCAGCTGAAGATTAGAATTGAGGATATTCCAAAGACTGCCTTCAAAACTCGGTACGGGCATTATGAATTCTTAGTCATGTCTTTTGGATTGACTAATGCTCCTGCGGCTTTCATGGATATGTTAAACCGAGTATTCAAGGAATATTTGGATCAGTTCGTTTTAACAGGGAATATTCGTACGATGGCATAATCATTGGTGGACCCCACAACGGAAGTATTGTCGTAGTTAAAAAACGATAGAATTATCTTTTTATAAAAATAATGGCGAAAGTATTACCGTTAAAACTGCTGAACTACTCGGTAGTAAAAGTACATTAATACGCGTGGTTGCATAGTAGCACACGGTATTGATTATTGATACTTACGTAAGAAGTCACTCGGTTATACTCAATTATTGTTACAGTAATTGCTGCATCATATCTCTCATATTATTGATTCAATTATTGTCACAAAGATCATCTGCATAATATGTTATATTATTAAATCAATAATTGAGACGACAAAGTTATTCATATTATTATTTGCAATATTGACAATGTCTAGAAGTTCTATCAAGAAGAGGTTTGGTCACCTAATTGCGCGCTAATAAGTTGAAATCCTTATCGGAAAGCCCCCTTTTTCCTGGGAACTACCTGATTGTTAAATATTGTGAGTTATAATATTAATGATGAATAAGTTCCCGTTGATTAAAGATGAAATTGATAGTTCCATTGTGTTGGAATTATTAGTGTTAGTGGAAATAGACATTTATTTCGATAGTAATTGATGTCTAGAAGTTATATTGACCAACCGGGTAATTAATCGGGTAAATGAGCAATTAATTGCTATTAATTCACATGATTATAACTATTTGTTCACATGTGTGTACTATTGATTCACATTCTTGTACTATTAGGGGAGTTGGTTCAAGATTGATAATACTTGCATGACTAAGTTAAAAATAGAGGTATAGATGGAGGTACTATACTGTAATTCGTATTTTCACATGATTATAACTATTGAGTCACATGATTGTACTATTAATTCACATTATTTAGTATTAGGGGAGGTGGTGCAAGTTTGATAATACTTGCAGGACTAAATTAAAAATGAAAGAAAAGTTGAAGGTATTATACTGTAATATTTTGAGCCCCAAAACGTGCAATTATCGAAACTATATTTTCCTATAAATAGAAGCTCATTTTTCCTTCATTTCTCACCAATTCACTAAAGCTTTATAGCAATTATTAAAGAGAGAAATTATAGAGAGAAAGAAGAAGAGAAGTCTGGTACCTCACTATTCCAATATGTAGTTTCTTCTAAGGTAAGGGGTATTATTTCTTTCGTATGTATAAAGAGAGCTATTGTTATTCCATTCCTTATTATTCTGTTGGAATAACATGTATACGCGGACTACCGTATACATGGTGAAATTCTTCTGTTATTCCATTCTTTATTTTTATTTTGGAATATCACGTGCATGCGGATTCGCACGACACGGTTCCATTCTTTATTATTCTGCTGGAATAACTTTTGCATGCATGCGGTTTATCGCATGCCCGTGAATTCTATTGTTATTCCATTCTTTATTATTCATTTGGAATATCCATGCCTATGCGGATTACGCATGACCAGTTCCATTCTTTATTATTCTGCTGGAATATCATATGCATGCGGATTACGGCGTGACCTAGTTCCATTCTTTATTATTCAGTTGGAATAACCTGTCTACGCGAACTACCGCATGCATGGTGAATTCTCCTGTTATTCCATTCTTTATTATTCTGTTGGAATAACCTGTCCATGTGGATTACCACATGCATGGTGAATGATCCTTCGTATTCATTCTTTATTAAATTGTGGAAATAATCTGTCTACATGGATTACCGCATGGCGGGTGAAAATCCATTTGCAGTTTTGTAATTTTTCTGACCCTAAAAAATTCTGGAAAATTTTGAAATGATAATTTGATAAGTTTTCTAGATTGTGTCTAAAAATGGCGATTTTTGGATGTATAGATTAGGAGTTATGAATTTTATGAGAAAAGACTATTTTAAAAGTAAACCCTTATAACTCCTTGTGGTTAACTCCAAAATTGGTGAAATTTTTATTGGGAGTATATGTATATAACAGAGTATACCTCAGTAAATTTGAATTTTGGACAAAAAGTACAATTATGATAAATGTCTAAATATTCTAAGAAGCTTTGGCCGTATGAAAAATATAGCAAATGAATTTTAAAAATTTCGATAAAAATATATGTTCAATATGGGACTATATTCTGCTAAATCCCAGAAAAGAAATATTTTTGGAACTGATTTGGTATTTTTCATGAAAATGAACTAGTTATGAGTAAATGAATTAAATATGTTATATGAAGTAACAAAATTAGAAAATAGGATTTTATGGCTTGGGAATCCTATATATAGGTATATACTGATTTTTGATGAGGAATTTGATCATTGGTGATGAAATCTTATGAGTATGACATTTTGAATGATTAAATGCATTATTTGGTAAAGTGTAAATAATTGAAATAAATTGTTTATAAGTTTAAGAAGTGATTAAAATATTGTTATAATATTAATAATATTAGATTATGAATTTATTAAGTGATTGATAATATTTGGATAAATTTAAAGCCTTTAATATTTATCCTTGTTTTTCTTTTGATTAATGCTTATATCATTGTCATCATCCTCATGCTTATATTGTGATGAAAGTCATCTTTGGCTTACGTGCAAAGATGGACTGTTGATTATTGATTTTACAATTGTATATCTTTGGCTCACGTGCAAAGATGGATCTGCTGATTATTAGGGTTTTACAAATTGATATCTTTGAAACTACGTCTGAAGGATGAACTGTTGATTATTAGTTTTACAGATTGTATATCTTTGGCTTACGTGCAAAGATGAACTATTGATTGATGAGTATCTTTGGCTTATATGCATAGATGAACTGTTTATTGGTATGATTATGACCAGGGATCATTTGGTATAATCATGACCTGTAATGTTATAGATGATGTGGTAAACGTCCACATTGGCTCGTAGTGCATTGATGGACAGTTATTGGTATGATTATAACCAGAGATTATTCGGTATAATCATAACCATTGATGATTACATGAATATCCTTAGCTGTAGTTCAGGGATGATTCGATGATGTGAATTATTTATTAAGTTGAGTCTCAGCAATAAAATATTGATTATTCACTTTTAATTCGTAAAAGATAGTAGATATCATGCTCAACTTGGCTCTTCTAAAATACAGTTGTATGTCTTTGGTCTGTAGTGCAAAGATGAATTGTTAATGAATATCTTTGGCCGTAGTGCAAAGATGAATTTATTAGTATGATTATGAGCAGGAATTTTGATTTGGTATAACCATGATTTTTGATGTTTCAGGTGAAGATAGGTGATGAAAATTATCTTCGTCCTAGGTGCGAAGAGGAATTTAGAATCATAATTATGATTATGAGTTATTCATATGATTGTGGACAGGAATTGTTGATTGATGTTACAGTGATAAAACATTATTGGTGGACTTTTAACATGAAGAAGATAATAGATCTGATGGTCTATTTGACTCTTCTAATGGATTGCTTCGTTCACCGCAACTATGGTTGAAAAGTTTTATCATCTACCATATGTTTTAAATCTCCGATTTATTATCGATGAAGGCTATTGATGATGTAGATTATCTTTAGTCATGATATTCTTTATTTGGCTAGTTGTGCTCACCCTTTTTGCTTCACAATTCCTTTCGTGTAATAAGAGTGTAAATACTGGGTTTGAAATGGGATAATCGGGAAATAGTGTGATGGTCCGAGATCGTCAAGTTTCTCAATACATTATAAAACGACATACGTACATGCAAATGATAATTGTATTGAGGACCTAAGATGTGTGTGTCGTATTTTATACGCCACTTAATAATTGATTTTGGCGAACAACAATAGGGTGATGAGAACCCACTTTGAAAGCGCCAAAAGTGCACCTCATTGAATGAATTTGATAGTAATCTTCTCGCTCTTCTTTGGGGTCTTAAAATATTTCTTCTTTGTATTTTATATGGCATTGTAACAATTTGAGTTTGATACTGCATCTACGAGACAATATTGTATTAAAACTCATAGCTTATGTGTTTTCGTACTCGCATCTGCGGCAGCTCAACAACAGTATAAATGAAGTTTGTATGTGATTTTTATAGTATGATATCTGGCAACTCAGAATGGGTCGTGTGGACTTATTTTGGGGGCGTCACACATAGTGCATGGATAATTCGATGATGTGATTGGCAGGATCATGACCATTAGTTAACAGTTGAATGTCTTTGGCCGTAGTGCACTAACAGACAATTGATTGGTATGATCATGACCATTGGTTTTATAGTTGAATATTTTTGGCCCGTAGTGCAAAGGTAGACAACTGATTGGTATGATCATTGTTATTACATTTGAATATCTTTAGCCTCTGGGGTAAGGATATTGAGTAAACGTTCTATTAAGCCTTTGTGGCAAGGAGAAACTGTTGATTTACATGATTATAAATATGAATTGTGGATTTAACTATAATCTTTAGTGGTTCAAATGAAGACAGGTGATGAGAGTTCTTTTTGTCTTGGGTATAACAAAGAACTGTTGATGAGTATTACCGGAATGAAATATTAACGATGGACTTTTAATCTAGAGGAGATAGTAGACATTATGTTCTACTTGACTCTTCTAATGGATTGCTTGTTCCGCTGCAGTTGTTGATCTAAAACTTGTTGTCTATTATATTCTATCAATTATTATACTGTTGAAGGCTAAGGATAATTTATTCTGCATTATCTTAGTCATAATATTTCTTACTGGGCTAGTTGAGCTCACCCTTTTCTTTCATTGTTCTCTTTAAGAAATGAGAATATAGCTGGGACGAGTCGGGGAATGGAGTGATGGTCCAGGATAAGTGGTTGTAGTAGTCATCATTATTCTGTGAAATAGTGTGATAATAATTTTTAATGAGGACTCCATTGAGAGTGGATATTATCTAGAAGGCAATATTCTTGTTTAAACTCTCAGCTATGTTTTGTCGTATATTACCCGACAGTTGTATAATTAAGTTTGTATTTGATTTATGTACCATGTATTTGACGATTCAAGATGGGTGATGTATACTTGTTTTGGGGGCGTCACATCATAAGTGTCTAAGAATTGAGAATAATATTGATGAGAATAGTGATGCCGTTTCTTTTGAGTTGGAGAATTTGACAGAGGCCATACAGAACCGTCGTCTTAACTTTTAGTGACAGACAACATATAGCGACGGACAACATATAACGATAGACCGATCCTATAGCGATGGACCGAATCGTCGCCCGGTCTGTCGCTAAAGAGGGTATGCAAGGTATATTAGATAGGGGGTAGGCAAGGTATGTTATATGTGTGTGTGTGTGTGTGTGACTCAAAAGTACAAAAGTATTAAACAAAAGTAGACTCGGGGGCGCTGCCCCCGAACCCCAGCCAAATTATTTATAGCTTAGTAATAATTTCGACCCCACTAAAAAATGTGTCTGGCTTTGCCATTGCGTAACAACATATCCGGGATGCATGTTGTGAATCAAACAAATCTTTTGTGCATTGTGTGATTGAATTGTTACCATCTTACATATTAATTTCTGACACAACAAATTAATTTACTAAAAATTCAAAAAGACCTCAGATAAAATTTTGAATGGTAATAATATATTCAACCTTCCTTCTAGATTATTATTGGACTTTCAGTAATGATAGCTAATTAGACAATTTATTTAGTTTTTTTAAATGAAATTTTATAGGATTGTACAATATAATTTTGCAAACCTTTTTCTATATAAATTACACAATTTCTATTTACTTACTTAGAATTTTTTGAGTTAAACCTATCTATGCTAGGAAAGTGTGATCCACAAAATTAAACTGACACGTATGTGATGTAACTGTTTAATGTTTATATGAAATAATGTTTATCAATTAATCCCTAAAAATCCAGCAAACAAAAGGGAAAAAAAAGAAGAACTCATTGGAAGTGATTTTGGAAGTTCTCGATACTATTTTCCAATAGACATTGAATTCTGATTTTTGGGATGGAGGTATTGTTGTTTATGTAATAACCTTATTTTTTTATAAAATATTTTTATTTATATGAATTTATAACCCCAAATTTTATGAATAAAGAATAATTTTCTCGAAATATTTTTTTTGAGTATTAAGGTGTGGATTTGTTATAATGTTATAGTTATGGGTAATATTTATAAATTTTGCAAAGTAACCTAGTTGTTATAAAATATTCAATTGGCCGGGGAATATTCGTTTTAACAGGAAATATTCGTACGACGACACAATCATTGGTGGACCCCACAACGGAATTATTGTCGAAATGAGAAAACGACAGAAATACCTTTTTATAAAAATAACGGCGAAAGTTTTACCGTTAAACTACTGAAATACCCGGTGGTAAAAGTATATTAATACACGTGATTGCATAGTAGCACACAGTATTGATTATTGATGCTTATGTGAGAAGTCACTCAGTTTTATTCAATTATTGTCACAGTAATTATTGCATAGTATCTCACGTTATTTGATTCAATTATTGTTACAATATTTTATATCATTAAATCAATAATTGAGATAACAATTTATTCATTTTATTATCTGCATAATTAACAATGTCTAGAAAATTTTGTCTAGAAAAGGAGTTTAGTCACCTAATTGCGCGCTAATAGGGAGAAATCCTTATCGGAAAGCCCCCTCTTTCCTAGGAACGATCTGGTTGTTAATATGCTAGTTTTAATAATGATGAATAAATGTTGTTAAAAATATTGAGGGGATTTTATATGAAGTATTTATTGTAAATTTTGCTTATTTTATGGACCTCCCATTTACTCATTTTTCAAAATAATCGGTAGAAAGTTATTCGGTATATATATATATATATATATATTTATAATATACATATTATAATAAATTTTGTTTTTTTATGAAAAATAGAATATATTATATTTTATTATGTATAGTGTCTGCATAATGATTGCATAGTAAATTCAGAAAAAAAAAATCAGCCGAATTTGCGTTGCCCGTGAGTATGTTATTGTGCACACGTGATTTTCTAAATTTAAATAGTATATTTCCCTTCTCGTATAGATAGGATGCTCAGTTTAGAAAAGAAAATCACAGCAGAATCAAAGAATTCTTCTTCTATAATATTGAGCGTATTTATTTCGAGTTTTAAGAAGCTTTGAGTGTAAAAAATAGTGAAAGTTTTCTTCAAGAATATTCCCGCTATACCAGCTAGAATACTCTTCTTTTTAAGGTAAGAGGTATTATTTATTTTATATTCGCTTACGATATTATTTTTCGTATTCGTAAGAAAATTTATTGCGTTCAATATTCGCAAGAAATATTATCTTCATTTAATATTTGTAAGGAATATT
This sequence comes from Panax quinquefolius, assembly GCA_020205615.1. NCBI lineage: Eukaryota > Viridiplantae > Streptophyta > Magnoliopsida > Apiales > Araliaceae > Panax > Panax quinquefolius. Next base: position 29,001,526 of record CM035154.1, read on the forward strand.
ATCTTCGTTCGATATTCGTAAGAAATATTATTTTCGTTCAACAGTTGTAAGGTATGTTATTTTGTTCAATATTCGTAACAAATAATATTTTCTTCCATACTCTATAGTATGTAAGTAATATTATTTCGTTTCAGATTCCGAATTCTACTCATTTTATTAAAGTATGACTTCTATACTCCTTGAAATTAGTAGAATATCCTTGAAATTTGCGCTTCATCTAGTATCTTTTCATGAAAATATTATTCTGAGCATTCTTGATAATTTTTAATTTTTTATGTCGGAGTACTATTCACGGGGTACTATTTACCCAAGGTACTATTTATGACAAAAATTGATTTCTTTTTGGTCCAAATCATTTTTGATACATTATTATTCTTGAATTTTACTCCACACAGCAGTATCATGTTGACAATTTAGATATTCTTGAATTTTGGATAAATTAATTTATAAAATCTTTAATATTTATCCTTGATCTCGTTTGATTGAATTTTTATATCATTGTCATCATCCTCATGCTTATATTGTGATGAAAGTCATCTTCGGCCAAGGGGGCAAAGATGAACTGTTGATTGGTATGATTATGACCAGGAATTATTCGATGTAATCATGACCTATAATGTTACAAGTGATGTGGATTATTAAGCTGAGTCTCAGCGACAATTGTTGGTATGATCATAACCATGTGTTCTCTTCAACCAAGGGTGCAAAGATGAATTGTTGTTTGGCATGTTCATGACCATTTGTGAAAACACGAATATCCTTGGCCCGTAGTGCATGGATAATTCGTGGTCGTGATACTAATGAATATCATTAGCCCGTAGTGCATGAATAATTCAGTGATGTGGATTATTTATTAAAGCTGAGTCTCAGCGATAAAATTGATGATAAACTTTTAAATCATAGAAGATAGTAGATATCATGCTCTACTTGACTCTTCTAATGGATTGCTTATTCCGTTGTAGTTGTTGATCTAAACCTTGTTGTCTATTGTATTCTATCAGTTGTTATACTTTTGAAGGCAAAGAAAAATTTGTTCTGCATTATCTTAGTCATAATATTTCTTACTGGACTAGTTGAGATCACCCTTTCTTTTACTGTTTTCTTCAGGAAATGAGAATATAGCTGGAACTAGTCGGGAAATGGATTGACGGTCCAGATGGTTGTTTTCGTAGTCCTCACTATTTTGTGAAATAGTGTGATAATAATTGTAATGAGATTGAATTTGAGTTTGGATATTGTCTAGGAGATAATATTTTTATTAAAACTCACAACTTATGTTTTGTCGTATTTTGCACGACACTTGACAGTTGTATAAGTTAAGTTTGTATTTGGATTCTGTACCATGTATTTGACGACTCAAAATGGGTGATGTATAACTATTTTGGGGGCGTCACATTTGGTATCAGAGCTTAGAGATATGATCCGTAGCTGAGATGTGAGACTAGAACTAGGAGGGGAGAGACGGGTAATTCCTTCGCTAGTATGACCTACCTAAGTTTATTTGTTATTTAATTGGTCAGTTAGAATATAGGGATATTATGTGGCATGTCAATTAACCCTTGTTTTGTGACAGTAAAATGGCATCTAAAAATATTGAGATAAGCAATTGAGTACATGAGACCGTTGAATCACCGATGATCAATAAATAGGATAATGTGCATCAAGAAGGCAATAATCCTCCTGTAAACAAAAACACCGACCAAATGATGAACGATGGTACGTTTAGGAGTTTTCTCAAATTCATGCAAAACCAAACGAGAGAGACTCCTGTTTAAAATATAGGTGAAAACACTGGTAACTCACGGCTGGTTATCGCTAAGCAGTTCAAGGATCTGGGACCACCGGAGTTTTTGGGAAAGCCAGAACCACTTAAGGCGGAGACGTGGATAAAGAAGATCACTAAGATATTTGATGTCTTGGAATGCTCAGAGGAGCAAAAGGATCCCTTTGCCACCTTTATGTTGCGTGAAGAAGCAGATTACTGATGGAAATCTGTAACACGTACTCAACCTGCCACACTAAAGATGTCTTGGGAGAAGTTCCAAGAATTTTTAAACGACAAGTACTTTCTTGAAAGTATTCGTCACATGAAGGAGGTTGAATTCATCAAGTTGGAGAAAAACAATATGACCGTATCGCAATACGAGGCTAAATTTGTCGAGTTATCTCGGTTTACATCCCATTTGGTAAATAATAAGGAGAGAATGACGCGAATGTTTCTGCGAGGTTTGAAACCCGAAATAAGTCAATACCTCATTTCTTACAAACTTTGCTTGTATTCAGATGTTGTGAATAGGGCTCAGTTATTAGAACATGATTATGAGTCAGCTCAACCAAAAGGCAACGACCAATAACACAATAATAATCGTACCGGTGGCAACGACCATCGGAGCAACGATAACCATCGTGGAGGAAATTATCATGCTAGAAATGGTAACCACTTCGGTGGAAATCATGGCCAAGATAATAGGAAAGGTTAACTAAGTGAAAACAACTTCAAGAAGAGAAGGTTCAATAATGATGGAAAGACAGCAGCACGAGCACCCATTTCAAAGGAAGAAGAACGACCATTGGTCGTATGTTTCAAATGCGGACAGGAGGGACACATCCGTCCAAACTGTACGCAGCAACCCAAAGTGTGTTTCAATTACGGAAGAAAAGGTCATTTAGCCCAATTTTTTCGTGTAGTGAAGTCAAGTCCAGCTGGGATGGAGACGCCAAAGGATGTTCCAGACAAGTCAAAGTTGGTAGTTTAAGTGAGAGCGTTTATCGAGGAACCTGAACGAAGTTATCACGAGTAAGTTAATTATTAACTCTTGTGAAGTCTATACTTTATTCGATATCGGTTCTACCCACTCTTTTATTTCACCTACTTGCGTTTAACATTTAAATTTGACTCCAGAAAAATTAGAACTTGACTTATTTGTTGAAACTCCGTTAGAAGAAACCTTCATTACATCCATTATTTATAAGTCTTATTTAATTCCAATCGGTACCCTCACGTTACCTGGCGATCTTATCTCTTTGAAAATACTTGCATTTGATGTGATTTTAGGAATAGATTGGTTAACTACTCATCATGCTAAAATTGATTATTTTTGTAAGGTTGTTAGTTTTCATATTCCTAACCAACCTGTTATGCGAATTCAAGCAACCAAACCACTAAAGTCAATCACTGTCATATTAAGCCATAAGTAAAGAGCCCCAAACTTTTTGCTGGTGACTTCCAAGTCTTGGAATGCACCGAAGCCAAACTTTACGTAGGGGACGCCGTGAATAACGGTGACAAGTTGATAGGTATCAATGTGACATGTTATCCAAGTCTTGGATGAGAGTCAAAGTTTTGAATAATATTTTCTATCGTTAATAAATTTTCTGACGTATTCCCTGTAGAACTTCCTAGCCTACCCCCATAGCGTGAACCATAATTTTGTATCGACCTCGAAGCCGGTACAAAACCCTCAAATATTTCTTCACCCAAAACGAACGTAGCATGCGCCAAAGACGTTGGCTCGAGCTGTTGAAGATTACGATCATACCATTTAATAACGTCGTGGAAGAGCGAACGTGGTAGCTGACGTGTTGAGTAGAAGATCGTATGCGGTTACGAGTGTGACGTTGTTAACACAAAGACCCATTTGTATGATTTAAAAAGGATGGAGATAGAGTTAAAGACTCCAAGAACCTACGTGAAGATAGCGAATATACGATTAGAACCGACTTTAATGGATAAAGTTAAAGCCGCTCAAGCTACAGACTCAGAGCTGATGAATGTGAAAAAGAAGGTTCAAGAAAGCGTTATTATAGAAGCAAGAATCGACGAAGAGAGGAAATCTCAACCCTCGATTTTATTGGTCCATTTGAAATCCTCGATCGAGTAGGAACTGTGGCCTATAGACTCGCCTTACCGCTAAGTATGTCGCGTGTTCATAACGTTTTTCACGTATCGATGTTACGTAAATATGTGGACGACCCGAACTACATTATTGAATTAGAACTAGACGAGATAACAGAAGATTTAACGTATGAAGAGATACCTGTTAAAATCTTGGATAAGAAGGAACATATTCTACACTCAAAGGTTATACCTCAAGAGTTAGAATCTGAAATAAAATCAAGGTATTCTCATCTCTTTGATATACCAGGTACGTACGTCAATTTCAAGGACGAAATTTCATAAGAAAGGGAGGTTGTAAGACCCCAAATTTTATGAATAAAGATTAATTTTCTCGAAATATTTTTTTTGAGTATTTAGGTATGGATTTATAATAATGTTATAGTTGTGGGTAATATTTATAAATTTTGCCAAGTAAAAAATTTGTTATAAAATATTCGATTGGTCGGAGAATATTCGTTTTAACAGAGAATATTCGTACACCGGCACAATCATTGGTGGACCCCACAACAAAATTATTGTCGGAATGAGAAAACGACAGAAATATCTTTTTATAAAAATAACGGCGAAAGTTTTACCGTTGAACTTTTGAAATACCCGGTGGTAAAAGTACATTAATACGCGTGGTTGCATAGTAGCACATGGTATTAATTATTGATGCTTACTAAGAAGTCACTCAGTTTATTTCAATTATTGCTACAGTAATTGCTGCATAGTATCTTACGTTATTTGATTTAATTATTATCACAATAATTTATATTATTAAATCAATAATTGAGATGACATGTTATTCATATTATTATCTGCATAATTAACAATGTCTAGAAAGTTCTGTCGAGAAAAGGAGTTTGTTCACCTAATTGTGCGCCAATAAGGAAAAATCCTTATCGGAAAGCCCCCTAGCTCTTTCCTGGGAACGATCTGGTTGATAATATTGCGGGTTATAATAATGATGAGTAAATATTGTTTAAAATATTGAGGGATTTTTATGAAGTATTTGTTGTAAATTTTGCTTATTTTATGGACCCCCATTTATCCATTTTTTAAAATAATCGGTAGAAAGTTATTCGGTATATATATAATAATAATAATAATAATAATAATAATAATAATAATAATAATAATAATAATAATAGGTGGGGGCCACATGTGGGACCCACATGTTGAAAAATGAATGTTAGGGGGAGGATTTCAAAGGTTGTCACGGGAGGTGTACTAAATTTATTATATGTATATATTTATAATATATATATATATTATAATAAGTATTATTTTTTATGAAAAATAGAATATATTATATTTTATTATGCATAGTATTTGCATAGTATCTGCATAGTGATTTTATAGTAAATTCAGAAAAAAATTCAGCCGAATTTGCTTTGCCCGTGAGTATGTTACCGTGCACACGTGATTTTCTAAATTTAAATAGTATCCTTCACTTCTCCTATAAATAGGATGCTCAGTTTAAAAAAGAAATCACACCAGAATCAGAGAATTCTTCTTCTATAATATTGAGCGTATTTCTTTCGAGTTTTAGGAAGCTTTGAGTGTAGAAAATAGTAAAAGTTTTCTTCAAAAATATCCCCGCCATACTAGTTGGAATACTCTTCTTTTTAAGGTAAGAGGTATTATTTATTTCATATTCGCTTACGATATTATTTTTCGTATTCGTAAGAAGTTTTATTTCGTTTAATATTCGAAAGAAATATTATCTTCATTTAATATTCGTAAGGAATATTATCTTCGTTCAATATTCGTAAGGAATATTATTTTCGTTCAACAGTTGTAAGGGATGTTATTTTTGTTCAATATTCGTAAGAAATAATATTTTCTTCCATACTCTATAGTATGTAAGTAATATTATTTCGTTTCAGATTCCGAATTTTACACTCATTTTGTTAAAGTATGGCTTCTATACTCTTTGAAATTAGTAGAATATCCTTGAAATTTGCACTTCATCTAGTATCTTTTCATGGAAATATTATTCTGAGTATTCTTGATAATTTTTATTTTTTTATGCCAGAGTATTATTCACGGGGTACTATTCCCGAAGTACTATTCACAAGGTATAATTCACTCGGGTACTATTCACCCGGGGTACTATTCATGATAAAAATTGATTTATTTTTTGTCCAAATTATTTTTGATACATTATTATTCTTGAATTTTACTCCACAAAGCAGTATCATGTTGACAATTTAGATATTCTTGAATTTTGGATAAATTAATTTATAAAATCTTTAATATTTATCCTTGATCTCGTTTGATTGAATTTTTATATCATTGTCATCATCCTCGTGCTTATATTGTGATGAAAGTCATCTTCGGCGAAGGGTGTAAAGATGAATTGTTGATTGGTATGATTATGATCAGGGATTATTCGGTGTAATCATGACCTGTAATATTACAAGTGATGTGGATTATTAAGCTGAGTCTCAGCGACAGTTGTTGGTATGATCATGACCATACGTTCTCTTCGGCCAAGGGTGCAAAGATGAATTCTTGTTTGGCATGTTCTTTGACCATTGGTGAAAACACGAATATCCTTGGCCCGTAGTGCATGGATAATTCGTGGTCGTGATACTAATGAATATCATTTACCCGTAGTACATGGATAATTGAGTGATGTGGATTATTTATTAAAGCCGAGTCTCAGAGATAAAATTGATGATAAACTTTTAAATCATAGAAAATAGTAGATATCATGCTCTATTTGACTCTTCTAATGGATTGCTTATTTCGCTGTAGTTGTTGATCATAAACTTGTTGTCTATTGTATTCTATCAGTTGTTATACTGTTGAAGGCTAATGATAATTTGTTCTGCATTATCTTAGTCATAATATTTTTTACTAGGCTAGTTGAGCTCACCCTTTCTTTCACTATTTTTTCAGGAAATGAGAATACAACTGGAACTAGTCAAGAAATGGATTAACGGTCCAGATGGTTGTTTTAGTAGTCCTCACTATTCTGTGAAATAGTGTGATAATAATTGTAATGAGATTGAATTTGAGTTTGGATATTGTCTAGGAGACAATATTTGTATTAAAACTCACAGCTTATGTTTTGTCGTATTCTGCATAATACTTAACAGTTGTATAAGTTAAGTTTGTATTTGAATTCTGTACCATGTATTTGGCGACTCAGAATGAGTGATGTATGCCTATTTTGGGGGCGTCACAAATACCACCAGCTTTCGTGTCCCCACCTTCGACAACCTAATCAGATGACCCGACCCAAACTTTCAAGAATCAGCTTTGATAGCATATGAAACAACTTGGGTCAAAACCCGAGTTCAGAACAAATCTTGGGTCAAATCCTAAATTTGAATCGAATCAAATCCATCTAAATAAGACCTTAAACCACCAAATTTCAATCAGATCTTCTTGAGTCATCTTAAATTTATCACACGTTATCCCAAAAGGCCACGATCAAGATCTTATTGTTAAGAATTTAATTCCTTATATGGCAAAGGTGAAAAAAACCCATGTGGTTTTACCCGAAGTCCCTCTTAGCCCATGAACTTATTTTTTTTTCAAAAATGTCCTTGACGTTACAAATTTCAGTTCAACTTTACCCCTTTTGTTAACGGACATGTCAGCTAGACTAACATGGTTGATACGTTAACATATTTTGCTGACGAGACTGACACCTGGACAAAATTTTATTACCCAAAAAATTCAAATCCATTTTCTTTCTGTAATCCCATATTATATTTCTTCTCCCTCTTTTCTCTCTCTCCTCCGTCTTCATCAGTTCTTGATTTTGCCAATGTATTTCTGTTGTTTGATGGCCCTTCATCAAATTGGGAAGAAAAATCTGGAACCACACAATTTGATTACAAAATTGAATTCGCCTTTGATTTCATTGGACATTTGGATAATGACCAAATTTCTCTCTCCGACGACGAACTCTTCAACTGTGGCAAAATCAAGCCATTAAAGCCACAACCAAGCTTGGAAAATACTAAAATTAGATGTCGTGAATCTCCAAAATCAACACATTGTGAAGGAGAACGGGTTTATATTAATTTATTTTTTTGAATTTTGTGTTTTACCTATTCTCCTTAATCGAATATTCCCCCACAAGGTTATCAACTATTCTTGCTTGCTCGATATTCATACATAAACTTCATCGAATTCATCTGGGTATTGCTAATTTTGTCTTAAATTAATTTGGGTATTGTTTATTTTGGGGTGGGGCTTGATTGTTTGATCTATTTCTTCGGATTTTGAATAAACTATTGCGTAATTAGTTATAAACTTCAATTGGGTATAGGTTATTTGGTGTTATATTTGGCTGTGATTCGTTTATTTAGATTATTGTACATTTATAGTTGGTTTCTGGTTCAAGAATCTCAGGAGGGATTGATGAATTTGGTGAGGATTGATGGGAATTTTTTTTGATTTAAAGGGTTTTTGATTATTTGAGTGGTTAACTCTTTTGTGCATATGTCGATGTATATGGTTATTATCAAAGAGGAGGTTTGGCTTGTGAACTTATCCTGCTTATTTTTGGGTGTTCTCAGGCCATTGTTGTCTTTACTTTTTGAGCAGAAAGATTTGTGATTTTGTATTCCAAGTGATAGATAGGATAAGGAGTTCTTCAAGAGTGGGCATCTAGGATTGGAGGAGAGAGAATAGTTTCCTAGTTCCTTTATTATCATCATTTTATTCAATGGTTTTAAAAATCAAACATTTAAGTGAAGTATTGGTCTGGTGTAATGTTGGTGGTGTAATATAGGATCGGAGGAGAGAGAGAAAAGATGGAGAAGATTGAGAAAAAGAATAAGTTTTTTATTAAATATTATTTTTGTTACGTGGCAGTCGTCATTAAGGGTGTGTTTGATAAAAATTGAATGAATCTTAATCTTAACCTGAATGAGATGATTCTGAATCTGAATGAAAAAAGTTGTTTGATAGTTGACATGTCTGAAACATCTAAATGACAAAATTTTATTATTTTACCCTTCTAAAACAATTCAAAATTGCTGTAAATTTATTTAATATTACTTAATATAATAGTTAATATTTTTTTTAATTTTTTAATTTTTTTTACTTCATTCAGCTGCTCATCCAACCATTCAGCTAAAAAAATCGGATTTAGTCATTCAAATCATCATCTTACCGATTCAAATTTATTCGTAATTCAAAAAACAACGCACTAATCGATTTAGTAATTCAAATTTCCATTCAAATTTCTAAACAACACCCCTAAGTCTCTTTTGTCTAGTTGACAAGTGTGAGACCCTAGATTTTATGAATAAAGATTTAGATTTCTCAAAATATTTTTTTTAATATTATGGTGTGGATTTGATATAATGTTATAGTTGTGGGTATTATTTATAAAATTTTGCAAAGTAAGCAAGTTGTTATAAAATATTCGTTTGGTCGGGGAATATTCTTTTTGTTTGAAATATCCGCATGCGACTACAATCATTGGTGAACCCATTAACGGAAGTATTATTGTAGTAGTAAAAAAGCAGCGTAATTATCTTTTATAAAAATAACGGCGAAAGTGTTACCGTTAAAACTGTTGAACTACCCTAGTAGTAAAAAATACAATGTCTGGCGTGTGGTTGCATAAGTAGCACACAAAGATTGGTTATTGATGCTTACGTAAAAAGTCACTCAGTTATACTCAATTATTGCTACAGTAATTGCTACATCATATCCCTCATATTATTGATTCGATTATTGTCACAGTATCATCTGCATAATATGATATATTATTAAATCAATAATTGAGACGACAAAGTTGTTCATATTATTAAATTGCAATATTTACAATGTATAGAAGTTTTGTTAAGAAGAGGTTTGGTCACCTAATTGAGCGCCAATAGGGAGAAATCCTTATCGGAAAGCCCCCTCTTTCCTGGGAACAACCTTGTTGTTAAATATTGTGAGTTATAATATTAATGATGAATAAGTTCGTGTTGATTAAAGATGAATTTGATAGTTCCATTGTGTTGAAATTATTTGTGTTAGTGGAAATCGACATTTATTTCGATAATAATTGATGTCTGGAGGTTATATTGTTCAATCGGGTATTCGAGGCACTTTTTGTGTCAGAATATTATTCACGAGTTACTATTCACAGGTTACTATTCACCCGATTACTATTCACTCTAGTATTATTCACTTGAATATTTGGGACACTTTTTGTGTCAGAATACTATTCACGAGTTACTATTCACGAGTTACTATTCATGGGTTACTATTCACCCTATTACTATTCACTCTAGTATTGTTCACTCGGGTATTTGGGACACTTTTCGTGTCGGGGTACTATTCACGGGGTACTATTCTCGAAATACTATTCACGGGATACTATTGGGAGCTGTCGTTTACACTCCTAAATTAACCTCACTTTCAATTCACAATTTATAATAATTGGCACAGTAATAAGTAAGAATCGATCCCACAGAGATTAAAGTTGTTTTATAATTAGTCTACTATTTCAACAGAAAATAAAGATGGGGGTTTTTTGAAAATTATTTTTAAACTAAGAGAACAAAAATTAATGATTTAACCAAATATGTAAAAACTTTAGTTCTGCAGTTCAGTTTCACCAAGTACAGCAATCAATTAATCAAGTAATTATTATTTTCCCTTCAATGAAATTATTAGCCCTAGATAACAATAAGCTCTGCTATCCGAAATTCTCCTTAGATTATCACTGTATGAAACAAACTCTTCACCAGATTCTAACTAGCATACAACCTAGAACAAGCTCTCTAGATTTAATATGATTGAAGCATTAAGAAATAGAGAATTAGGCTAATCCAAGTAACAAACACATAAGCTCGATTTGTTTAACTTATTTTCTGATGATCTTAGCAATAAACAAAAGCTTGTCCACAATTATTATTACCAAGTTGCTACTTGTGATGAAGACAGATATCAATTACACGTAATATCAATCTTAATCTAGCATATGATAATGATCAAACTAACTCAATTGGCCATATTAAATTAATTAGATCAATTAGCATGCAATCAATGAAAACAGATTATCAGAAGAAATTTCACACAAGAAGGAATAAATAATAATACTCAATTAATCAATTACTTGTAAATAAGGATTCACCTCCCTTTAGAATCGAATGAAAAGAACTAGCTGACATGCTCTTGAGTCAGCACTCCAATAGATGATAGTTGATTATTGAATGAATAAAACCTTGACTCTCATCCTCTATTTATAGTGATAGACAAAGTCCTAAATCCTATAGGAAATAGAAATCCAAACCCCAAAAGAATTACAAATTATACTAATTTTCATAAAGAAATAGAATTCAATTTGAAAATAAATCTTAGTATAAAGTAAATCCTAAATCTAATACAATTGTTGTGTAAAACTTCCCAAGCCGCCTTCGGATTCTTCAATTGCCACGTGAATAATTTCCAATTCGCCTTCGGATTCTTTGCAACTTAATTTGCCAGATTGGTTGGATGTTAAAATTCGTGTACTGCTAGAATAATACTCCCTCCGTGCTGGCCACGTGAAATAAGTTCAAGGATTGCAAGTTTGTTGCATGATCGTGGCCCACATGATTATATCATATAAATCCATTTAATATTTATCCATCCCAATGATGCTGCCCACATGATTTAATTTCCTAGTTGCGTGAAGCTTCTGAATTTCCTGTGACTTAGTAAATCCTCCTCCAATTAGAATTAGAACTCATGAGTTGCCCACGTGAATAAAAGGATTGCAAGTTGCTGTATGAAAATGAAGCAAATCGTGGCCCACATTATATATACTTGATATTCCTCCATTAAACAATTAAGTGACCCGTTTGAAATTTTAGCTCCTTGATCCAATAATGCTCAATTTGTCTTCAAATTATTTTCAAATTCACAGAGCCCATCAATTGTACCTAAAATAAAAATATAAGAATAATGAGTTTATTTAGGCACAAAATAAATACAAAAGATTAAGTATTAAGGAATAAAAATATAACATATTTCATACTCATCAACTATTCACCCGAAAAATATATTTCTTTTCGGTCCAAATCATTTTTGGGTGCAATATTATTCCATGAGGAGATGTGCTAATTTTTCAGACCGTTGGTTGAAATTATAATAGTAAATCAATATGGATCGTTGGTTTAAAGTTTTAATAGTAAATCAATATGAATCGCTGGTTTAAAGTTTTAATAGTGAATCAGTATGGACCGTTGCTTTAAGTTTTAATAGTAAATCAATATGGACCGTCCGTTTAAAAGTAAATCAATCTGAACCGTTCATGAATTAGTTACTATTCAGTCCATTCTCCTATAAATAGAAGCTAATTCCTTAATTATTTCTTACTAATTCACTGAAACTCTAGAGAGAGAAATTATAGAGAGAAAGAAGAAGAGAAGTCTACTACCTCACTTTTCCATTATCCAGTTCTTCTAAGGTAAAGGATATTATTTGTTGTACTCGTAAGGGGTATTATTTCTTTCGTATTCATGAAGAGAACTTCAGTTATTCCATTCTTTATTATTATGTTGGAATAACGTTCTACATCGCTAATCACCGCATACATGGTGAAATTCTTACATTATTCTATTCTTTATCATTCATTTGGAATATCCTTTCGGTCGTATTACACGCCGACACAGTTCTATTAATTATTATTACTGTTGGAATAACCTCGTCTGCATGGCTCATATCGCATGCATGGTGATTTCTGTTGTTATTCCATTCTTTATTATTCTCATTGGAATATCCTCGCATCGGTCTTGAATTTACTTTGACTGGTTCCGCTCTTTATTATTCTCAGTTTAATATCATATGCATGCGCTCACGCATGACCTGATTCCATTCTTTATTACTCTATCGGAATATCCTGTCTGTGCATTTACACATGACTGGATCCATTATTTATTATTACGTTGGGAATAACTCGCCTCATCTGCAAGTCCGCATTTACGTGGTGAATTCTTTAGTTATTCCATTCTTTATTATTCTGTTGGGAATAACCTGTCTATGCAAAGTACCGCATGCATGGTGAATTCTTCAGTTATTCCGTTATTTATTATTCTGTTGGAATAACCTGTCTATGTGGATTACCACATGCATGGTGAATGATCCTTTGTATTCATTCCTTATTAAATTATGGAAATGATCTGTTTACGTGGATTATGATGAAAGTCATTATATAAGCATTGGACTGTTGATTATAATGAAAGTCATAATAAAAGCATTGGACTGATAAAAATCATGGGTATATGTAGTATTATTAAGTGTTATAATGAGTTATGTTGGTTATTATGTGAAAACATGAAAGTTTCTTAGAAATCACAAAGGGTTGAAAATCAGATTTTGATTAAAATGGAACATAAAATTCAATTGACCATATCTCCTATTATATTTGGAATTTTTGAGTGTGGTCAAGTTCTAGAGTTAGATCTATGAGTTTTTTAACTTATCCAAGTGGAATCACTATAAAAGGTGTTGTAGATTTTCGTGTGGACTGATTTTAGCAAAGGAGTCAAAAACTTCAAAGTACCAAAAATCTACTGCATAGAAATTTAAAAGGGCATTTTTGGCCACTTAGTTTGTGAAATAAATTCTGGCCTTTTGGGACATAAAAATATATGGTATAAAGTACCTACCTTCCAAAAATGAGCTCATTCTGACTAACAATGACCAAGTTATGACCATTTTAATTTTTGTAATTTTCTGACAAAAACGGCTATAATTGGAGTTCTTTAACTCCGATGGCCACCAAATTTAAACTGGAGGCTCACGTTAACATGTATAAGATTGTGTCAAGATATTGGAATTTCTGGAGTTAAGCATGATAGGGCTATTTTTTTTAGCTATACACTAAAAATAATTTTACAGTTGAATATCTTTGGCTTACATGCAAGATGTACTGTTGTTATTGGTTTTATAGTTGTATATCTTTGGCTTACATGTAAGATGTACTGTTGATTATTGGTTTTACATTTGTATATCTTTGGCTTACGTGTAAGATAAAATGTTTAATGGTATGATTATAACCAGGGATCATTCAGTATAATCATGACCCGTAATGTTATAGATGATGGGATAAAAGTCCTCAGTGGCCTATAATGCATTGATGGACAGTTTTTGGTATGATTATGACCAGGAATTATTCGGTATAGTCATGAACATTGATGATTTAATGAATATCCTTGACCTGTGGTACAGGGATGATTAGATGATGTGGTTTATTTATTAAGCTGAGTCTCAGCGATAAAAATTGATGAAAACATTTTATACCATAGAAGATAGTAGATTTTATTCTCTACTTGACTCTTTTAATGGATTGCTTGTTCCGCTGCAGTTAAACTTGATGTCTATTGTATTTTATTAGTTTAACATTGTTAAAGACTAATGATAATTTATTCTGCATTATCTTAGTCATAATATTTCTTACTGGGCTAGTTGAGCTCACCATTTCTTTCCTTTATTCTCTTGAGAAATGAGAATATAGTGGGACGAAATCGAAAAAGCGGAGTGATTTGGCCCGTATGATGATACCATTAGTAGTCCTCACTATTACATTAAATAGTGTGACAATAAATGTAATGAGGACTCCATTGAGTGTGGATATTGTCTAGATGACAATATTCTTATTAAAACTCTCAGTTTATGTTTTGTCGTATTTTACACGACAGTTATATTATTAAGTTGTATTTGTATTTTTGAAATATCCTTGGCCGTAGTGCAGGGATAATGTGGATTATTTATTAAGCTGAGTCCCAGCGATAAAAGTGATGAAAAACCTTTTTAAATCACAAAAGATAGTAGACTTTATTCTCTACTTGACTCTTTTAATGGATTACTTGTTCCGCTGCAGTTAAACTTGATGTCTATTGTATTTTATCAGTTTAACATTGTTGAAGGCTAATGATAATTTATTCTGCATTATCTTAGTCATAATATTTTTTACTGGGCTAGTTGAGCTCACCCTTTCTTTCACTGTTCTCTTCAGGAAATGAGAACGTAGCCGAGACTAGTCGGGGAACAGAGTGACGGTCCAGATGATAGTATTAGTAGTCCTCACTATTCTGTTAAATAGTGTGACAATAAATGTAATGAGGACTTATTCTAAGAGTGGATATTGTCTAAAATACAATAATTATATTAAAACTCACAGCTCTCTTGTTGTATATTAAAGATTATATTCGTATTCTGTACCATGTATTTGACGACTCAGAATAGGTGATTTATACCTATTTTGGGGGCATCACATTTGTCGTATTTTACACGACAGTTGTATTATTAAGTTGTATTTGTATTTTTGTACCATGTATTTGACGACTCAAGATGGGTGATGTATACCTATTTTGGGGACGTCACAACAAGTCTATAAACGAGATGGACAAAATTGACCTAAAATTTATAACGTCAGGTACACTTTTGAAAGAACAAAAAAAGTTCATGAGCTAAGGTGAGATTTCGGGTAAAATCACATAGATTTTTTGCACCTTTGCCTATTCTTTATATACAAACAAAATTTTCTCATTTTTTTTCAATTTTTTAATATAAAACTGAGGTGTTATAATCATTTTATTTTTATAAGTTGTAAGACCCTAATTTTTTATAAATAAAATTAAATTTCCTCTATTCATTATTTTGAAATAGTAAGGGATGAATTTGATTAATGTGGTTAGTTATGGGTAAAATGTGCAAATTTTGCAAAATTAGCAAATGGTTATAAAATATTCATTGTTGTTGGGGAATATTCGTTTGGCCGTGGAATATTCTTGTTGTCGGTGAATATTCGTACGACGGCACATCCATTTGTGGGCCTCATAACGAAAAACTATCGGATGCAGAAAACAACAAGTATGAGTTTTTTTTATAAATAACGGCGTAGTTGTTATCGTTAACACTGTTGAAATACCCGGTGATAAAAGTACAGTAATACGCGTGGTTGTATAATGGCACACAGTATTGCACAGTATTTTTGGATTACTGATTCTTACGTAAGAAAACACTACTCAATAATTGTTACAGTAATTACTGTTTAATATTTTATTTTGTTGATTCAAAAATTGTTGCGTTGATATTTTATATTTTTAATTCAATAATTGTCACTACACAGTATTTTTCATTATCATATCAATAATTTATATTATTTGAATAATATTATTAGATAGCATTATTGACAATTTCTAAGGAAGTTCTATCTAAAAAAGGGGTTTGGTCACCTAATTACGCGCCAGTAAGGATAAATCCTTATTGGAAAGTCCCCTATTTCCTAGGAACGACCTGGTTGTCATTATTGTGATTCTGTAATATTATTTGTGAATAATTAATTATTGATTTATATGATAAGAAAATATTTATTTTATGTGGTTAAAAATGAAGGATTTAATGCTGAGGTGTTTTATCAGTATTTTATCGAAATAGAGGTGTTGAAAATCATCCGTATGAGAATTTCGTTCATTTTTCGTTGAGAATTTGGAAAAAAATTCTTCTACAAAGTTGTAGAGAATTAAATTACCTATCAAATGAACATAAAATTTGTATTTTTCTGATAAAATGGCTATTTATTATGAATTATCGAAGTTTTCAAAATAAATATTTTTATTAAAAACATGGGTGGGCCCTACTTTTATTTTTGGTGGAAAAATGCTGAATTTGGTGGGCCCCACTGGTGGTGTGCTGAATTTGATCAAGAAGGTGTGCATAAATTTTTTTAAAAGAATATTAATATTTTATTAATTTAGTCTGCTTTAGCGTTCTTACATTTTACTATAAATAGGGTGCTTAGTTAGAATTGAAAATCACACCAGAATCTGAAATTTTCTCTCTCTGTAATATCGAGCGAATTTTGTGAGTATTTAGATACTTTGAGAGTTGTTATTCAGTGCAAGTTTTCTTCAGTATTATATCTAATATTTCAGCCAGAAGTACAATTCTTTTAAGGTAAGGGATGTTATTTTCTTCGTAAATGATGTTATTTCTTTCAATATCATTATACCGAAATATTGATATGAATTTTATTATAAAATTTCTACCTTTTCATGTCGAGGTTACTATTCACGTATACAACACTATTCATGAATACGGTACTATTCACGAAGTATAATTTTTCTTGTAAAATTTCTACCTTTTTGTGTCGGGATTACTATTCACGTATAGGATACTATTCACGAATACGACACTATTCACAGAAAAATTAAATTTTCTTTTCTTTGTCCAAGTTATTTGTTATGGTTCCTATCTTTGATTAGATCTATGTTTTAAACTTTATTTTTGATTTTGCTCCACAATTGATTATTATGGAGTATTCTTAAACTTGGATAAACTAAATTACAAATCTCTAATCGTGTCCTTTATCTCATTGGATTCGTTCTTTAAAATATTTTTTATCATCCTCAGTTTTAAATGGTGATACTTGATGAATATCTTTGGCCCAGAATGAAAGATGAATGATTACTTCGATGAATATCTTTGGCCCACCAGATGCAAAGATGGACATGTGTTGAGATGAACATGATCAACTGGTGATACAAATGAATATCTTTGACCCGTAGTGCAAAGATGAATATTTAATTCAAGATGTATATTGATTGATGTTACAGGGATAAAATATTGATGATGAACTTTTAAATCATAGAAGATAATAGACTTCATTCTCTACTTAACTCTTCTAATGAATTGTTGTTTCTGCTGCAATTGTTGATCTAAAACTTGTTGTCTATTATATTCTATCAGATTTTTTCCCGTTGAGGACTAAAAATAATTTATTCTACATTATCTTAGTCATAATATTCTTTTCTTTGAAATTAGTTGAAATTTCACCCTTTTCTTTTTTTTCTATTTTTCTTCTCGGGAGGAGAATATAGCGGGAACTAATCGGGGGTGTAGAGTGATGGTTCTAGACGAGTTGTTTTAATGATCCTCACTATTTTATAAAATAGTGTATCAATAACTCATAATGAGCGACTTATTTGAGTATGGATATTGTCAGAAAATAATATTTGTATTTAAATTCACAGATATGTGTGTTTATCGTATTTTTTTGCACACAATCAGTATTAATGAAGTTGTAATTGTTTTACATGCTACGATTTTGATTTATTTCAAAATAAGTTGTGTGGACCTATTTTGAGGACGTCACATAAGTGCACATAAAATCAATCAAAATTTAATGGCTTTCTATATTCTTTTTTTTTTCATTTAAATAAATTATAAATGGGTTGACTAATACAAGTCTTAATATATTTGAGTCGTCTTGAAAAGTTAATTAAAATAGGGAGGTTAAAGTTTGTATCAACTCGCACCAAATTATCTTTACAATCATCGTTGGCTTAATTTTTACAGGTTTTTGAAGTTACATTGAGACATTTTTAAATTTAAAATTAATATAAATTCATTTAATTTTAATCATCACAACGAAAGATATTGTATGCCATGTAATAATACTTCTTATGCTCTAAAATATATAATTATTGTTATTTTTTAGAAGTTTTTAAATTCAAAATTAGTATGAATTATTTTAGTTTTAATTAATATAATGATAAATATTATAAATTATTTAAAATAATATATTTATTATTAAATTTATTAATTCATAATTAGTACCATCTCAATTTTAAATTTAAAAGAATAATGCTAGAAATACAAATTATTCTATAAATATTTTACAAACTGTTGATGTGACATACTCCACCTCAACATATTATGTGGGTCGAAGACTATATTGAAGCAATTTATTAATCAATATGCTAATTTACGCTCTGTTTCTGAGTTTTCAAATGGATAGAAAAAAAAAGAAATGGACGGAAAATATAAGTTTTCTTTCCAATTCTTATGTTTCAGAGTTTTTTAATAAACGGAAAAGAAAAGAAATGGATAGAAAATTTGACCACTTTTCCAGCCAAAATTTTCCGTCCAATATTGGCCTGATTTGGATGGAAAAAAAATTAGAATAAGTAATATTTTTATAATTCCAATATTATCCTCAACTTTTAATATAATAAATTTTAAATTATAACTCATGTCCTCAATTTTAAATTTTCTATTATTTTCTATTAAAAACTTAGAAACAACACAAAGGAAAACTTCTTTTCATTTCTTTTCTGTTCTAATTTAAGTTTTCTATTCTTTTCTTTTCTGTTCAAAACTGAGAAACAAAGTGTTAGAGTATGTCACATCAGCAATTTATAAAAATATTTATAAAATAATTTATAAATCTAGTATTACTCAATTTAAAAATGTGATTTTCTAAATTCATCAATACTAATATTTTCTAAATGAATTAATTAAATTATCTTTCTCCTACTCCGCCCCTTTTTCTACAAATTGCATCGAAAGCACTGAGCTCTCGTTTTGTCTCTTTCCTTCTCTCCCGCAAAATGGCTACACCACAAACTCTCCCGATCTCAAGTCCTCAATCAACCACCGCCAACCCCCAATCTCAGCCGCCGATAGCCACCCCCGCCTTCCGCGCGTTTATCGCGCGCCTCTCTTCCTCCGTCCGCCACGCCTTCTCCCAGCGCCGCCCCTGGTACGAGCTCGTCGACCGATCTTCCCTCTCCCGCCCAGACTCCCTCTCGGAGGCCACCTCGCGCGTACGAAAGAACTTCTCCTACTTCCGCGTCAACTACGTAACCCTGCTCGTCTTCGTACTTGCCCTCTCTCTCCTCTCTCACCCGTTCTCTCTCCTGGTCCTCGTTGCCCTCCTCGGCGCGTGGCTCTTCCTCTACCTCTTCCGCCCCTCCGATCAGCCGCTCGTTATCTTTGGACGCACTTTTTCGGATCGCGAAACCCTAGGCATCTTGTTGGTGTCCACCATAGTTGTGGTGTTCCTCACCAGCGTCGGATCCCTTCTCATCTCTGCCCTTTTGGTCGGATTGGCCATCGTGTGCGCGCACGGCGCATTTAGGGTTCCGGAGGATCTGTTTTTGGACGATCAAGAGCCGGCCAACGCCGGATTTCTCTCATTCCTTGGCGGCGCTGCCTCCTCTGCCGTAGCAGCTGCTGCTCCAGCCGTTGTCACGCGTGTGTGATGCAGGTAAACTTTAAATGTAACTGATCTTCTATGATTTGAACCGGACATAGAATTTTTAGTGTGCAACCTATTAGATTTTACCGTTTATTGTTAGAAAGATGATTCATTGCCTCGGAATTTTTTGCAGATTTTGGTTAGGGTTTTGTAATAGATTGATCTGTATCCGGCAAGTGTAGTTCTATCTTCATTGTTTTGCTTGTTCCAAATCATTGTTCAGACAGTTTCATGAACTCATTTATTTCATATTTAAGAAGTTATTACAGATTTCTAAGCAAAAATTATATACAATTTGCATTTCGTCCTTTGAACCCTATCTTGAAATTGTTTAGAGTTTTTGGCTTAGATTGGATATGCAGTCTACAATATCACTTATGGATCTTCCCCTGGTAGTTTATGTTCTGATGATGTTACTTATGGTTCTAACTTGCATTTGTTTTTATAGGAACCATTGGTGGTGTTAATGTTCGCATAATGAAATGTTAGTATTGATTTTTTTGACTAATTTTTTTTCAATGAGAACTTCTCACAAATTTGGGAAGGTAATATGTTTTCTAAGAAGTTGAGGAGGATGTGGGATATGATCATTCATTGCTTATGATCTTTTGGTGTACAATTTAGTAGGAGAGAAATAGGAGGTACTTTGAGGATGGGGAGAAAACATTGCTTCAAATTAGAATTTTGTTTTTGAACCTGTTATTTTATTTTTGGCAAAATGAGGATTTTTGGGGTTTCAGTGTCATTCATTGATTTACTGAGAGAGTTTAGTTTAGGGGGCGGCTCGTTGATAGCTATTGGTCTGCTATATATGTGGCTTTTGTGGCGCGAGCTGTATTTAATTGTGTCTGGATGCATTTATATGTGTGGCGCGAGATGTATCAAGTTCATGTGCCGGGTTGATACCCCCTTTTGTAGTTTTTTTCCTTCTTATTATCTATTTATACTTATATATATATATATATATATATATATATATATATATTTATAAAAAAGAAGAAGAAGAAGATTATCGGTGGAAGAACCTTAAGAAAGTTGTGTTTTGGTCTGATTAAGCATTTAAGTAGTGATCAAACCTCATTCCTATGATATTAGATAATCAGAATGGAGACATTATGGTGGAGAATATTGTCTAACAATACTGTTGATAACTGGTCAGCCCATGGCTTCTAACTAGTCTAATTAGCTCTGCTATGAAAACTGATTCTACTCAAAAGTCAAAATTTCACCATATTGAGGTTATATCCATTGAAAAAGGAAAAATCTGTGCCAACTGTAACAACTAATATGCCAGGAATCCTGGATGAGTTTCATAGACTACATTAAGGATTGGTGCTTACCTACCTATGTTTAGTTACTCGATTTGTAAAACTCTTGTTTGTGTAGAGATTGAGATCCCATTTTGGTGTATAGCTCTACAGTTGATCCATCTCCTGTTTGATAAAATGAAACATCTGAAACATTTGGAATTTGATTGATCAGAAAGTGAGACTGCTTTGTAATTAATTTATCAGCATTTTAGGTTTAACAAGTATATGCAAGTAATAGAAGTCAAATTCACATAATTAGTATTGCTTGAAACAGTTTCACCTTTCAGTTGGGAAAGCCAGGAGGGAGGGAGGGAGGATGGGAGGATTTGGATTGAAGCATTCATTTTTAATGTCACTGGGGCACAAAATGTTTACCATTTGGCTTTTTGAATTTAATTTGTTACATTTTCAATTTCAAAGTTGATACGAATTAATTTGATTTTAGCTAATACAATTGTGACTATTATAATTTATATTAATTTGATTTTAGCTAATACAATTGTTTCTATTATAATTTATCTAAAAGGTCTGCACTGTCTCGTTCAAAGGTTATACTCGTCTGTCCAGTCTAAATGCTAGGGGAGAGCAAGAAATTGTAATTGTAACCGGAATCGCATAAAATCGCATAATTTATAGACGAGGTGTAGTTTTTATTTTTTATTAACCGCACATTGCGGTTGCGGATACATCCCTAAAACTATAAAAAATTGAATGAAACGGTTCTGAATGTTTAAGCAATCTGAATGAGCTGAATTAAGTTGAATACTCAAAATACTGAATGAAAAAAATTGTTTGATAATTGATGTCTGAAATATGAACAAGTATATAATTTTATCTTGACGTATTAGTTTTTTTTTGATACAATATTCATTGTACAACAGAAAAAAATAAATCATTCAAACAAATTATCAAACAAAATATTGAATAATTCAAACAATTTTAACCCAAGTTCCATAGAAAATAGAAAATGTAATGCGTCAATATAATAATAAAAGTACTAAAATTACATATATTGTACGCTTTGAGAACACCATTGCACTACATCTTGCTCCTTCGTGATTCACATCATATTGTTCATCATCTCCATCAATTGTGGTAGTCTGGGACTGGCAAATCTATAGCAATTAAAATTAACAGGATTCAGTGAATCATTCATCATCTTCTTCACTGTAACGAGGGAGTATAGTTCTTCCTCTACATCTTCATCATCATTGCGCTTGCGAGCAATGCGAACTCTGACCCACTTTGGAACACTTCGAATCCCCCTACCTGACTTGCTTGTTTAGCTTAACATTCACTCTGACATCCTTTGTTCCCATTGCCTTCTGTTCAAACTTCCTAATTTCCTTTATGGCATTAGGAGCCTTCTTCTTGAAGGTGCTGATAAATTCCACAATGACAAAATAGAACATTAATCCAGCTTTCTTAATGACAATGATAAGCACGCAAACTACAATTTCACTTTTGGCTGCTTGTGCTTTGCTACTAATCTTCATCAAATCGATAAATTTGAGGCTAGAGCACATAAATATCCCTATGATAAGAAAGGCTACAGGGCCAGGGATCTTAGCACTAAAAAGTGATTTGTTACAAGAGATCTAAGATTTCTTGATGATCAATTTCCTTTCAAATCTATATCTGTTTCAGATACTATTCCTTCAGCGACATTTCCGCCATTATTTTCTGCATCACCATCAAATTGTTTATTTGTTGATGATCCTCTCACTAACCCTCACTTTCATGACTCTTCAACTCATATTTAGATGGCATAAAATAAAGCTAGTTTTCCTATTTAGATGGTATAACATGAATTTGATTCATACAATACTACTTTTACAGACCATAAAATAAAAATAAGGAATTGATACTGAATTTATATATAATTTGAATTAAGCACTAAGGGCTTTTACCATCCATGAAGGCGCTCGTGGAGGTTGATGGTATACTCCTTGGTCACCACTTCTTCTTTTCTTCCTTTCGTTTTCTCCACCATTTTCGCTCCTTCACTCCCTCTTCAAAGCGACCCACACAAACAAATACATGCGAATTTCAGTTCATCTCAGCACCAAATTGTTTCGCTCGATAATACTCTAGTAGCCCTAATTTCGAATGATTAAATCAAAAATAAAATCAGATCAGCCGAATCGAAGAAAAAATTTGTAGAAGGAAGGAGATGGAGATGGAGATGGAGATGGAGATGGAGACGAATCAAAGTTGCAGTGGAGGTAAGCGAAGAAGAGAGAGCGTCGATGGATAACTGAAGAACCAAACAATCGAAACTGCGGAGAAGAGAGAAGCGATGGGTATTTGGGTAAAAATTGTTCCTCACATCTATTCAGTCCCGTTGAGATTTTAAAATTTATAAACAAACAATCTAAATAATTTATTAGCACATATCTTGACTCATTCAGACGCATTAAATTATAAATAAACACCTCCTAAATGTCAAGTTGTACCGCATATAATAAAGTTGTAAGTGAATAATGTAATTTAATTTATTTCTTATGAGTTTTAGTCATTTGTACGTCTAAATATTATATTTAGTGTATATCGTCTTAAAATTCATTAGTTCTCTTCAACTTTATGCAAATTAATATAAAAAGTCATGATAATCACTACTAATACAATACACATAAATGACGTGTTAGAACTTTATTTGTGGTGAATTATTAAAATCTATTTAATTAATGTAATTAAGTTCACGACTTTATTTAGTTTAGTCTAATATATGTAATAGTAGTTGTTTACATATTATTCATGTATAGTTGCAATTTGTAAATTGATTTTTTTTTATTATTTGTGTTATACATAAGATTTTTAAATAGGTATGTGTTGAAGTGGAAATAATTTTATAATATGAATTAGTAGTATAAAAATTATATATTATAATTTTTATAAATATATATGAAAGTGGCTATATAACCGTACTACCACTGCACCGCAACTGCATGTAACTGCAACTACAAATAACCATATAATTGTAATTGTTAACATTAATAACCGCATATTACTGATGTAAATTATAGACAAATATAACTATATAAGCTCACTTTTAGAAACAGTTAAGGCTAGAAGACAGAGGATGATAGTATTCTGCATAACATTTATTCATTAACCAAACAGCCTTTATATAGGCTAATACATAACTGATAACATGAAAATAGGCACTATCCAACGTTCACAAAATAAACTCCTTCTGCATAAACAAACTGATTGACAATCCTTAAGACTAGGACAACCCAAAACATGCAAATTACTTATTTTCTCAACAATCCCTCCCTTAAACTGATGTTCCAGACATAACATTCAGTTTAATAGAGTCAAACTTTGAACCGCCATCTCTCAAACTGAATCATTTGAAGTGCATACACCAAGTAGCTTCCTGAGCTTCTGAAATGTAGGCAATTTGAGGGGCTTTGTAAATATATCAGCAACCTAATCTTCACTCCTGCAGTACATAAAGATCAATGACTCCATCATTCGTGAGATCTCTCAAGAAATGATACTTCACATCTATATGTTTGCTTCGACCATGTAGAACAGGATTTTTTGAAAGCTTTATTCTTGAATCGAACTGTCACAATAAATCTGAGTAGGCCCATCATCTTTGCAAAGCAACTCTTTAAGAATTCTTCTCAACCAAATAGCTTGAGTAGCACATGAAGTTGCAAAAGAACAAACTTAGCTTCATTGTTGATAAAGTGACAATAGGTTGTTTCTTTGAAGACCAAGAGATAGCTCCTGAACCCAAAGATAAAAGCGTAAACCTCAAGTGCTTTTCATGTACTCTTTATCTTCACAGATAATCACTATCTGTGAAGCCAATTAAGCCTGACATTTCTCCCTTCTTGTAGAACAACCCATAATCAAATGTACCTTGCAAGTAATGAAAAATCCTCTTTGCAGCTAGAAGATGCATCTCCCTTGGTTTTTCCATGAGCCCGCTAATAAGATTTACAAACATGCATTATATCGGGCCTTGTGGTACATTAAATACATCAAGCTTCGACTATTTGTTTGAACTCGTGTTTGTCAACCCTCCTTCCTCCGGGATCTTTGATAAGTTTCAAACCAACTTCAGTTGGTGTACAAACAGAATTGCAATTCTTCATTTGAAATCTGTCTAAAAGTTCTCTCACATATTTCTTTTGAGAAATAAAAGTACTAGTAGGGGACGTCACCACTTCAATCCCAAGAAAGTAATGCATCATACCAAGATCAGACATCTCAAATTCAGTCATCATGAATTTCTTAAAATTTCAAACATTGTTGTGTTATTACCAGTGTAGATTAGATCATCTACATATAAACAGATAATAAGCATTTTTCCTCCATCTTCCATCTTTATGAAAAGTGCATGTTCATAATGACATTTTTGAAATCCTTCCTTTAAAAAGTAAGTTTCTATACAATTATACCAAGCACGTGGAGCTTGTTTTAATCCGTATAGAGCCTTTTTTAATTTATACATTTTATGCTCATTGCCAAGTTTCACATAACCAGGAGGTTGATCGATAAATACCTCTTCTTTCAAATCTCCATGAAGGAAAGCTGATTTCACGTCCAATTGGAAAATAGGCCATGAGTTTTAAGTTTCCAATGCAATCACCAATCTGATTGTGTCATGCCTTACAACCGGAACGAAGACTTCTTTATAATCAACACCAAATTCTTGCTTATAGCCCTTAGCCACCAAACGTGCCTTGTGCTTATCAACTTCACCATTCTCCTTCAGCTTTGTCTTGTAAACCCATTTTACACCAATTATTTTCTGCCCTTTGGGAAGATCACAAAGCTCCCAAGTGTCATTTCTTTTTATGGGTGTAATTTCAGTATCCATAGCCTTTCTCCATTTTGATTCTTTGACAGCCACTTCGAAAGTGACAGGATCATAATCTGAAAATAAAGCAAAATGTGTAAGTATATCTTCTTCAAACTTGTCAGAATCATCTACCTCATAATCTGTCATCCAAGCAGGCCTTTTTCTCTGTCGTTGAGGTCTTTGTTCTGCAGTTTCATTAACAAGTGGACTTTGAGGTTGATCTTGAATGATTGGGTCTGGTTGTTGTGCTGTCTCCATAGGTTGCTGCTTTGTCTAGTTATCATCAAAATCTGCTGAAATGCTTTGCTTAACACCATTTTCACTGTGACGCCCCCAAAATAGGAATACATCACCTATTCTGAGTCGCCAAATACATGGTACAGAATACAAATACAATCTTAAATATACAACATGAGCTGTGAGTTTTAATACAAATATTCTTCTAGACAGTATTCAAACTCAAAATAAGTCCTCAATACATTTATTAACACATTATTTCATAGAATAGTGAGGACTACTAATGTTATCATCTGAATGACCGCTCCCGGTTCCCCGACTAGTCCTACAACGCTTCTCATTTCACGAAGAGAACAATGAAAGTAAAAGGTGAGCTCAACTAGCCCAAAGAAGAAATATTATGACCGGATAATGCGAGAATAAATTATCGTTAGCCTTCAACAGTGTTAAACTGATACAATATAACAAACATCAAGTTTAACTGCAGCGGAATAAGCAATCCATTAAAAGAGTCAAGTAGAGAATAAATCTGCTATTTTCTATGATTTAAAAGATTTTTCATCACTTTTATTGCTGAGACTCAACTTAATAAATAAACCACATCATCCTCACACTTTCTGACCAAGGATATTCATTAGTATCACAACCAAAATTATCCATGACTACTGGACCAAGGATATTTGTGTATTCATCAATGGTCATGATCATGCCAACAACTCATCCATCAATACACTACGGACCAATGAAGACTTTTACCACATCATTTATAACATTACGGTTATGATTATCTGCCAATAATCCTCAGTCATAATCATACCAAGTCTATCTATGCACTACAGGGCCACGATGACTTTCAACATAATATAAACATGAGGATGATGACAATGACATAATAATTCAATAAAACATGTTCAAGAATAAATTTTAAAGATTTATAAATTAATTTATCCAGGAACCAATAACGTCTAAATTGTCAACATGATACTGCTTTGTGGAGTAAAAATTCAAGAATGCTCAAAAGAATATTTCCATGAAAAAATACTGGATGAAGCGCAAACATCCAGGATATTCTACTAATTTCATGGAGTATAGAAGCCAAAACTTTAACCAACTGGGTATAATAAAGAATGGAATAACAAAAGAAATCACTAGGCATGCGATAGACCGCACAGACAGGTTATTCCAATAGAATAATAAATAACGGAACCAGGTCATGTGTAAATGCACAGACAGGATATTCCAACAAAATAATAAATACTGGAACCAGGTCATGCATAAAGCATGCATGTGATGTTCCAATGTAATAATAAAGAATGGAATAACAATGAGAATTCACTGGCATGCGATAGATCGCATGCATGACGTTATTCCAATGTAATAATAAATAATGGATCCGAGTCATGCGTAATACGCATGACGGATATTCCAAATGAATAATAAAGAATGGAATAACAGAAGAATTTTACCATGTATGCGGTACTTCACATAGACAGGTTATTCCAACATAATAATAAAGAAGGGAATAACAGAAGAATTTCACCATGTATGCGGTATTTCGCATAGACAGGTTATTCTAACATAATAATAAAGAATGGAATAACATAAGAATTTCACCAAGTATAGGGTAGTCCGCGTATACAGGTTATTCCAACAGAATAATAAAGAATGGAATAACAGAAGTTCTCTTCATGAATACAAAAGAAATAATACCCCTTACGAGTATTGAAAGAAAATAATTCTCTTCATGAATACAAAAGAAATAATACCTTTTACGAGTACAACAAATAATATCCCTTACCTTAGAAGAAACTGGATATAGGAGTAGTGAAGTAGCAGAATACTTTTCTTCTTTCTCTCTATAGTTTCTCTCTCTAGAGTTTCAGTGAATTCGTAAGAAATAATGAAGGAATGAACTTCTATTTATAGGAGAATGGACTGAATAGTAATTAATTCATTAACGGTCCAAATTGATTTACTTTTAAACGGACGGTCCATATTAATTTACTATGCAGTATTAATAAAATATTCTAATAAAACAAAATCTTTTAAATAAAATATAATATATTCTATTTATAATCTAATAAAATGAATAACTTTATAAAAGTATTCCATTTTATATAAAAAAAAATTAGTATGCAAATACTATCGCAAAGATTATGCAATAGAATATTATATATTCTATTTATAGTCTAATAAAATGAATAAATTTATAAAAGTATTCATTTTATATAAAAGTTTTACATTTTATTACATTTATAATAATAATAAAACAAAACTTATCACCTTTATTATAATTCACAATATTAATTGACCGGTCATTCCTAGGAAAGAGGGACTTTTCAATAAGGATTTCTCCCTATTGGTAGCAATGATTAGGTGACCAAACCTCTCCTTGGCGAACTTCTGACATCGTTAATATTGCAAATAATAATATTAATAACTTTGTTATCTCAATTATTGATTTAATAATATATAAAATATCGACAATAATTGAATCAAATAACGTGAGATCTTATGCAACAATTACTATAGCAATAATTGAACAAAACCGAGTGACTTCTCACGTAAGCATCAATAATCAAAACCGTATTATTCTATGCAACCACGCCATTCATCATACTTTTAACAACGAGTGCTTCAACAGTTAATTAAAAACTTCCGCCGTTATTTTTATAAAATATTTTTGTCGTTTTCAATCCGATGATAATTCCGTTCTGAGGTCCACCAATGATTGTGCTTGTTATTTAATATTCCTGTTAAAATGAATATTATATAACAACTTGCATACTTTGCAAAATTTATAAATATTACCCACAACTATAACATTATATCAAATTTATTCCATAATATTCAAAAAAAATATTTCGAGAAATTTAAATATTTATTCATAAAATTTGGGGTCTCACATTCACTCCACAACCATGTGCCTTTTTCATCAAAAACCACATCACGACTGATAATTATTTTCATGGAGCTAGGATTGTACAGTTTATAGGCCTTTGATTGATCACTAACACCAAGAAAAACACAATTTTCTCCTTTGTTGTCCAGCTTCTTTCTCTTCTCATTTGGAATATGGGCATAAGCAATACATCCAAAAATTCTGAAATGATCCATTGATGGTTTTCGTCCGCTCCAGGCTTCTTTCGGCGTCATATTTTGAACAACAAGTGTGGGGCTTCTGTTCAAAATGTGAATGCTCCAATTAACTATCTCGGCGAGAAAGTTTTGAATCTGTTTTGCTTGTCAAAAAAGACTTCGCACCATATTCATAATAGTGCAATTTTTCCTTTCGCACACACCGTTCTGTTGGGGAGTGTAAGCTGTTGTAAGTTGCCTCTTGATTCCATGAGCCTCACAAAAACTTGTAAATTCATGTGAGTTGTATTCTCCACCACGATCAGTTCGAAGAACTTTGATGGGGCTATCAACTTCCTTCTCAACAAGCACTTTATATTTTTTAAAGGCTGCAAAAGCTTCACATTTCTCTTGCAAAAAATAAATCCAAATTTTCTGACTATAATCATCAATAAAGGTAATTATATATCTTTTACCTCCATTAAAAGATGGACTTAATTAGTCCACACAGATCAGAGTGAATTAGTTCCAATGGCCTTTTTGCTCTCAATGATTTTCCTTGCATGAATTGATTACGATGTTGTTTGGTAAATACGCATTCTTCACAAACTTCAGCGGGAGCTGTAATTTGAGGAAGACCAATCACCATGTTTTTCTGTTGTAGAGCCTTTAAACCACCAAAGTTTAGGTGACCATAACGAAAATGCCATAGCCATGTTTCATCCTTCAATTTTGCTGAAAAACACGTATCCTTGGTGTTGTGAAGAAACAACGAAAACATGCGATTTTCTGTCATGTTAACTTGAGCAATTAAGCCCAACTTTGCATCTTGAATCCAACATACTCCATTTTTTATAATAATCTCGTACCCCTTTTCTTGTAGCTGACCCACACTGAGCAAATTGGTCTTTATGTCTGGGACAAAAAGAACATTAGAGATATGGGTAGAATTTCCCTTAGTTTGAACAGTTACTTTCCTTTTCCCATGACAGAAACTATGGAGTTGTCACCAAACTTGACAGCATTACGGAACGATTCGTCCAACTCAGAAAATGCCTTTTTGTCTCCACACACGTGGTTGCTGCAGCCGGTGTCTAAATACCACATGTTTTGTTGAGCTTCTTCCTTCACATGACACACCATCAAAAGAGACACTTCTTCTTCCTTTTCTCAAAAGTTAGTTTTTTCTCCACTTTGTCTATTCAAATTAGTTTCACACTCTGACTTATAATGGCCATACCTGTGACATCTGTAACACTCAACATTGGACTTGTCTGCTGACTTTGGCTTATAATTTGTTGGGTGGTAGTCGTGTCCTCTGCCTTTTCTTTGAAATTGTTTCTCATGATGTTAATGGTTTTATTGGTGGAACCCACGATCATTGTTAAATTTGCCTCCTCTACCACGAACATTGCCTCTACCCCGTCCACTATCAGCTTTATTAGGTGTAGAGTTATTTTCTGATAAGGCCTTCAATGCTTGTTCTTTTTTCTCCTGTTGGTTAATTTTTTTCTCATGAACCAACAAAGAACTTTGTAATTCATCAATTGAAAGTTTATCAACATCATTAGCCTCTTCTATAGAACAGACAACAAAATTAAATTTTGGTGTCAAGGATCGAAGAATCTTCTCAGCAATGGTAACATCATTTGTCTTATCGCCATGGATTCGCATCTGATTAACGATTGCTATCGTTCTTGAAAAATAGTCTGAAACTGACTCTCCTGATTTCATTCAAAGCATTTCGAACTTCGAACGAAGTGTTTGAAGCTTCTGCCACTTTGCCCGTGTTGTACCTTGATATTTCTTCTTCATGGAATCCCAAATATCCTTGGAAGTGTCTTTGCTAAGAATTGTTTCCAGAATGGGACGATCAATGGCCTGAAAAAGGTTATTTTTTGCCTTTAAATCTTTTAGCTTTCTCCTTTCCAATTCTGTTTTCTGAGCATCTGTCAACACTGCATCTTTTTTTGGTTGTTTAATTCCAGATTCAACAATCTGCCAATATTCTTTTGACCGCAGGAAATTCTCCATTATCATGCTCCAATGGTCATAGTGACCATCAAAACGTGGAATCGCCGCCTGCACAAAATTGGAATCTAAAGCCATTGTTTTACTGCTTCTGCAAAAGAAAAACAAATGAGTAAATAAAACTACTGCTATTTTGGACAATGGACTGTTTCGGGACTTTTACAGACTTTTGGTATTCTATTCTTTTCTCTCCTATTTCTTGCTTTGATACTACTGATGTAAATTATAGACAAATATAACTATATAAGCTCACTTTTAGAAACAGTTAAGGCTAGAAGACAGATGATGATATTATTCTGCATAACATTTATTCATTAATCAAACAGTCTTTATATAGGCTAATACATAACCGATAACATGAAAATACGCACTACCTAACGTTCACAAAATAAACTCCTACTGACTCGGTAAACATAAACAAACTGATTAACAATTTTTAAGACTAGGACAATTCAAAACATGCAAATTACTTATTTTCTCAACAATTACAATTACGGTTGGTGTTTATAATCGCACCACATTGCATTGCGTTCTCCCCTATTAAAATGAATTTCGTTAGACAAATACTGCTTGTTCATTTCTCAAAAAAACCAAGTGTGAATTAAACCCGTTTTTATAGATGTGAGTTGTTCCATTCTTAATCAAATAGATTCATTTCTGAAAGGGAGACAAAAGGTTTTTTTTTTATTTGAAAGAGGCTGATAATAAGTTTTTGATGGGCATATCTTTGGACGCACGAATGGTCAGATCCACATGGAAAATGGAAAGAAATACTAATTACAAAATTTGATGTTTTTCAAGCGAGTTATTTGTGAGTTTTTTAGACTAAAGATTCTTGAGGAATTTTAACATTATAAATGATAGGACCCTTAGTTCTATTTGTGAGTTTCTAAAATTTGTTTTCTGTGTTACAAGTAAGGACAATTATAAAATTAAAATAAATTTCATTAAACTCATTTTCCTTTTAACTCTCTTACCATTTTAGTCAGGAAAATTGAGCCCAATTTTCTTTTACTTTCTTTAAACGGAATAGGTGGGGGGTGCGAGTGGGGGTGGGGGTGGGGGTGGAGGGGGGGTTGTATTATTGAAAGCATGTTAATATATCTTAACATGTTTGATTTATATGTGTAATGCGCAAAGAATAAGACTAGATATATATCTTAATCAAAAGTTGGATTTATTCATAGGTGCATCTGAATGGACTTCTTTGTCAAAATTGTCATTTATAGTCATGTATATACACAATACAGTAGATACATATAAATACATGTATGCAGTTTTTTGGGTTATAGTAGCGATTCTTTATTATGGTGTATGGTGATATAGTTCCCAAAAAAACCGTTATATGTAGACATTGTGTATACTGTATTGTGTATATATATATAACCAAATATATACACATATGTATATATATATATATATATATATATATATATATATATATAGTAATTTATAATAGCAGTCCAAAATTTTCTACATACGCTCCATAAATTAAAAAATAGAATAAATTTTATTTTACAATGAAATTTAAATGAAAGAACTTAAAACCCAATTAAATCTAGGTCGCTACTTGAGGTTGAAGAATGATCACAAAAATCAAGTTCTTTATTTACCAAATTATTTTCTACAAACATTTTATATTTTTAAAAATCATGAATTTACTTCAGAGACTCCCCTTTGTTGATTTCTTTCTAGATTAATTTTCTTTGTCCTATATAGAAAATTGATATTTTCATAAAAAAAATAAATATTTCTACATAAATTTTGATATTGACCAAAATTTTGAGACGTTTTCAAACTATGTAGAGTAGCATGATCTGATTGCCTCCACTCGATCGTTAACTGGAAAAAAAAAACACTCTAAGCGATAATAAATATTTTTTTTTACGGATGTATTTTGACCCCCTTTAAAAACGTTCTGATTCCGTCACTGACGCCTGAAAAGAGATTTAGTCTCAATTGACGCATAAATCGACATGCGGATACATTATACATTTACCATTCAACCAAAAAAGGATGAGCTGCAAAAAAAAAATTGTTAATTTGGTTTTTAACATATTATGTAAGACCCCAACTTTTATGAATAAAGATGAATTTTCTATAATTATTATTTTTGAATATTATGAAATAAATTTGATATAATGTTATAGTTGTGGGTAATATTTATAAATTCTGCAAAGTATGCAAGTTGTTATATTATATTCGATTGGGCGGAGAATATTCATTTTAGCAGAGAATATT
This sequence comes from Panax quinquefolius, assembly GCA_020205615.1. NCBI lineage: Eukaryota > Viridiplantae > Streptophyta > Magnoliopsida > Apiales > Araliaceae > Panax > Panax quinquefolius. The sequence continues at coordinate 29,035,122 of CM035154.1, forward strand.
AAATGACAACAAAGACACAATCATTGGTGGATCCTGATGGAATTATTATTTTGATTAAGAAAACGACAAAATATTTTTTTATAAAAATAACGGCGGAAGTTTTACTGATTAACTGTTGAAACACCCGGTGTTAAAAGTAAATGAATGTCTGGCGTGGTTGCATAGTAGCACACCTGTGGTATTGATTATTGATGCTTATGTGAGAAGTCACTCAGTTTTGTTCAATTATTGTTATAGTAATTGCTGCATAGTATCTCACGTTATTTGATTCAATTATTGTCGATATTTTATATATTATTAATTCAATAATTGAGATGACAGAGTTATTAATATTATTATTTGTAATATTAACAATGTCTAGACGTTCTGTCAAGGAGAGGTTTGGTCACCTAATTGCGCGCCAATAAGAAGAAATCCTTATTTGAAAGCCCCCTCTTTCCTTAGAACGACTTGGTCGATTAATATTGTGAATTATAATAATGATGATAAATGTTGTTAAAAATATTGAAAGGATTTTTTATTATTATTTGGACCCTCAGTTACCCATTTTTTTTTAAAATAATCGGATGGAAGCTATAAAGTATTTATATATATGCATAACATGCGTGTGTACTTGTGGGAGAAGAAAAATGTGGCTATACTGGGTGGTGGGAAAATTTGATGGGTGGTAGTGATGTTGTAATATTATATATATATATATATATATATATATATATATATATATATATATAGCATGTGAAGATTGTCTTTGGGGGAGGGAGTATTACATTGTCGGGAGAGAATGACTATATATTTGGTATGGTATGTTTATAATATATATATATATATATATATATATATATATATATATATATATATATTTATATAGCTTGCATGTATGCTTGAAATCGAGATCTATGCAATTAATTCACTCGTGATCTTCCAGGTTGTTAAATCTGAGAGAGAAGAAAAAAAAAGAAAAGTATTGTTCACCCGTGATTAAAATTTTCAAATAGTATCCTTCCATTCTCCTATAAATAGGATGCTTAGTTAAAATTGAAAATCACACCAGAAATCTAGAGAATTATTTTCTATAATCTTGGCGTATTTCTTTAGCGTTTAAAAAAGCTTTGGCGTAGTTTCTTCAAGTATATCCAGCCCTACCGTGAGAGTACTCTTCTTTATAAGGTAAGGGGTATTATTTCTTTTGTATTCATGAAGAGAACTTCATTATTCAATTCTTTATTATTACATTGAAATAACTTTTGTATCATGCAATCTACCCTATACTTGGTGAAATTCTTACATTATTCCATTCTTTATTATTACATTTGGAATATCCATGCGTGCGTTCTGTGGGACCTCGTTCGCTTTTATTATTACATTGGAATATCACATGCATGCGTTTCTGCCGGACCCGTTTAAATTTTAATATTCTCGTTGGAACATCCCATAAGGTGCGAATTTCACTTTGACACAGTTTTAGATTATTTATTATTCCATTGGAATAACTTTTATCATCTGCAATACTGCATGCATAATGATTTCTTTTGTTATTCTATTCTTTATTATACTCAGTTGGTTAAAGTTTTGACTTCTATACTCCATGAAATTAGTGGAATATCCTTGATATTTGCGCTTCATCCAGTATCTTCCATGGAAATATTCTTCTTGAGCATTCTTGAATTTTACTCTACAAAGAAGTATCATGTTGACAATATGGATGTTTTTAATTCATGGATAAAATAATTCTTGAACTTGTTTTATTGAATTCTTATATCATTATCATCATCCTCATGTTTATATTTTTTGAAAGTCATCTGTGGCCTATAGTGCATGGATGGACTTGGTATGATTATGACCACTGAGGATTATTGATTGTAATCATGGTAGTAATGTTACAAATGATGTGGTAAAAGTCCTCATTGGCCCGTAGTGCATTGATGGGCCGATTGTTGGCATGATCATGACCATTGATGAATACACGAATATCCTTGGCCCGTGAGTGCATGGATAATTTGTGGTTGTGATCTTAATGAATATCCTTGGTAGTAGTCTTGAGGATGATATGGATTATTTATTAAAATCGAGTCCAAATGATAAAAGTGATGAAAAACCTTTTTAAATCACAAAAGATAGTAGACTTTATTCTCTACTTGACTCTTTTAATGGTTTGCTTGTTCCGCTGCAGTTAAACTTGATGTCTATTGTATTTTATCAGTTTAACATTGTTGAAGCTTAATGATAATTTATTCTGCATTATCTTAGTCATAATATTTCTTACTTGGCTAGTTGAGCTCACCCTTTCTTTCACTGTTCTCTTCAGGAAATGAGAATGTAGTCGGGACTAGTCGGGGAACGGAGTGACGGTCCAGATGATAGTATTAGTAGTCCTCACTATTCTGTTAAATAGTGTGACAATAAATGTAATGAGGACTTATTTTGAGAGTGGATATTGTCTAAAAGACAATAATTGTATTAAAACTCACAGCTCTCTTGTTGTATATTAAAGATTGTATTCGTATTCTGTACCATGTATTTGGCGACTCAGAATAGGTGATGTATACCTATTTTGGGGGCGTCACAGTTGGTATCAAAGCATAGGGATATGATCTCTGGCTAAGATGTGAGTCAATAACTAGGAGGGGAGAGACGGGGAATTCCTTCGCTAGTATGACTTACCTAAGTTTATTTGGTATTTAATTGGTCGGTCAGAGTATAGGGATAATCTGTGATATGTTAATTAACCCTTGTTTTACGGCAGTATTTGAAAATGGCATCCGAGAATGTTGAGAACATAAATGGAGCACAGGAGACCGTTGAGTCTCCACAGATTAATAACCAGGACAATATGCATCAGGAAGGCGACAATCCTCATGCAAATAACAACATTGACCAAATGATGAACGATGGAATGTTCTGAGGCTTCATGCAATTCATGCAACATCAGGCAAAAGGGGCTCCTGTCCAAAATACAGGTGGAAACACTAGCAACTCTCGGACGGTGACCGCCAAACAGTTCAAGGAGCTGGGACCACCGGAGTTTTTTGGAGAGCCAAAACCACTTAAGGCGGAGACGTGGATAAAACATATCAACAAGATATTTGATGTCTTGGGTTGCTCCGAGGAGCAAAAGGTTCCCTTTGCCACCTTCATGTTGCGGGCAGAGGCAGTTTTAAGAACTGGTGGGAATCTGTAAAGCGTATTCAACCTGTTGCACTGAAGATATCTTGGGAGAAGTTTCAAGAACTGTTCAACGACAAGTACTTTCCCGAAAGTATTCATCACATGAAAGAGGTAGAGTTCATTAAACTGGAGCAAAACAACATGGCCGTGTCGTAAGTAGTACAAAGCCAAGTTTGTCGAAATTGTCCCGGTTTTAAGTCCCATTTGGTTGATAATGAGGAGAGAATGACGTGAATGTTTCTAAGAGGTTTGAAACCCGAGATACGTCAATATCTTATCTCTCATAAACTGTGTTTGTATTCAGATGTTGTTAATAGGGCTCAGTTATTGGAGCACAATAACGAGTCAACCCAACCAAAAGAGAGCAGCAGACAAAATGATAATACCAGTGATAACAGTCATCGAAGCGATGACAATAAGCGTGGAGGGAATCAACATGCTAGAAATGGTAACCACTTCGGTGGTAATCATGGCCAAAACAATAAGAATGGACATTTCAAGAAGAGAAGATTCAACAATGATGGAAAGACGTCGATCAAGACCGTCGTTAAGGAAGGAGAACGACCACCTATCATATGTTTCAAATGTGGAGGGGAGGGACACATCAGTCCAAATTGCGCGATGCCCTCTAAAGCATATTACAATTATGGAAGAGAATGTCACCTGGCCCGATTTTGTCGTGCACCGAAGACAAGTCCAGCTGGGATGGAGGCATCAAAGGTCGTCCCAGACAAGTCAAAACTGGTAGTTCAAGGGAGAGCGTTTGTCGTGACCTCCCAGAAAGCAAGGAACCCGAACAAGGTCATCACGAGTAAGCTTATCATAAACTCTAGCGAAGTATATACCTTATTTGATACCGGTTCTACCCATTCTTTTATTTCTCCTACTTGCGCTCAACGTTTAAATTTGACTCCGGAGAAATTGGACTTTGACTTATCTATTGAAACTCCATTGGGAGAAACCTTCATTACATCCACTGTTTATAAGTCTTGTTTAGTTCAAATCGGCACCCTCACATTACATGTTGATCTTATTTCATTGAAAATACTTGCATTTGACGTAATTCTAGGGATTGATTGGTTAACTACTCATCATGCAAAAATTGATTGTTTTCATAAGGTTGTTAGCTTTCATATTCCTAACCAACCAATTATGCGAATTCAAGCAACCAAACCATTAAAATCAATCACTATCATCTCAATCTATTCGTTTATTGAAAAACGGATGTCAAGCTTTCTTAGCTCATGTCACGGATCTAAATAAAAATACGTCAGTTTTGAAAGATATTTCTATTGTTAATGAATTTCCTGACGTATTCCCTGAAGAACTTCCTGCCTACCCCCGTGAGGCGTGAAATTAAATTTTGTATCGACCTTGAACTCGGTACAAAACCCTATTTCCAAAGCCCCATATCGAATGGCTCCTATTGAACTTCAGGAGTTAAAGACCCAACTGCAGGAATTGTTAGACATCGGTTTCATTCATCCTAGTACTTCTTCTTGGGGTGCTCCTGTTCTATTCGTGAAAAAGAAAGATGGGAGTATCGACTTTATATTGATTATCGGGAGTTGAACCATGTCACCATCAAAAATAAGTACCCATTGCCACGTATTGATGACCTCGTTTGACCGATTACATAAGGATCCAAATTCTTTTCAAAGATTGATCTTCGTCTTAGAATATCACCAATTGAAGATTAGAACCCATTGACATTCCAAAGATGACTTTCGGAACTCGATGCGGGCATTATGAATTCTAGTCATGTCTTTTGGATTGACTAATGCTCTCGTAGTTGCCTTCATGGATATGATGAACCGAAGTATTCAAGGAATATTTGGATCACTTTGTGGTCGCCTTTATTGATGACATCCTTATTTATTCCAAAAGCCGTGAAGATCATGAAAGCAACACTTGAGGTGACACTCCAAAAGCTTCGTGAATATAAGCTTTATGCCAAGTTGAAGAAATGCGAGTTACGGCTTGAGGAAGTAGTATTCCTTGGGTACGTAGTATCAAGTCATGGAATATCTGTTGACCCAAAGAAAGATTAAAGCTATTCAAAGTGGGAAGCAACCCAAATCGATGGATCAAAATCGTAGCTTTCTCGGCTTATTTGGTTATTATCGGGAGATTCGTGGAAGGATTTTCTCGAATCGCTACTCCATTAACTCAGCTGACTCGAAAAGATACAAAATTTGGTTGGAGCGAGGAATGTGAGAAGAGTTTTCAATAACTCAAGAGGAGACTCATTTTAGCACCTGTTCTGACAATACCATCTGGCTCGAAGAGATTTGTCATCTACAGTGATGTTTCGGGCAAAGGGTTAAGATGTGTTCTCATGCAACATGGGAAAGTCATAGCCTATGCCTCTCGACAACTCAAAGAATATGAGAGGAATTATCCCACTCATGATCTAGAGTTGGCATCTGTTGTTTTCGCACTTAAAATTTGGAGGCATTACTTGTATGGGGAGAAAGTGGAGATCTTTACGGATCATAAAAGTCTCAAATATTTCTTCACTCAAAAGGAGCTCAACATGCGACAACGACGTTGGCTTGAACTATTGAAAGATTATGATTTTACCATCCAATACCATCCTGGAAAAGCAAACGTGGTAGCTGACGCATTGAGTAGAAGATCATATGCGGGTACGAGTGCGATATTGTTAACGCAAAGGCCCATTTTGTATGACTTGCAAAGGATGGAGATAGTGATAAATACTCCAGGGACCCATGTGATGATGGCGAATATACAAGTAGAACCGACTTTAATCGATAAAGTTAAAGTTGCTCAAGCTATAGACCTGGAGCTGATGCGTATGAGGAAGAAAGTACAAGAACGTGCTATGCCAAAAGCAAGAATCGATGAAGAAGGAATACTTCGAGTCAACTCCAGACTTTGTGTTCCTAACGATCCTGAGTTAAAGTATAAAATCATGATGGAGGTGCACAACACACCGTTTGCAATCCATCCTGGGAGTACCAAAATGTATCATGATCTTCGATATACATTTTGGTGGGGCTATATGAAGAGAGAGATAGCGCTGTTTATCTCAAGGTGTTTAACTTGTCAACGAGTCAAGGCAGAGCATCAAGTACCAAAAGGTCCATTGCAACCACTTGAAATTCCAGAATGGAAATGGGAGCACATTACCATGGATTTCGTTACTGGTCTTCCCATGGTTTCTCAAGGCATAGATGCAATTTGGGTCATTGTTGATAGATTGACCAAGTCTGCTCATTTCTTACCTATACGAGAAACTTATACACTTGAACGTCTTGCTCGTATGTACATAAACGAGGTTGTAAGATTACATGGTATGCCAGTATCCATAGTTTCTGATCGAGACCCAAGATTCACTTCACGATTTTGGGTTAGTTGTAAAAAGCTATGGGCACGGATTTACAATTTAGTTCGGCATATCATCCTCAGATGGACGGACAATCAGAGAGGACTATTTAAACTCTTGAAGATTTATTAAGGCTCTGTGTCCTTGACTTCAAGGGAAGTTGGGACAAGTTTTTACCATTGGTGGAGTTTTCCTACAACAACGGTTATCAAACAGCAAGTATTGGCATGGCTCCATTCGAGCGTTGTATGGAAGAAAGTGTCGTTTCGAAAGATCTTTGGGATGAGGTGGGTGAAGCAACGTTGTTGGGACCGGAGTTAGTACGTATGACTACGAAAAAGATACAAACGATCCGACAACGTATAAAAATCTCACAAGATTGACAAAAGAGTTATGCTGATATTCATCGAAAGGACGTGGAATTCGATATTGGAGATCATGTGTTGTTATGTGTTGCTCCATGGAAAGTATTTACGAGATTTGGAAAGAGAGGAAAGCTCAATCCTCGATTTATTGGCCCATTTTTAATCCTCGATCGAGTAGGAACTGTGGCGTATAGACTAACTTTACCGCCAAGTATGTCTCATGTTCATAATGTTTTTTATATATCCATGTTACGTATATATGTGGAAGACCCGAACCACATTATTGAGTTAGAACTGGAAAAAATAGCGGAAGATTTGACGTATGAAGAGGTTCCTGTTCAAATCTTGGATAAGAAGGAACATATTCTATGTGACGCCCCCAAAATTAGGTATACATCACCCATCTTGGGTCGCCACTTACATGGTACAGAATTTAAATACAACTTACTAACATAAGCGCTGCAGTATACAATACGACATAAATCGTGAGTTTAAATACAAATATCGTCTACTAGATATTATACAAACTCAAAAATGAGTCCTCATTACAATTATTATCACACTATTTTTACGAATAGTGAGGACTACTAATCTTATCTTCGGGACCATCACTCGTTTCCAGAGCTCGTCCCCAATTTATATTCTCATTTCACGAAGAAACGGTGAAAGAAAGGGTGAGCTCAACTAGCCCGAAAAAAAATATTATGACTAAGATAATGCGAATAAATTATCAATAGTCTTCAACAATGTTAAACCGATAAAATACAATGAGGCAACCAGGTTTAAGCTGCGGCGGAATATGCGATCCATTAAAAGAGTCAAGTAGAAAATAAAGTCTACTATCTTTTAGGTTTTAAAAGGTTTTTCATCATTTGTTTATAAATTTGAGACTCGACTTTAATAAATATTCCACATCATCGAATCACCCCCGCATCTACGGCCAAGGATATTCTTTAGTATCACGACCACAATTATTCATGCACTTTCGGGCGAGAATATTTGTGTATTCATTAATGGTCATGATCATGCCAACAATCGTCCATCAATGCACTACTGACCAATGAGGGATTTTTACCACATCATTTGTAACATTACGGTCATGATTACAATCAATAGTCTCTGGTCATAATCATACCAAGTCCATCTATACTTTCTGGACCACGGATGACTTTAAAAAATATAAACATGAGGATGATGACAATGATATAAGAATTCAATAAAACAAGTTCAAGAATTATTTTATCCGGGAATTATTAACGTCCAAATTATCAATATGATCTTTGTTTTGTAGAGTAAAATTCAAGAATGATCGGAAGAATATTTTCACGAAAAGATCTTTGGATGAAACGCAAATATCGAGGATATTCCACTAATTTCATGGAGTATAGAAGTCAAAGTTTTAACTTATTTGGGTATAATAAAGAATGGAATAACAAAAGAAATCACCATGCATGCGATAGATCCTTGCAGATGAGTTATTCAATGAATAATAAAGAATCGGAACCGGTCGGGTGAAATTCACACAAGCGGGATGTTCCAACAAAATAATAAAAATGGAACCAGATCCGGTGTAAAACACACGAGATAGGATATTCAGCGAGAATAATAAAGAGCGGAACCGGTCCGGTAAAAACACACGAGCGTGATGTTCAGCGAGAATAATAAAGATTTTAACCAGTCCCGGTGTAAAACACCACCAGATGAGATGTTCAACGAATAATAATAAAAAGATTTAACCCGAGTCCTTGTAAAAACACACAGACAGGATGTTCCAATGAATAATAGAAGAATGTCACCAAGTATAGGGTAAACCACTTATACTGAGTTATTCCAATGAGAATAATAAGCAATGGAATAACAACAGTTCTCTCTCATGAATAAGAAAGAATAACACCCTTACTTTTGGTAGGAGATTGAATCTTTACGACGGTGTAGTAACAAAAATACTCTTCTTCTTTCTCTCTTATTCTTTCTATACTTTCTCTCTCTATAGCTTGAATGAATTAAGTGAAAATAATGAAGCCCTAGGCCTCTATTTATAGAAGATTTCTAGCTTAACACTTTTCTTAGTGTGAAAAGCAAGTGGCTTGATTGGTGGTTTGGCCTTTGTAATGTGAAACGACAAGTGGTTCGGCCTTTTGTAATGTGAAGCGACAAGTGGTTCGACGTCTGGTAAAGGTAATTACTATTAACGAAGGTAAATACTATTGACGAAGGTAAATACTATTCACAAGGGTAATTCTTATTGTGAAGGTAATTACTATTGACGAAGGTAAATACTATTCACAAGGGTAATTACTATTGACGAAGGTAAATACTATTGTGAAGGTAAATACTATTGACGGAAGGTAATTACTATTCACAAAGGTAATTACTATTGACGAAGAGACTCTTAGATGATGACATATAGGCCCCCATAAAATAATCAAACTTACCACAAATCATAACACATATTTAATCTTTCAAAATTATTAATCATTTATAACTTGTCGTCTCAATTATTGATTTAATACTATAACATATTATGAGGATGATCTTGTGATAATTGAATCAATAATATAAGAGATATGATCACGAATTCTTCTTTGTAGCAATAATTGAGCATAGGTGAGTGACTTCTCACGTAAGCATCGATAATCAATCTGAGTGTTACTCTTATCTGCGACTCTGGCATATTCTTTGTACTTTTACCACGCAAGGGTAGTTCAACGGTTTTAGCGGTAACACCTCCGTAGTTATTTTTATAAAATATTTTTGTCGTTTTCTCGATCAAATGATAATTACATTATAGGGTCCACCATGATGATTGGTAGTTATCGAATATTCCTAAAAAGAATATTCCCAGAGCCAAAACGAATATTTTATAACAACTTGCATACTTTGCAAAATTTATAAATATTACCTATTTATAACATTATATCAAATTTATTCCATAATATTCAAAATAATATTTATAGAAAAAATTCATCTTTATTTATAAAAGTTTGGGGTCTTACATTCTACGCTCCAAGGTTATACCTCAAGTCAAAGTTTTGTGGAGAAACCACGATGTTGAGGAAATGACACAGGGAGTTAGAATCTGAAATGAAATCAAGGTATCCTTACCTCTTGACATACAGTCGTACCTAATTTTGAGGCAAAATTTCATAAGAAGGGAGATTGTAAGACCCCAACCTATATGAATAAAGATGAATTTTCTATAATTAATTTTGAATATTATAGAATAAATTTGATATAATGTTATAGTTAATGGTAATATTTATAAATTCTACAAAGTATGCAAGTTGTTATATTATATTCGATTGGTAAAATATTCATTTTAGCGAGAGAATATTCGCATAACAAATAAGTTAATCATCAGGACCTTACAATAATTATCATTTGGATTAAAAAATGACAAAAAGATTTTATAAAAATAACTACGAAAAGTTTTACTGTTAATTAACACCAAATGTTAAAAGTATAGTAATACTGCCGTCAGATATATAAGTAGTAATACCAGATGGGTTATTGATGCTTATGTGAAGTCATCACTCGATTTTTTCAATTATTTTTATAATAATTAACTGCATAAGATATCACGTTATTTGATTCAATTATTATCGATATTTTATATATTATTAAATCAATAATTGAGATGACAGAGTAATTAATATTATTATTTACAATATTAACGATGTCTCAGAAGTTACATCGAAGAGAGTTTTGGTCACCTAATTGCATGATAGGGAGAAATTCTTATTGGAAAGTCCCTCTTTCCCGTGAGCGACACAGTCGATTAATATTGTGAATTATAATAATGATGATAAATGTTGTTAAAAATATTGAAAGGATTTTTTTTTATTATTTGGACCCTCAGTTACCCATTTTTTTTTAAATAATCGGATGAAAGTTATAAAGTATTTATATATATATGCATAACATGCGTGTGTACTTGTGGGAGAAGAAAAATGTGGCTATACTGGGTGGTGGGAAAATTTGATGGGTGGCAGTGATGTTGTAATATTATATATATATATATATATATATATATATATATATATATATATATATATATGGCATGTGAAGATTGACTTTGGGGAGGAATATTGCATTGTCGGGAGAGAATGACTATATATTTGGTATGGTATGTTTATAATATATATATATATATATATATATATATATATAATGTTAGTGGGATTATATAATATATATATATATAGCTTGCATGTATGCTTGAAATCAGAGACTGCGAATTAATTCATCCATTATCTTCCAGTTGTTCGCCCGTGAGAAGAAAAAAATAAAAGAAAAGTATTGTTCACCCGTGATTAAAATTTTCAAATAGTATCCTTCCATTCTCCTATAAATAGGATGCTTAGTTAGAATTGAAAATCACACCAGAAATCCAGAGAATTCTCTTCTATAATCTTGAGCGTATTTCTTTAGTGTTTAAAAAAGCTTTGAGCGTAGTTTCTTCAAGTATATCCTCGCCCTACCGTCGGAGTACTCTTCTTTATAAGGTAAGGGGTATTATTTCTTTTGTATTCATGAAGAGAACTTACATTATTCCATTCTTTATTATTTTGTTGGAATAACTTTTATCGCTGTGATACCCTATACTTGGTGAAATTCTTCATTTATTCCATTCTTTATTATTACATTGGAATATCATTATGCGTGCGTTCTGTTGGGACTGATTCCGCTTTTATTATTACATTTGAATATCCCACATGCATGCGTTTTACATGCCGGACTGGTTTAAATTTTTAATATTCATTGGAACATCACAGCCGGTGCGAATTTACTTTGACTTTGATTCTACATTATTTATTATTACATTTGGAATAACTTTATACATCTGATCACCGCATGCATTGTGATTTCTTTTGTTATTCCATTCTTTATTATACTCGGTTGGTTAAAGTTTTGACTTCTATACTCCATGAAATTAGTGGAATATCCTTGATATTTAAGCTTCATCCGATATCTTTTCATGAAAATATTCTTACGAGCATTCTTGAATTTTACTCTGAAAAGAAGTATCGTGTTGACAATTTGGGCGTTTTTTAATTCATGGATAAAATAATTCTTGAACTTGTTTTATTGAATTCTTATATCATTATCATCATCCTCATGTTTATATTTTTTGAAAGTCATCGTGGCCTATAATTGCATGGATGGACTTGGTATGATTATGACCGAGGATTATTGATTGTAATCATGAATTGTAATGTTACAAATGATGTGGTAAAAGTCCTCATTGGCCCGTAGTGCATTGATGGACGATTGTTGGCATGATCCCGATCATTGATGAATACACGAATATCCTTGGCCCGTAGTCGTGGATAATTTGAGGTTGTGATACTAATTAATATCCTTGGTCGTAGTGCGGGGATGATGATGGATTATTTATTAAAATTTGAGTCCCAAATGATAAAAGTGATGAAAACCTTTTAAAACATAAAAGATAGTAGACCTTTATTCTCTACTTGACTCTTTTAATGGATTGTTTATTCACCTGCAGCTTAAACTTGATGTCTATTGTATTTTATCGGTTTAACATTGTTAAAAAGCTAATGATAATTTATTACGCATTATCTTAGTCATAATATTTCTTCTTGAGCTAGTTGAGCTCACCTTTTCTTTCACCGTTCTTCTTGAAATGAGAACGTGGCGGGACTAGTCGAGGAGAGAGCGAGTGACAATCAAATGATAGTATTAATAGTCCTCACTATTACATTAAATAAAGTGACAATAAATGTAATGAGGACTTATTACGAGAGTGGATATTATCTAAAAGACAATAATTGTATTAAAACTCATGACTCTCTTGTTGTATATTAAAGATTGTATTAGTATTACATGCATCATGTATTTGATTTACTCGAGAATAGGTGATGTATACCTATTTTGAAATGAGAGCCGAATACAGGCATGTGCTGATAGAGCTGACCCTTGAGGCCCAAAGTTGAAGGGGCCCCAAAAGTTTTATAAATTTATGTATTTATGTGTATAAAAATATAAATAATAAAAAGATTAAGCGATATTATGCATTGAAAATGATATGTTAAAAAACATTAAATATGATAGTATAATTTATGATTTTGCATCTAAAAGTGTAACAAGAAGACATTTTAAATGATGTTTTGTGGTTTTGATTTCATTGTGCAAAACTAAAAAAATACCCACTGTAGTTGGTAGGTTTTACTGATTAAAATCATTGAACTTTTAATTTTTTAAATTACACCGCTAAACTAATTATTATTTTAAAATTGGGTCATTCCGTTAAAAAAAAATAAACGGACGTTAAATTTTTTATCTACAAAACAAATAAATTATCCACTGTAGATGACACATTTTACTGATTACACCATTGAACTTTTAATTTTTTAAATTACCCCATCAAACTATTTAAAAATAATTATTTTAAATATTTTTAAAAAATAATTATTATTTTAAGTAAAAAATATTAGAAACTTTTTTTACTTCATAAAATTAGTAGAGTTTCATAAAATATAGATTCAAAAAAATTAAAGTGATTTTAAATTAAATTAATGTCTACTTAATTTTTTAAAAGAATGACCCATTCTTAATATTATAATTTTAAAAAAAAATTAAAGTAGAAATTAAATATAAAAAATAGTAAAAGATAAATAAAAAAATTGATTTAATTTTTTCAAAAAGAAATTAATAATTTTTATAAATAAATATTATTTTTAAGAAAAAATTGAAAAATTCTTCATATTTTAAAAAAATGAGTAAAATTTTATAAAATATAGATTCAAAAAAATAAAATTAATTTTCAAAAAAAAAAAGATTTTTTTTAAAAATCGGTAAGGTTTCATAAAACTTTAATTTTTAAATCTATATTTTATGAAATTTTACTCATTTTATGGAAAAATTAAAGTTTCTAATATTTTTTACTGAAAATAATAAATATTTTTAAAAATATTTAAAATAATCATTTTTAAATTAATTTAATAGTGTAATCTAAAAAATTAAAAGTTCAATGATATAATCGGTAAAAGCGTGTCAACTACGGTGAGTAATTCATTAGTTTTGTAGATAAAAATTAACGTCTGTTTATTTTTTTTAACGAATAACCCAATTTCAAAATAATAATTAGTTTAGTGGGGTAATTTGAAAAAATAAAAGTTCATTTGTAATCGATAAAACTTGTCAACTTCTGATGTATTTCATTAGTTTTACTGGATTTCATTGATATTTTTATTTTGTAGGTACATGTGATGAGTCTTTTAGCTTCATGATATTTTAAAATGTTCTTCCTTCTCTTTTGTAAATTCTTATAATTTCAATAAAATTAATTAGTTGATAATTTTTTTTAATTTTTTATTTAGTTTGTATAAAGGGGCACACTTAAAAATTTTTGTCTTGGGCCTTAAAAAACTCAGGACCGGCTCTGTTTGGGGGCGTCACATATTATATCCCCACAAATTGACTAAATGTAAAAACTATTATACACACAATCTAATACTAACTTAAACTGAAAAGTTGGTAACTTGAGTTGAGCGTGGTTAAGCCAGGCAACCGGACCCAAAAGTCTGCTGACAATGCTACGCCATTTACCGGGCCTTACCCAAAAGGGGCTTTGGGTCGCATTTTTTTAGCCCACAAAAATTTGGGTCTTTTTTGACCGCCCCGTTGAAAGTCCGACCCGGCACGTTCACTTTGGGCCCAAAAATGTTAAACAAAAATAGGCATAAAACACCCTTGACCCGCAGGCCGACCCACCCCGTCCATGAACCCGCGAGTTTTGGGATTACATTTTATGGCCCGCCAAAATCCCAGTTTGACCGTGGCCACGTGCCCTACAAATACCCACCACCCGCGTTGCGGTGTAAGCATGGTTATACTAATTATAAACACGGATGGGCTAAATCCGAACTCAAGCTCCATCTATTATTCAAGAAAGTTATATTCGTAAATGTTTTTTTTTCACAAAAAGAGCCAACTTTTTAACCTTAGAGCATTCACAACAGATTCTCTAATAGATTCTCTATCCCTATATTTGAAGAATATATCAATAAATCAATATCCAATGATTCCTTATCCTTATATAATTATACATTTTAATCCCTATATATGATTTGACTCATCGGGGTGAGGAATCAAAAGAGCGTTCCTATTTATGTAAAATGATATTTCACACCCTATTTATTGCGATTTTATGTTGGTTAAAGGATCTTTATCTCACTTAATTCTTTGATTTGGGTATGCGTGCCTATCAAATTCACTCATTTTTATTTTTTTTAACAGGAGGATTTAGAAGAAAAAAACTATAAAAAAATAAAAATCGATCAAATTTTGATTTTGATCATTTTTGTAAAAAATATTACTACTAATTATAAATTTTATTATTTTATAATTAAAATAATATTGTTTTAGTTCTCATAAATACATAATGATCGCGTTGCACATTTTGATTTCTAGCAATATTTATTTTAAATTAAAATAATTGTAATTTTAAATTCAAACAACAATTACTTTTAAATAAAAATTAATTCTGACGTTCAAAACATGATTTGACTGTTGGAATTTTCAAATTTTAAATTTCAAAATTTAATATTTATGGAATCAATATAAGGAACATGTTGGGTACATAATGAAAAAATTGAATCTCTATCCTACAGAATGACTCAATAGTACTACATAATAGGAATAGAGATAAAGAAACTGTTGCGAATGCTCTTAAGAAAATATCATGGAAGATTCATTCGTTCAGAAATATTTGAATTTTATATATGGTATATTTGAGTGGATACATATTCTATCTAAAAATAAAATTCATTACAAATTTTCAAGGTCCAAATAAGCAATATGTATATGAAAAACATTTTGTTTAAAATACAATAGCCTAATGACATTATCGGTCCAAATTTTTTTTCTTTTGACTCCTAAAAAATATATAATATTTATTTCAACTGAAATTTTTACAGAATTTAATAATTTTGATGTAATTTAAATACATATAAAAAAAATATAATTATAAATTATACCAAAATCAATAAATTTTATAAAAATTTCAGTTAAAATAAATATTACTACATTTTGTAAGAGTTGAAAGAAAAAAAAAACGGGTCGCCACCTGTCGGCCTAGAATTACTATTGTTTAAAATACAATAGGCTAATGTAATGTAATGTGGTGGTCCAAATGAGGTCCCAACTCCCAAGAAAATCAATTCACAGTTAATAAGGCAACCAAAATATATAGAGGCGAGGCCCCATCAGCTAATTAAGTCGCAGGGATAAATCATATAGAGGTAAAATTAGGTGAAGTGGGTGAAGGATACAGCGCGATCTCTATAAATTAATATTTAATAAATTTATAATTTCTTTAAAATAATATTTTTTCTAATTTCAATTTAGGCTAATGGGATAAATTAATAATTTTGATAAGATAATAAAATAATAATTTTTAAAAAGACCTTTATATAAATATATAATCCTATTAAAATCATAAATTAATAATTCTTTTAAATTACAAATATATCTAGGGTAATCTTGTAAAATATGATTATATTCTCGTTTGTTTTTTCTTGAAATTCAAATCTAATTAAATTTCATTCTTAATTTTTCTCATTGCGTCCAAAAGTTCAGGTGTTGCATTCTCGAATTGTAATAAAAACTTGTAAAGAGCTGTTAACGCTATGAGTGTTTTCTTTCGCGTTATTGGCTCCAAAGGTATTATATCATTCTCAACTTCATCATCAATAGGATTTTCAGTGATAGAAGCCACAATTTCTTCTAAGCTCTGGACTTCTAAACATGCTTTATTTTCACCCGGATAATTCAATAGATGATTGACATCTATTTTATTTTGGTAATTGAGATTAGTAATCATTATCTCAAGTTCTTGAATACCTTCTTCATTTATTACTTCATTTAAATTCCTTGATACTTCTTCATTTCCCGAACGAATTTTGCAGTGTTGGAAACTCTTTAAATTAATAAATTATTAATTTATCGATTAAATAATACTCCCTCCATCTCATTATATCTGACGTTCTAGAGATTTTTACATAGATTAATAATAGATGTAGTTTTATTATTTTACCCTTAATTAATACTTTGATCTCATTTAATTCTCCATTAACACCAAACTTGATTTCACACTCTCTCCTAATTTTCTTTCCTAATTAAAGAATAGAATTGTAACTATTTTTTGAAAATAGAGAAAATAGTCATTAATGGTGGTGGAGAAGGAAGGGTAGAAAAGGAAACAAATAGGCAAAATATTCTTGGTTTTGTAGAACATCAAATATTTTGGAATAGAGGGAGTAACTCTTTAAATTAATAAAATTTTCTAGTCCCAAGGATATTATTTTATAAAGAATTCTACTATAGTTCATAATAGTATGGGTCAATGTTGAAATAGATAAGTGAGACCCGACCCGGTGGTCCATGGATATTGATGGATATCCACCCTTACCTTAAGGACCACATCCCATTAACCTTATCAAATGACCTACCCACACAGGCCACAATAATAATACTACTTGCTATATCCGCCAAGAAAAATGAGAAATTCCCTCTGTTCAGAATGGGAAGGGAATAAATAGTAGCCCAGGAGGAACATAATCTCCCAAAACAACAACCGATCCGTACATGAAGTATTTTATAATTTTAATATATTTCAATCTTTTAATTAATCATTTAAAATATAGGAAAGAATGCAAGTGTATATCAAACCAAAAGATTAAAAACTAATTTAAAAAAAATATAAGTGTACCTTTGAAGAATTGAAGCACGAAATTATTATATGTAGTTAATTATAAAAATTATCCATCCAACTTTTTATTCTAGTTTTTTTAGTCATTACTAGTAAGATGATCATCTTATGTTGAAAGACATACCATACTCAAAAAACACTGGTATTTCACGGATTCGGTTACCAAGAAATAACTTTATAATAAATTGGATACAATGCTGACACGCAGAGAGAATATCTCACAGTCTGCGTGTCGACAATGTTGATCGAAAGTGGTTAGCATGAAATTTATTTTTGGGTAAGTTGGTTGATTGGCCGCGATAGAATCTTGACAACGCGTCGACGCCTATGTGTGTCGGCGTTCATTAATCGATTAATCGATCTCTTACTTAAAATAAACTTCATCTTGATTGAATTAAATGTTGATCGATTACCAAAAGTTAAACTTCGTAATGGCCCTTCATGTTTCCCAAAATAGTTGGATTCGACTTTTCAGTTGATTTTTACAATATTAGTGAGAGTAATCTAGGTACACAGACAAAGACAAGTCGTGTAAGGCATAAAAAATTACAAACACATATTAGTTGTTTCAACAAATCATTACTATTCCAGTTCTGACTGACAGGAAGGACCACAGTGGCAACATTGTAATTTAAGCCACCTGACCTAATATAGTTACTGTTGCTCAGATCCAGAAGGAAAAGATAGCCGTTGGAGGAGGAGGAGGAGCGCCTGGGGCCTGGCGTGGAGGTGAAACTAATAATAACAATAAGCACTAACACATGTTTTTCCGATTCCTAGGGCGCTTCCATACATACAATAATACTACTCTTTAAGAAAAACTAGCCGTTAGGGCCAAGAAGAAGCCACAGAATCCATGGAACACCTGACCTTTTTTATGTCGGGTACCCCAAAAATCAAGATTCCTCTGACCTTTTGATCTTCCTTCACGTTCCCCAACGGAGTAAAACCATTTCCCCCATCTCCTATCCTAATACTCACTACAAAACCTCTTCACACCTCTTTTCTCCACACTGTTTACACTTTCCATTCTTCTTCATCTGCCATTTTTCTTCACCTTCAACTTTATGATTTCTTAGTGGGTAATGAGTATGGCACCTCAAACTCAAAACCCCAATAGTTTCTACACATACCCTTTACATTTTCTTGAATTTTCAATCAGAAAATTAGTCCGTTGCCATCCCATTTCAGGGAAAAAGAATATTCAATCACACCTTTTAGCCATTTCAAAGTTGTCAAACCAAATCTTTCTTTATGCCCACTTCATATTATTACTTCACCTGCTAATTTCCATCATTCGGCCTGTATCAAGCCAGGATTGGGATGGTATAATTGTCACCCAAGCAGATTACCAAGCACTTCAAGCCTTCAAACATGACTTGGTGGATGCTAAAGGCTTCTTGAAAAGCTGGAATGATAGCGGGTACGGAGCCTGCTCTGGTGGCTGGACAGGAATCAAATGTGCTCAAGGTCAAGTTATAGTTATTCAGCTTCCATGGAGGGGATTAAGCGGCCGAATAACAGAAAAAATCGGACAATTTCAGGCGCTCCGAAAGCTCAGTCTCCATGATAACTTCATCGGAGGATCAATTCCAGTGGCATTGGGGTTTCTTCCAAATCTTAGAGGGGTTCAATTGTTCAACAATCGGCTTTCGGGTTCAATCCCTCCTTCACTTGGTCTTTGCCCTCTGCTTCAAACTCTTGATCTTGGTAATAATTCACTCACAGGAAATATCCCAGCTAGTTTAGCAAACTCTACTAAGCTTTACAGGCTTAATGTTAGCTTCAATTCATTGTCTGGTTCAATCCCCATTAGTCTTATGCAATCATCTTCACTCGTTTTCTTTTCTCTTCAACATAACAATCTCTCTGGCCCAATTCCAGACTCTTGGGGTGGAAAAGGTAAAACTTTCTCTCATCTTCAATCCTTGACACTAGATCACAATAATTTCTCTGGAAGAATTCCTACTTCTCTAGGCAAGTTAATTGAGCTCCAAGAGGTTACATTAAGTCATAACCAAATTAGTGGGGCAATACCAAGTGGGATAGGTAGACTCTATAAGCTTAGAAGTCTAGATTTGTCGTTTAATTCCATTAATGGAAGTTTACCCATTACTCTATACAATCTGTCTTCACTCACTTTCTTGAATTTGGAAAGCAACCTTATTGATAACCAAATCCCAGAAACCATAAACAAAATGCAGAATCTATCAGTCCTCAACTTGAGGAGTAACCAACTTAACGGTCATATTCCAACCTCTATTGGGAATATTTCTGCTCTTCGACAGCTTGATTTAGCTCATAATAATCTCACAGGAGAAATCCCAGTTTCCCTCGGTGATTTACCCAATCTTAGCTCCTTTAATGTTTCATACAACCACCTCTCTGGCTCTGTTCCAACTCTGCTTTCTCAAAAGTTTAATTCAAGTGCTTTTATGGGTAATCTTCAGCTATGTGGGTATAGTGCTTCAACCCTGTGTCCCATATTACCTCCTGCTCCACCACCAGAGAAATTGATAAGTCATGGTCGAAAACTAAATACAAAAGAGATTATTCTCATAGCAGCTGGGGCTCTGTTGCTTGTGTTACTTTTACTCTGTTGTATATTGATCTGCTGCTTGTTAAGGAGGAGAGCAGCAGCATCAAAAGCAAAGGATGGTGAGGCTGCCGGGACTGGAAGGGGGGCTGGTCCCATGAGGGGCGAAAAGGGGGTCCCACCGAGTGCAAGTGAAGTTGAAGCTGCCGGAGAGACAGGAGGAAAGCTTGTCCATTTTGATGGGCCAATGGTGTTTACAGCTGATGATCTATTGTGTGCCACAGCTGAGATTATGGGCAAGAGTACGTATGGGACAGTATATAAGGCCACACTGGAGGATGGCAATCAAGTTGCGGTGAAGAGATTGAGAGAAAAGATTACAAAGAATCAGAAAGAGTTTGAAACTGAAGTTAATGTAATTGGGAAAATTCGACACCAGAATCTTTTGGCTATGAGGGCATATTACTTGGGACCTAAAGGAGAGAAGCTTATTGTCTTTGATTACATGCCTAAAGGAAGTCTTGCAACCTTCCTCCATGGTGAGCCAAATTCTCCCATCCATACAAACTCTCATGTACTGAAATTTTTATTCAGTTTTGAAATGCTTACCTTATAAAATTGTTTCAATTTTAATGCAGCTCGAGGTCCTGATCAGCCCATTGATTGGCCAACAAGGATGAAAATTGCGCAAGGAATGACAAGAGGCTTGTTCTACCTTCACACCAAAGAGAATATAATCCATGGTAATCTCACGTCGAGCAATGTTCTACTTGATGAGCACGTGAATGCAAAGATTGCAGATTTTGGCCTCTCGCGGCTAATGACAGCTGCTGCCAACTCCAATGTGATCGCGACTGCAGGGGCATTAGGCTACCGAGCACCAGAACTGTCCAAGCTCAAGAAAGCTAATACAAAGACTGATGTCTACAGCCTTGGGGTTATCATACTAGAACTCTTAACTGGGAAGTCTCCTGGAGAAGCAATGAATGGTGCGGCAGATTTGCCTCAATGGGTTGCTTCAATTGTAAAAGAGGAATGGACTAATGAAGTGTTTGATTTGGAACTGATGAAAGATGCTTCTGCAATTGGTGATGAGTTGTTGAATACTTTGAAACTGGCTTTGCATTGTGTTGATCCATCGCCATCGACTCGACCAGAGGTTCATCAGGTTCTTCAGCAACTTGAAGAGATTAGACCTGAAACCACTCCCAGTTCGGGTGATGAAGGTGTTGCTGGCCCTTCAACAGTAGATTAAGCTAGAGGCTTGCTAGAGTGCTTTTTTCTTCTTCTTTCTGGGGGTGTGGGGGGAATGATTCTTTCATTTATTTAGTAATGGGTTGGGTGGGTTCTCACTGGTGTCTGTAAATACACTTTTGTGTCGGTTCATCTTTAGAGTTTTGGTTGGAAAAACATCATATGATGTTTCTCTTAAACCCTTTGTGATGAAAAAGCAAAAGTTTTGGTGTGCATTGATACTACTATCATTATCACAATTCATATTCCTTTTCATTTAGTGCCCATCGAATGAATGCAAAATCGAATGAATGAAGAATGAATGAAGCTCGCAGACACTACTGTCCTCAGAAAAAAATGGAAAAAAAAAAACTATCATAAATAACACTACTGTCCTTGATTACTACAAGTGTGCATGAAAACGAGTACAAACTGTATACAGAAGAGGAAGAGAAAAAAAAACGAGAACAAATATTTACAGAATGTGCTTCAGATCACATCTTTTGCATAGACACTTGTTTCTTCAGCAACCAGCTCCCACACATTTGCCATCTTCTCTGCATATCCTGCCTGCTAACAAGGATAATGTTACTTCTCTTATTCTGATAGTATTGAAAGTAGTATAACAGTGTATTGTGATTATTAAACAAAAGAATTGCAACGAGTTAGCCACTCCATCTTGCATGTTCCACGGGAAAAAATATAGACACGAGCATGCCATTACCAAGTCCAAAACTCACTAATGCAAGTTTTCAATTGTTCAAAATTTATTATAGACACGAGCATGCCATCTTGCATCTTCTGATAATTTATTATATATGCTAAAACTGAAGAAATTTTACTGTCCAAACTTGCTATAACCTCAAAATTTATTATAGACACGAGCATGCCATCTTGCATCTTCTGATAATTTATTATATATGCTAAAACTGAAGAAATTTTACTGTCCAAACTTGCTATAACCCTCTACTGTAAGTTTTCTATTGTTCAAAATTATTGCAACTCATTGGTCCTTAAGATGTAGGTTACATCAGGTCAGGATTAAAACCAGTAATTTGAAACAAAAGTTGGTGATTTATAGTTTGGAAATCAAATAAACCAGGAAGTTCAATAGTTTGGACGGAAAAGAAACCAAATAAATATATGCTACAAGGGCTAATGCACCTTTGGCTAAGACGATGCCTTTAATATTCAGGGTAACCAAATTTAAATTAGCTAGTTAAACCAACATTCAAATAGTGTGGGACCATGATAGAAAAAGCTAGTTCAAAATAAAATTTGTTGATACAAACAATTACCAATTAAGCACAAGATATCATCATTTCATATATAGAATACACATCTATATTTTATACATAAATTATATACTCCTAATAACATAGGAGCATGTATTATACTACCACCGTTACAAAATACAGGTTCAATATTGACTTTTAAAAGTCAATTAGAGATATTTTAAAATTCAAAATTGGTATGAATTTATTTAGTTCTTAACCAAAAAATTGTAAACTTTCTAAAAATACTACTAATTACAAGATTTATTGTTTTCAAAAAGCTAATGGATCACATCAATTTTGAATTTTAAAATATCTCAAATTGATGGAAAAGTCAAATTTGATCCTTGAGACAGAAAAGGTATTCGAAAAAGTCAAATTTGATCGGGACAAAAGAAGGTATTTCTTTTATTCTATTAATTTCAATTTAATGTAATTTTTGTTTCTCCCATTTCTCAAACCATTAATGTTTATCAGTTATAATGTATATACACTGCTTTTATGGAAATTCCTTTGCATTTTTTGGTTGTATTGGAATACTAAAATAAGTACTGCCTGTGAAATTATGACACACTTCAAGGTGGTGGCTAAGCAGCCCAATAAGCGAGTATTTTGGAATTTGGGGTAGATGTGATCATATCAGTCATTGATGTTGTATTTACCGATATCACAGCCTCATCTTGCTGTGGTGATATCATAGCATTTCTCTTCTTTTTTTCTTATTTAAAAAAAAATAAGGAAATAATATATTCAGAAGATGTCAAAGGGGACGTTGCGTTAAAATTACAACTCATGTAATTCAGTTCGGTAAGCACCATTTATCTCAAAACACCAACTAGAGAACAAAAAGAGGGAGTCGCCAAGCCACTTGGAAGGCTTCCTCTGAAACTTATAAAACCGAACTTCAGCTAACACCAATCTCAGTAAAATCAGAGACTAATTATCATTAGATAAGATATAAATTCCATACAAACCAATGCAAAATTTAAATAGGAGTCGAGATGAATTTACTGTAATTTACCAATGAATCTTATGCCATCAAGAGTTGAGCAATTAAGTATACCTGATTGACAACAAATCCTTTTAACATGCTCAAGAAGTCATCGCGCCTTTCTTTGTCTAATCTTTCAAGTTCAGTTTTATTGATTTCCTACATTATAAACCACCATTAATAATAAGTAACAATCATCTCTCAAAAATTGATAATATAATTCGGAGTTTGAACTTGCAAGTCAAAGTTACTCGAGTGAAGTAGTGGAAGCATTGAACCAGAGATTACGGTTTTACTGATTTAACAAAAGTATAACTAAGATTTTAAAATTAATACATGATGAAAGAAGAATCAATCAAAAAGTATATTGTACGAGATGGATGAACAAAGTAAATTGCAGTTTATTATCAGATATAACTGACGAACTGGATGCAGTAAATAATGGCTATTATTATAGAGCAAGATGGCCACCAGCAAACAGGAATTGTTCAGAAGTAACAAGTCACTCCAGGTTAAGGGTCACCACTCAGTAGTCAGCATTTAGCAACTTAAGCAATAAAGAATTTTTTATTGTCACTCTATGGATCTAAGGGGATGTTGACGAAAAATCAGCTCAAGTTGTTTAATGACAAATGGGACTCCAAATTCAGTATGGGATAAGCAATCCCAGATTTCATGTTCGAGCTAGATTCGTTTATTAAATGAGCTGTTCGCGAGTTTGACGGGTAAAGTTTTGGGCTGAACTCGATTAATTTTTCTCTGAACTTAAGCCCAATTGATTTATTTATAACCCAAACTGTCCAGCAGTCCAATGATCCAACTAAATTATTACTTATTATTGTTTTAAGCCCGGAATCTTGCGTCTTGTTCCTATTCCTATCACTAATCGGCAAACAAAACTCAAAAGCCAAAAATTATTTATAATTTTGTATCTTAGATTCTCTTCTCGCTACCTAGGGTTCCCAAATTCCCAAAAGCCACTTTCATCTTCTGAATCTTATCCATCTCACCTGCATCTTCTAAATCTTCTCCATCACGATTCGCTTGTCTCCCTCGGTGTAACGGCCATTATACAGCCGAGGTCACTCTCGTAATTCCACAGTCTCCTTACGCATTTGGTGGGATCTTACATGATTATAAGGCCTTATTTTGGGTAGGTAATCATTCTCAATTTCCTAGCACTATCAAGGGGATTCAGAGATCATTGCAGCTTTGTTTATGGAGAAAATTAAGGATTTGAAGAATAAGAAAGGAGTTGAGGTTGAGGGGAGGGTATGAGAATTTGGAGATATGCTTTCCCTAGTTTTTTCTTAATTCCTTGTTCCTACTTTCAGTACGTTAGATAACTTAGTTAATTTCCATTGCAGTCTCAATATTCATTTAATCCTCTTGTAAGTCCAGTACCAATTTTCAAATTTAAATAAATAATCTCTGCCCATTTCGTTTGTGTTGTGGTTGAAGTCACTTTTGTTTCCTTTAGCCCTTATAAATGTTACATTTGGTATCAGAGCAAGCCTTCCTTGGATCTGTTTGTGGGTAGTCAAACATGGTTGATGGTACTAGATGGAAGACTTTGGATGAACGGCTCACTTCTCAGGAGACGCGCATCACTGAGATGAATGATTTAATCAAACAGAACGAGGAGATTGTGAATCAACGAATGGAGAAATTTGAAGATACACTGAAGGACATGAAACAATTAATACTGGGGCTGAAACCAAGGGAAGAAGCCGATATGAAA
Organism: Panax quinquefolius; assembly: GCA_020205615.1. NCBI lineage: Eukaryota > Viridiplantae > Streptophyta > Magnoliopsida > Apiales > Araliaceae > Panax > Panax quinquefolius. The sequence continues at coordinate 29,060,511 of CM035154.1, forward strand.
TCTATCCCAGTCAATGGTAATGGCGATGAAGGAGAAACCAGCTACAATGGAGTGCCGAAGGGAGCAACCTTTACCCCTTACCAGCCCACTTCAAGGTATAACAACCCCCCACCTCAATTTTTCCAGCAAAATTTCACACCAAACCAAAACCAAAACCAAAACCAAGCTTTCCAAACTATGCATAATTCCAATTGGGGTCCTCACAAGTCGCCTAAGATCGATTTCCCAAAATTTGATGGTTGTGATCCTAGAGGATGGGCAATGTGTTGTGATCAGTATTTTGACTTCAATCCCATGGAAGAAGTGAGAAAAACCAAATTCGCCTCGATTCATTTTGAAGGGAAAGCTAGACTTTGGTACCAATTCTATCAATTTGAGAGGGGTATAATCCCGTGGAGGGTGTTCATTAATGATGTGATTGTAAGATTTGGTGCTACTGACCATTTAGATGCTCAGGCTTAATTCAACAAACTTACACAAACTTCCACGGTGGAGGCTTATCAATATGAATTTGAGGAGCTAAGGGCTATGATCGTAACTAAGTAAAGAGGTTTAACGGAGGAATATTTTGTTTCAAGTTTCATTAGTGGTCTCCAAGTAAATTTGAGGGATGCTATTCGACCTTTCAAACCAAGGTTGTTGTCTGATGCTGTACTTTTGGCCAAACAGGAAGAAGCAAAGGTCAACAATAATTATTAGCCCTACAAACCTTCTCCTAGACCAGCCACGACCCATTTCTCAACCCAATCAACTTACCCCACCAATTCCAGATATGACCATAATTTCAAGCCCACACCTACACAGTCGAAAAAAAACCTTCCAATTACTATAAAACAACCACTACTACCTCATGCAAAAGCGTAATACCCCTTGATCGCGAAAACCAACATTATCCACTAATGAGATCAATGAGAGGAGAAGGAAGGGATTATGCTTTTATTGTGATGACAAATTCACTCTGGGTCACAAGTGCACAACTAAATTATATATGATTCATGGGGAGGAGGAAGACGATGTTCAGGATAAAATTACAATGGAGGACATTACAGAAGAAATTTCGATGGAAGAGGGGTAGAAATCTCAGTTCATGCACTCTCGGGTAGTGTAACTCACAACACTATCAAGCTCAAGGGAATGGTAGGAAGGCAAATTATTACCATACTTGTTGATAGTGGATCTACCCACAATTTCTTGGATCAAGACACTACTAGGATGTTGGGGTGCCAAGTGGAGCCTACAATCCCATTATCTGTGGCTATAGCAGATGGAAACAAGTTGGTGAGTGATAATAAATGTGGTAATTTCAAATGGGTTATGCAGGGACAACAGTTCGAGTCATGCATGAGGATATTGTCTTTAGGAGGTTGTAATGTTGTTTTAGGCGTTGAATGGCTGAAACAATATAACCCTGTAACCTGTGACTTCCACAAGCTGCAGTTGATCATCACAAAAGGTAGGAAGGAGGTTACTCTTAAGGGCATAAGGGAGGATGGAGAGCTGAAAATGATTAATGCTAAAGGTTTGGGAAAAATGTTCAAAAAAGTTACCAAAGGAATGATGGGATACTTGTTGCATATGGATGGGATTGCAGCACAAGAGGACACACCCCCAGTCGTTAATGAGCTTCTAGAGGAATTCTCCGAAGTATTTCAGGAACCAAAAGGGCTGCCACCAAAAAGGAGACATGATCACAAGATTCCTTTGAAAGATAAAGAGGCCACAGTGAGTTTGAGACCATATAGGGTGCCCCATAATCAGAAAACTGAGATTGAAAGGCAGGTAAAGGAAATGTTGAAAGATGGCATCATCTGACACAATGAATTCTCCATTTCTTGCCCCAGATTCTCCATTCAAGAAAGATGGTTCATGGAGGTTGTGTGTAGACTCTATTGAATGAGCTTTATCGAGGATAAATTTCCATTCGTTATTGAGGAACTCTAGATGAATTACAAGATTTACTAAGGTTTGCCATGGAGGTTGTAACTCAGTAGACTAAAAGGACTCATCATGGGCACTTTGAGTTCAAGGTCATGTCTTTCGGGTTAATAAATGCGCCAGCTTCATTCTAAGCATTGATGAAAGAGGTTTTTGCAGATTTTTTAAGGAAAACGGTGTTGGTATTTTTTGACGATATCCTAGTATATAGCCCTACATTGGAGGCTCATGTAGTACATCTCAGAAAGGTGCTAGAGGTGTTGAGAAATAACCAGCTGCTCGCTAAGAAGAGTAAGTGTTCATTTGGGCAAAATCAGTTGGAGTACCTTGGCCACATCGTTACGGGAGAAGGGATTAAGGCTGACCCCAAGAAAATTGAAGCTATGGTAGAATGGCCAGTCCCGACATCCATTAAGCAACTTCGGGGGTTTTTGGGACTCACCGGTTATTACAGGAGATTTGTTAGAGGTTATGGAGACATTTGCAGACCCTTGACTAAGCTACTCAAGAAAAACTCATTCCAATGGGATGATGGGGCACAGGCAGCATTCAAAGAGCTTAAAAGGGCTATGAGTACCACTCCAGTTCTTGCAATGCCCGACTTCTCTAAACCTTTCATTATTGAGACGGACGCTAGCAACACAGGGATAGGAGCAGTTTTGATGCAACAAGGCCAACCTATTGCTTATCTTAGCAAGGCTTATCTTAGCAAGGGACTCGGCCAAATTCATTTGGGGTTTTCAGCATATGAGAAGGAGTTGTTGGCATTAGTAATGGCTTTGGATAGGTGGCACTCCTATCTACATGGGCAACATTTCATCATCAAGACTGATCAAAAGTCTTTTAAATTTCTTTTAGATCGGTGAATTACAACTCATTTGCGAAAAAATGGCTTTCCAAGTTGATGGGGCTAGACTATGAGATCTGATATAAGCAAGGGTGGAGAATAAGGTGGCAGATGCTCTCTCTGAGTACATGAAGATAAGGCTCAACTCTGCCTGATATCAATTCAGCTTCTGCATGGTTAACAAGATGTCACTAATAGCTACCAACGAAGATTTAGAAGCTCAAAAGATTATTGAAGGGCTCACAAATGGTGGCATAGGTCCTGAGCAGTACTCTTACCACAAAGGGGTGATTAAAAAAAGGAATCAAATTTATATTAGCACTGCAGGAGGCTTACGGGATAAACTAATGGCAGAACATCATGATACAGGTATAGGAGGGCATTCAGGCAGGGATGTGACTCACCACAAGATTAAACAATTTTTTGTTTGGCCTAACATGAAAAAGGATGTGAGCCGCTATGTTAAAGAATGTGATATTTGTCAAAGAAGCAAGGCTGAAAATGTTCCTTTCCCTGGGTTATTACAACCCTTGCCAATTCCTAATCAAATCTGGGAGGATATCTCTATGGATTTTATAGAGGAGTTACCCAAATCAACCGGAAAAGATATCATCTGGGTGGTGGTAGACAGGTTCACCAAATACAGTCACTTTATTCCACTCTCTCATCCTATTACCGCTAGGGAGTTAACTGGAATATTTTTCGAAACCATCTACAAACTTAATGGCCTGCCTAGGAGCATTGTGAGCGACAGGGACAAACTCTTTGTTAGTGGATTTTGGCATGAACTTTTTAGTCTCGCGGGCACTCAGTTACATTATAGCTCGGCCTATCATCCTGAGAGTGATGGGCAAACTGAACGGGTTAACAGATGTTTGGAGTCTTATCTTCGAGCCATGACTAGTCATAGACCACATAATTGGACTAAATGGTTGCCTGCTGCGGAGTGGTGGTACAATAATTCCCTACATAGCTCTATCAAGATGACACCTTATGAGGCTCTATACGGCACCAAATCCAGGGCAATGAATATGTGGAAGCTGTGGCATCCTTCTTCCAAGGAAGGGACCTACTGAACAAGCTACTAAAAGAATCTCTTCAACAGGCCCAACACAGGTACAAACACTATGCTGACCTTCACAGGACTGAGCGAGAATTTGAAGTTGGTGATTGGGTATACCTGCGTTTGCAACCCTACAAACAATCTTCTGTTGCAATGAGAAGAAATTTAAAGCTCTCTTCTAAATATTTTGGCCCATATCAAGTGGTAGAAAGGGTGGGTCAGGTAGCTTACAAACTGTCTCTTCCACAAGGCTCTTTGGTTCACCCTGTTTTCCATGTCTCTCTCTTGAAGAAGAAAATTGGCGCTAAGAAAGTCCCAAGCACTGTTCTTCCTACTATAGGCCCAGAAGGGCAGTTTCTCGTCCATCCAGTTGTTGTTTTGAGCAGGAGATTGGTGAAGAAAGGAAATCGTCCGGTTCCTCAAATGTTGGTGCAATAGTCCAACACCATACCTGAAGATGCAACATGGGAGGATTCAGCTTCAATACATGCTCAATTTCCAGATTTCAATCCTTGAGGACAAGGATTTTGAAAGGGGAAGCATTGTAATGGCCATTATACAGCCGAGGTCACTCTCGTAATTCCACAGTCTCCTTACGCATTTAGTGGGATCTTACATGATTATAAGGCCTTATTTTGGGTAGGGAATCATTCTCAATTTCCTAGCACAATCAAGGGGATTCAGAGATCATCGCAGCTTTGTTTATGGAGAAAATTAGGGATTTGAAGAATAAGAAAGGAGTTGAGGTTCAGGGGAGGGTATGAGAATTTGGAGATATGCTTTCCCTAGTTTTTCTTAATTCCTTGATCCTACTTTCAGTACGTAGATAACTTAGTTAATTTCCATTGCAGTCTCAATACTTCATTTAATCCTCTTGTAAGTCCAGTACCAATTTTCAAATTTAAATAAATAATCTCTGCCCATTTCGTTTGTGTTGTGGTTGAAGTCACTTTTGTTTCCTTTAGCCCTTATAACTGTTACACTCGGCTATCTGCTCTCACAGCTTGAAGTCTTGAACAGGTATGTTTTAACTCTCTCTCTCTCTGTCTTATAATATACATATATATTATACACAAAAATTATGTCTTATAATATAATACATAATTTTGTTTGTTTATATATATTTAACTCTCTCTCTCTCTCTACTCATTGAGGCTTGATTCGACTCAAACTCGACACAAATCGAGTAAACTCGACTTGAGCTTAGTCGAGTTGAGACAAGCTTTGTTCGCAAACAGAAGATTCCAATACCTATCCTACCAATGAGTTACCTAAATTTCAGGTTATGATGCTAATTTGCATTTTCTGTAGTTTGTTTATCTAGCACTTAATTGCCAGTCAAGTTGTCAAATTTTCCTGTCAACTACAAGCTCTTTTTAGTTCAGTTTTTTTTCCTTTTCCTTTTAGGTGGGAGGAGGGCAGAAGGGGTGTTCAGGTTTTGCATTATCCTTTATTAATAGACTGGTTATGTATACAGTGCAAGACAAGTTGACCCATATTTTATCTTGGCTACACAGTACTTATAAGTTATAACAGCCATTTACATAACTAGTAATTAACTTCAAATATAACAGGTGCAAACAAGATGGCTCGGTTACAATCACTATATAGACTATGAAGAGAAAACATGTTACCTTGATCCGTTCATATTCTCTGACTGCACAACTTTTGGCATCCTCCGTAACTTTTACAGTTTCTTTCAACTCTTCTATTTTAAGAATTCTAGACCTATCTCCACCAAATATCTTGGATGAAGCAGCTTCAAGCTTTTCAATCCTTGAATTCAAGGACGACAACTCAGATAAAAGAGTCTGTACTGTTAATAAAGCATTTGAACGGTCGGAAAATGCATTGTTAACTGCTAACATCACCCCGAGATAGTCATGGAGCTTATCCTGCAATATTTAAAACAAAACAGATATAACAGAAATATTTTTAAGCCTACCAAACTCCAAATTTAAGAAAAGTGTCTAGTAGGAAGCGGATATTTTTATCAAGCAAATTCCGAATACAGTAACAGAAAAGGAACATGATACGAATTTACTGAAGCAATAAGTTCAATAAAAGATAATATTCCAGTAAATCACCAAATGTTTGACAGTTTGAGCATTCAATTCCCGATACAATCTGCTTGCTTTGACAGCTGCAGTAGCCACATTTTTCATGTCTGCAGATCTCACTCTCTGTGAATTAAACTGAGCTTCATCCGTCTCAAACTTTGTTAGCTTGACAAAAGCCAACCCCAGTTGCCCCATTGTCTCCCCTATGTCTTGTTGAGCTTTGACAAGAAATTCAGCCTGCAAAAGCATAATAAATGAAATTTTCAAAGTCGCGTAGAAATAATTTGGGTATTATCATTTATCAACTTCCATATGAGAAGTTTTCTAAAAGTTTCCAACTTGATGAATGTAAGTTAATAGCATTCTTGTCCTTTCCTCTCACAATTAATTAGTTTCCTTTCGCAATTAATTGTTGGCCTAATCAACTAAGTGAAGCTTACATTTTATTTTTCTTCATCTTCGTGTGTGTGTGTGTATATATATATTATATCCTTTATCCCTCAACTATGTCTAATCCCTAGAATAAAGGGCTGCAGATACCCCTCACGCGCACATGAATCCTTCACCAAATAAATTCACAATCCCAAGTGTTTTGAAATACTGTCTGTCAACAAATTAATATGCCTTGTGAGGTACACCAATTACTAGGAAACAATCTACTATCACTTCATAGAGATATTTACCAGCTGAGACAACCAAACCTTTCCCAAAGTTTAGATCTTCAAGTATATTGAATATAAAGCCAAAATACCTGATCAACCATCAAAAGAAAAGAACAAATCAACTGATCTAACCAACACATATCTCAAACCTTGTCAATGCAGATTCAAGCAGGATTCTTCAATTTGAGGGAACTTTTTCAATAGCTAAATTAATAAACCTCCATAACTAATGCAAAGTTGCAAACACAAAGTTTGTTGCTGTTTTTTAACTTCTGGTACTCTCATATAAAATGAGCATGACTAAAAGGTTGAATCAATTATAAATTGCCACATTAATTCTTACTGAAATTTAATTACTTGGGCATTATTTTTATAGATAAGCATCCAAGCTAAGCACAATCAAATTGAAGTGAAAAGCTTAAACATTCAGACAGACCTGCTGAGATGCATTACTAATGTGGTTCTCAAAATCCTGCAATCTGTCTCTCCTCTCCAAAAATATCTTATCTTCCTCAACCGCCGGGGGCTTTGTCCCGCCCCAATCATTCGTCACAGACTGCTTCAACTCCTTAAATATCCTCAACAAATCTCTCCCTCCTTTCGCAGGCTGAGCCACCTCATTCAAATCCACAACATTAGGCATTGATTCCCTACCAAACAATTGCCACGGCAACTTCACCGCCCCATCCAACATTCTAGAAGCCACATCCGTACTCTTCACTAAGGGCAATTTCCCATCCACCTGCAAAAACAGTCTCAATTCCTCGCTCCTCTTTATCACCGGATGCGCCACAAGTCTCCTCAAATACTTCTCCAGCGCCGCTCTCCTTTGCTCTACAAATTCCATCTTTTGCATCACTTGACTGTCCACTACACTCTTATCCGGCCTAATCGGAATAAAATACCCTCGGAAAGTCTCGGATAACCGGTCCGACAAAGTCACCACATCCTTAAACCGCCTTCGAACGGTTAATTCCGACCCACTGAACTCCGTCAAGTTGGTCCTCGTCGTAATTAGGTATGTAAAATAAGTATTTCCCCCGGGAATAAGCGAATTCAACAGCTCTTCCTCCCTCTGCGGATCCGAAACCGAGATCCGAATGTAATCAGAACCAGACGAAGAAGGCGAAGTTAGGGAGAGATCGTGGCCGTTAATTTCTGTACCGTGATCTTCACCGTCGAAGGATCGGAAGATGGCGTCGGCATATGAAGGGGGTTCAAGGAAGGAATTAAATGAATTAGGGTTTTGATGCGATGGGGATGAGCGTAGAGGATCATCGTCGGTGGGGATTTCAGCGAACGGCAGCGACGAGGAGAGATAATGGTGGTGAGGAGATTGATTTTGGCCGTTGGATTGGTCTTGAAGAACTAGGGAATCCATTTGTTCAGGCGCTGTGAAGAGATGGGATTCTTCTTCTTCATAGCCCTGGTTCATCATTTTGATTTGGGTATTTGGTAAAAATCGAAATCTGAAATGAGGACTGAGGTGAACCGAGTGTATATGTCTCAGCTGTGAAGATAAGATTGGAATAGTGCCGCGTGGGAAGTGGTGGAGGCTCCAGGTGGTGGTGAAGGGAGGAGATGGAGATGGTGGCGGAGCTGCATGTAGTGCCGGAATTTACACGGCGACAAATTTTGATTTTGTCTTGTTCAAACGTGTAAGTAAGCAAAACTTTGAAAAGAAAGTTACACGACCTAGTACTATTTTAATGAACATGATAAACATGTTCAATTTTGTTTTTTTTTTTCTCCATTAAATGATGTGGTTGTTTGTTTTAAAACAGTGATTGTTTATTTTAATAAATATTAAAGAGATTGGATAGTAGATTTAATTATTTTGGTTAATGCTTTGAATTAATGATTAAAATTAAAAATTATATTTTTAATGAATAATTTTAAAGTCCAGAATTAAAATACTTAGATTATATTTGTTTGCAAAAAGTATAGTTAGTACTCCCTCTGTCCCAGAATAAAAATTCTGATGGACTTTTCACGCATATTAAGAAGATGAATGAAATGACAAAATTATCCATAATAATGTCATTAAATATAGAGAGAGAATTAGAATAAGAAAAGTATAAGATATTTAATGCTACGGGTATAATAGGAAAATATGTGTAAAAGTTTAGTTATTAAAGAAAAATGGACATTTAACATGGGACTACCCAAAATAGTAATAAGGATTTTTATCATGGGACGGAGGAAGTATTAGACTATTTATTTTAATTTAACGTTATTTCAGACTATTTTACCTCATAATGAGAGATTAATACTCCCTCCGTCCCATAGTTATAGGCTTATTTTTTTTGGCACATAGTTTAAGAAAATCAGTTTAAATGATAATTTTTAACATAAATTTTCCACATATACCCCTTAATATGGAATTAATGAATAAATTAATTACTCCTTACTTCTCACATTGGAACTCTTAACTCCATTGATTATTGGTACAATTGTCTTTTATACACACAATGTGACGCCCCCAAAATTAGGTATACATCACCCATCTTGGGTAGTCAGATACATGGTACAGAATTTAAATACAACTTACTAATATAACTGCAGGTATGCTATGATAGCGTAAATCGTGAGTTTGAATACAAATATTGTCTACTAGATATTATACAAACTCAAAAGGAGTCCTCATTACAATTATTTTTATACTATTTCACGTAATAGTGAAGACTACTAATGTTATCCTCTGACCCATTACTCCGCTTTCGACTCGTCCCAAATATATTCTCATTTTCCAAGACGGTGAAAGAAAGGGTGAAACTCAACTAGCTCAAGAAGAAATATTATGACTAAGATAATGCGAATAAATTATCATTAGCCTTCAACAAAGATGTTAAACCGATAAAATATAATGAACATCAAGTTTAACTACATTAGAATTCAAAGAATCCATTAAAAGAGTCAAGTAGAAAATAAAATCTACTATCTTTTATGATTTAAAAGGTTTTTCATCACCGTTTATAAAGTTGAGACTCATCTTTAATAAATATTCCACATCATCGAATCACCCCCGCACTACTACCAAGGATATTCTTTAGTATCACGACCACAATTATTAATGCTACTACGGGCGAGAATATTTGTGTATTCATTAATGGTCGTGATCATGCCAACAACTGTCCATCAACGCACTACTACGATCATCGAGGATTTTTACCACATCATTTGTAACATTACTGGTCGTGATTACAATCGAATAGTCTCTCATGTATAATCATACCAAGTCCATCTACGCACTACTGGCCACGAGATGACTTTCAACATAATATAAACATGAGAATGATGACAATGATATAAGAATTGATAAAACAAGTTCAAGAATTAATTTATCTAGGAACCAATAACATCCAAACTGTCAATACGATCTTCGCTTTGTAGATTAAAATTCAAGAATCTTGAGAAGAATATTTCCATGAAAGGATCTTTGGATGAAGCCTTGAAATATCGAGGATATTCCACTAATTTCATGGAGTATAGAAGTCAAAGTTTTAACTTATTTGGGTATAATAAAGAATGGAATAACAAAAGAAATCACCATGCAAATGCGATAGATCGCATGATGCAGAAAAGTTATTCCAATGAATAATAAATAACGGAACTGGTCCCACGAAAAAGCGCATGAGAAACATATATTCCAACGAGAATAATAAAGAATGGAACCAGATCCAACAAAACACACAGCATGTGGATGTTCCAACGAATAATAATAAAGATTTTACCCAGTCCTGTGTAAAACACATACGCATGGATGTTCCAATGAATAATAGAAGAATGTCACCAAGTATAGGAATAAATAGCGTACATCAAAGTTATTCCAACAGAATAATAAGCGATGGAATAACAACAGTTCTCTTCATGAATAAGAAAGAATAACACCCTTACTTTTAGTAGGAGATTGAATCTGCAGTAATGTAAGAATAAAATACTCTTCTCCTTTCTCTTTATTCTCTCTATACTTTCTCTCTATAGCTTGAATGAATTAAGTGAAAATAATGAAGCACTAGGCCTCTATTTATAGAAGATTTCTAGCTTAAGACCGCCATGTGAAAAGGCAAGTGGCTTGGCGGTTTGGTGATGTGAAAAGAAAAGTGGTTTGGCCTTTTGTAATGTGAAACGACAAGTGGTTCAACGCTTTTAATGTGAAACGACAAGTGGTTCGACGCCTGTAATGTGAAACGGCAAGTGGTTTGGAGTCTGGTAAAGGTAATTACTATTGACGAAGGTAATTACTATTCACAAAGGTAATTACTATTGACGAAGGTAATTACTATTCACAAAGGTAATTACTATTGGCGAAGGTAATTACTATTGTGAAAGAGACTCTTAGATGATGACATATGGGCCCCCATAAAATAATCAAATTTACCACAAATGTCTCATAATGAGACTCTTTATATACATCAAGGATTGAATAAATATTACCACAAATCATTTTATTTTTATTCAACACATATTTAATCTTTCAACAATTATTAATCATTTATAACTTGTCGTCTCAATTATTGATTTAATACTATAACATATTATACGGATGATCTTTGTGACAATAATTGAATCAATAATATAAGAGATATGATCGTGATTAATTATCGTAGCAATAATTGAAAGCATAATGAGTGACTTCTCACGTAAGCATCAATAATCAATATCGTGTGCTACTATACAACTACGCCAGATTCATCGTACTTTTACTAACGGGTAGTTCAACGGTTTTAATTCAGTAACACCTTCCCGCTAGTTATTTTTATAGAAAGATAATTTTGTCGCTTTTCTAACTACTGAAAATACTTCCGTTAGTGGGGTCCACTAATGATTGAGCCGTCGTATTTAATATTCCCCACAAAAAGAATATTCCCCGACCAAACGAATATTTTATAACAACTTGCTTACATTGCAAAATTTATAAATATTACCCACAATTAAAACATTATATCAAATTTATTCCATAATATTCAAAAATAATATTTATAGAAAATTCATCTTTATTTATAAAAGTTGGGGTCTTACAACCTCCCTTCTTATGAAATTTCGCCCTCGAAATTAGAATGCGACTGGTATGTCGAAGAGGTAAGGATACCTTGATTTCATTTCATATTCTAACTCCCAAGTCATTTCTTCAACATCGTGGTTCCTCCACAAAACTTTGACTTGAGGTATAACCTTGAAGCGTAGAATATGTTCCTTCTTATCCAAGATTTGAACAGAACCTCTTCATACGTCAAATCTTCCGCTTATTTCGTCCTGCTCTAACTCAATAATGTGGTTCGGGTCTTTCACATATTTACGTAACATGGATATGTGAAAAACGTTATGAACACGAGACATACTTAGCAGAAAGCGAGTCTATAGGCACGATTCTACTCGATCGAGGATTAAAATGGACCGATGAATCGAGGATTAAGTTTTCCTCTCTTTCCAAATCTTGTAACTCTTTTCCATGGAGCAACTCTTAACAACACATGATCTCCTATATCAATTCCACGTCCTTTCGATGAAGATCGGATAACTCTTTATCGATTTTGTGAGGTTTTTATACGTTGTCGGATCGTTTGAATCTTTTACGTAGTCATACGTACCAACTCCGGTCCCCAACAACGTTGCTTCACCCACCTCATCCCAAAGATATCTTTGAGAAGCGACACTTTCTTCCATACAACGCTTGAATGGAGCCATGCCAATACTTGTTTGATAATCGTTGTTGTGGCGCCCCCAAAATAGGTATACATCACCTATTCGAGTTGTCAATACATGGTACGTAAACAACTACAACTTTATTATTACAACAAGAAAGCGTGAGTTTGAATACAAATATTATCTTCTGCATAATATCTATACTCAAATAAATCCTCATCACATTTATTGATACATTATTTTACAAAAATGGTGAGGACTACTAAACAATCCTTTCTAAAACCTTCATTCCATACCCAGGCTGCGTACTCGTTATATTCTACGCCTCACGAGAAAAATGGAACAAAAAGGAAAAGGGTGAGCTCAACTAGCTCGAGAAAGAATATTATTACTAAGATAATATACAACAAATTATCGTTAGTCTTCAACAGGAAAAATATAATAGAATACAATAGACAACAAATTTTAAATCAATATTCGCAATGAAAATAATAATTCATTAGAAGAGTTAAGTAGAGAATGCAAACTACTATCTTCTATGTATGAATTTAAAAGTTCATCGCTCTATCTTTTATCCTGTAACATCAATCAATATACATCCGGAATCAAATATTCATCTTTGAACTACGGGCCAAAGATATTCATCACCGTCATGTTCATTTAAACACTGCTCATCTTTGCACTACTGGGCCAAAGATATTCTTGAAATCATTCATCTTTTGCACTTCTGTGCCAAAGATATTCTTAAGAAATCATTCATCTTTGCACTACAGGCCAAAGATATTCCATAATATCATCATTTAAGGTAGAGGATGATGAAAAATATTTTTTTTTTAAAGAAACGAATCCAAAGAAACAAAATGACAAGGATTAAGGATTAAGGATTCGTACTTGGTTTTATCCACGTCCAAAAATACCTCAAAATAATCATAGTGGTGTAAAATTCAAGAATGATCAAAACATGGATACAATCGAGTTAGTATCCGAATAGATGTTTTGACGAAAAAGTTATTTTTCGATGAATAATTACCATATATCGTGAATAAAGTCAGAGTATCGTGAATAAAGTCAGAGTATCGTGAATAGTAACTCGACACCAAAAGATAGAAATTCCACAAAAACATCTTCACGCTTCATGAATAGTAGTACTTCGTGAATAAGTAACTCGTGAATAAGAACTCAATGAATAAGTAACTCGTGAATAAGAACTCATGAATAAGTAACTCATGAATAGTAACTCCGACATGAAAAAGTTCCAAATTTGATAAAACTTCATATCAACATTTCAAAGATAATGATATTGAAGAAATAATATCATTTGAGAAGAAAATAACATCCTTACCTCGAAAGATCGAGATTTCTAATTTGAAACACCGGATATAAAGGCTATGACTTGGACTTGCACCAGTATAGCAATACTCAAAGTATACTCAAAATACTCACAAGAATACGCTCGATAATATAGAGAGAAAACTTGAGTTTAAATGTGATTTTCAATTCTAACCTAAGCACCTATTTATAGGAAAATCTTTAGAACACCAAAGCGAAAATTTAATAAAATATATTATTATTAATAAATTTCCTACGCCTCTTTGGAAATCAGATCCCAACATTTCCCACATGCCAACCTTCTAGAAAGAAATGATAAAAACGTTTTTCATAAAATAAATAATTAAAACTTACAAAAATCAATTATTTGAAGACTTCGAACTTCAATAATTCATAATAAATAGCCCTTTCATCAGAAAAATTCGAATCTCGCGAGTTTTTATAGGAATTTCAATTCTCTACAACTTTTCAGAAGAAAGTTTTCCAAATTCCAAATAGAAATTGACCAAAATCCACAAACGGGCGATTTTACGGCTATAATCAAATTTCAATTCAATAAATGGGGTCCACCGACATGTTTAACATGTTTTAAACATTTATTGCAACAAAAATACTCTTCCTTCTCAGTATACTCATATATCCCACATTCGTTGTAAAAATATCACCGTTAATATATTATTAAAATAATATATTTAAATGAATTATTTTATCGAAAAAGATAAAATATTAATTTTCAACAATTGTCATTTTAAAAATTTTCTCCATCTATATCCACATAAAATCAATATTTTCCTCATCATATAAATCAATAATTAATTATTCACAAATAATATTATAGAATCACAATATTAACAACCAGGCAGCGGTTCATTCCCAGGAAAGAGGGGGCTTTCCAATAAGAATTTCTCCTTCTTGGCGCAATTAGGTGACCAAACCTCTCCTTAGATGTAACTTTCTAGACATTGCCAATAATGTTATCTAATAATATTATTCAGATAATATGAATTATTGCTTCGATAATGAAAAATCTTGTGTAATGACAATTATTGAAACAACAAAGAATATAAAATATCAACGCAGTTAATTATTAACTCAATAAAATATTTAACGAGAATTATCAGAACCATTATTGAGTAGTGCCTTCTTACGTAAGGATCAATAATTGGTGCAATACTCTGGTATCTTCTTGTGTTTTAACCAATTTAGTATTTTAACAAGATTAATTGTAATAACTACGCCGTTATTTTTAAACAACTTATATTTGTCGTTTTCTTCATCCAATCGCTTTTCAGTTATGGGGCCCACACATGGTCACTACTGGTCGTCGATTTAATATTCCCAAAAGATCATTTAATATTCCACGACCAAACGAATATTCCCCGACAACAATGAATATTTTATAACCACTTGCTTATTTTGAAATATTTGCGTATTTAACCCTTAACTATCCACATTAATCAAATCAACCCTTACTATTTCAAAATAATAAATAAAGGAAATTCCTTTTTATTTAAAAATTTCGGTCTTACAACCTCCCTCCTTATGAAATTTCGTCCTCGAAATTGACGTCACGCATCGGTTGCAGTATTTCGAAAAGGTGAGGATACCTCGCTTTCATTTTCATTTCCAATTCCTGTGTCATTTCCTCTATAAGCATGATTCCTCCACAAAACTTTAACTTGTGGTATGACCTTTGCGCGTAGGACATGCTCCTTCCTATCCAAAATCTTGACAGGTACCTCCTCATACGTTAAGTCTTCGGCTATCTCGTCCGGTTCTAACTCAATAACATGGTTTGGGTCTTTCACATATTTACGAAGTACAGATATGTGAAACACATTATGAACACGAGACATACTCGGAGGTAACGCAAGTCTATAGGCTACATTTCCTACTCGGTCAAGAATTTGAAATGGACCAATAAATCGTGGATTGAGCTTTCCTCTCTTCCCAAATCTTGTAACTCCTTCCATGGAGCAACTCATGACAATACATGATCCCTACATTAAATTCCACGTCCTTTCGATGAAGATCCGCATAACTCTTTTGTCGATCTTGTGCCGCTTTTGTATCGTTGTCGAATCATTTGGATCTTTTCTTGAGTCATCATATGTCTTAACTTCGGGTCCCAACAATGTTGCTTCACCCACCTCATCCCAACATATTGGAGAACGACATTTTCGTCCATATAATGCTTCAATGGAGCCACACCTATATACTTGCTTGATAACTTTGTTGTTGTAGGAGAATTCCACCAATGGTAAATACTTATCCCAACTACCCTTGAGTTCAGGACACGAGTCTTAATAGATCTTCAAGAGTTTGAATAGTCCTCTCGATTGTCCGTCCGTTTGGGGATGGTATGCCAAACTAAATCGCAAATCCGTGCCCATAGCTTTTTTGCAAGCTAACCCAAAATCTTGAAGTGAATCTTGGGTCACGATCCAAACTATGGATACAGGCATGCCATGCAACCTCACAATCTCATTCACGTATATACTAGCAAGACGTTCAAGGAATAAGTCTCCGTGTCGGCAAGAAATGAAAGCGGAGACTTGGTTAATCTATCAACAATAACCCAAATAGCATTGATGCCTTGAGAAACCGTAGGAAGACCCGTAACGAAATCCATAGTAATGTGTTCCCACTTCCATTCCGGAATCTCAAGTGGTTGCAACGGACCCTTAGGTACAAGATGCTCCGCCTTTACACGTTAGGCAAGTTAAACACATCAAGATAAACTTTGCAATCTCTCTCTTCATATTGTTCCACCAAAATGTATGTCGAAGATCACGATACATTTTAGTACTTCCGAGATGGATTGCAAATGGCGATTGTGTGCCTCCATCATAATCTTGTACTTCAAATCGTAGTCGTTAGGAACACAAAGTCTAGAGTGGACTCAAGTATTCCTTCTTCATCAATTCTCGCTTAGGAATAGCTCCTTCTTGTACTTTCTTCTTCATACGCATCATTTCGGCCCGGGTGGCTTGAGCAACCTTAACTTTTTCTATTAAAGTTGGCTCTGTCGCGATACTTGACATCATCGCACGCTCCTTCAAGATATGATCTTCTACTCGATGCGTCACTACCACATTCGCTTTACCGGATGGTATTGAATAGTGTGGTCGTAGTCTTTCAATAGCTCGAGCCAACGTCATTTGCCGCGTGTTGAGTTCTTTTGAGTGAAGAAATATTTAAGGCTTTTATGGTCTCAATATATCTCCACTTTCTCCCCATATAGATAGTGCCTCCATATCTTTAAGCGAAAAAACGATCATTGCTGCTAACTCTAGATCATGAGTAGGATAATTCCTCTCATACTCTTTAAGTTGTCGCGAGGCATAGGCTATGACTTTCCCACGTTGCATGAGAACACATCCTAACCCTTTGCACAAGCATCGGCAGAGATAACAAATCCATCCAACCGGATGGTATTGTTAGAACAGTGTAAAATAAGTCTCCTCTTAAGCTCTTGAAAACTTTTCTCGCGTTCTTCGCTCCAAACGAATTTTGTATCCTTCCGAGTTAGTGAGTGAATGGAGTAGCTATTCGAGAAAACCCTTCCACGAATCTCCGATAATAACCAAATAAGCCCAAAAGCTACGTACTTGATCCACCGACTTGGTTGCTCCCTAACTTTGTATTGCTTCAATCTTCACGGATCAACAGATACTCCATGTTTTCGACACCACGTGCCCAAGGAATGCTACTTCCTCGAAGCGAACTCGCATTTCTTCAATTTGGCATATAGTTGGTTTTCACGAAGCCTTTGAGTACCAAACTTCAAATGGTGCTCATGATCTTCACGACTTTTGGAATATATAAGGATGTCATCAATAAAGACAACAACAAATGATCCAAATATTCCTTGAATACTCGGTTCATCATATCCATGAAAGCCGCAGGAGCATTAGTTAGTCCGAAAGACATGACTAAGAATTCATAATGCCCATACCGAAGTTCAAGGCGGTCTTTGAATATCCTCGCCTCTAATCTTCAAATGATGATATCCGGAATCGAAGATCGATTTTTGAAAAGAATTGTGCCCTTCAGAATCGGTCAAACAAGTCATCAATACGAGGTAGGATACCTATTCTTGATGGTGACATGGTTCAATTCCCCGATAGTCAATACAAAAAGTCGCATACTCCCGTCTTTCTTCTTTACAAATAAAACAGGGAGCACCCCAAGGAGATGTACTTTAGGACGAATGAAACCGATGTCCAACAATTCCTCGTAGTTGGACCTTTAACTCCACGAAGTTCAATAGAGCCATTCGATATGGGGTTTTAGAAATGGGCTTTGTACTGGGTTCAAGATCAATAAAAATTCAACTTCACGCTACGGGGGTAGGCCGGAAGTTCTTCTGAAATACATCGGAAAGTCAATAACAACAGAATATTATTCAAATTTGGCGTGTCTTTATTCAAATCCATAACATGGGCTAAGAAAGCTTGACATCCGCTTTTTCAATAAACGAATAGCTTTATGATTAGATATGATAGTGATTGATTTTAATGGTTTAGTTGCTTGAATTAAATAACAAAGTTGGTTAGAATATAAAACTAACAACCTTACGAAAACAATCAATTTTGGCATGATGAGTAGTTAACCAATCAATCCCTAAAATCACATCAAAAGCAAGTATCTTTAAAGAGATAAAATAAGGTCAACAGTAAGGTAATGGTGCCAACTTGAATCAAACAAGATTTATAAACAGTGGATGTGATGAAAGTTTCTCCTAACGGAGTTTCCACAGATAGGTCAAAGTCTAATTTCTCCTGAGTCAAGTTTAAACGTTGAGCACAAGCGGAGAGATAAATGAATGGGTAAAGACCGTGATCAAGTAAGGTATAAACTTCGCAAGAATTTATAAATAGCTTACCGTGATCACCTCGTTTGGGTTCCTCGCATTATGACCGATCACAACAAACGCTTCTTCCCTAATCGTTGACTTTGACTTTTACGGGATGATCTTTTGAGTCACCGTCCCCATTGAACTAGGTTTCGTTCTTCGTGAATCTCGAAGCGATATGTCCTTCCTTTCCATAATTATAGCATACCTTGAATCTGTTGTGGGCGGTTTGGTGATATGTCCCTCTTTCCGCATTTGTAGCATATAATGGGTGGTCGTTTCTCCTCCTTAGAAGCGATTCTTCTTAAACGCCGCATCATCTTCACATAGTCGTTATTAAATCTCCTTTTAAAAATCTCCTCCCGACTCGCTTCTTCTATTTTCATGGCTATGATTACCACCAGAGTGGTTACCATTTCGTCCGTCTGTTTTTTCTCCGCAGTTATCATTATTCTGCTGATCGCTATCTCTCGATCACGATCTCGGTTGTGGTCCTCGGTTGGCCGTACTCGTTATCTCGCTCTAATAATTGAGCCTGTTTACAACATCTGAATAAAGAGAAAATTTATGAGAAATGAGATATCTTGACGCCGGGTTTCAAACCTCTAAGAAACATCCGCGTCATCGTTCCTCATTCTCCACCAAATGAGGTGCAAACTCGATAACTCTGCAAACTTTGCCTCGTCTTCGAGACACCGCTATGTTGTTTTGCTCTAATCGATGAACTCCACTTCCTTCATATAGACGAACACTTTCGTGAAAGTATTTGTCATTAAATAATTTCAAACGCTTCCCAAGACATCTTTGAGTGCGGTACCGATGGGTACGCTTCACGACTCCCCACCATAGTGCCGCCTCGCCACGGAACATAAAGGTGGCGAATGGAACCTTCTGTTCCTCCATGCATCCCAAGACATCGAATATCTTGGTAATTTGTTTGACCCATGTTTCCGCCGTGATCGGATCCGCTTTCCTTAAATTCGTGGTCCCAACTCTTTGAATCGCTGCATTGTGACAACCCGTGAATTGCTATCATTTCCTCCTCATATTTTGAACACGAGTCTCCTCGTCGATTTTGCATGAAACCTGCAAAAACTTCTAAACATCCCTCGTTCATCATCTCGCTTCAATGGTGTTGTTCACAGGGAGGAACATTGCCACTGTTGCACGTTCTCCTCGTTGGTGAGTCACAGGCATCTCCACGGTCTCATTTCCATTGTTAATATTCTCGATCGACATTCTCAAATCATCGTCATAAAACAAGGATTAATTAAGGAAATCAATATATCACATAATATCCCTATATAATTGACCAACTAACAAATAAGCTTAGGTAGGACACACTAGCGAAGGATTTACTCGTCTCTCCCTCCTAGTTCTATTCCCCGATCTCCGCCAGAGATCATATCCTAAGCTCGATACCAACCGTGACGCCCCAAAATAGGTATACATCACCTATTCCGAGTTGTCAATACATGGTACGTAAACAACTAAAACTTTATTATTACAACAAGAAATCGTGAGTTTGAATACAAATATTATCTTCTGCACAATATCTATACTCAAATAAATCCTCATCGCATTTATTGATACATTATTTTACAAAAATGGTGAGGACTACTAAACAATCCTTTCTAAAACCTTCATTCCATACCCCAGGCTGCATACTCGCTATATTCTCGCCTCCCGAGAAAAATGGAACAAAAGGAAAAGGGTGAGCTCAACTAGCTCAAGAAAGAATATTATGACTAAGATAATATACAACAAATTATCGTTAGTCTTCAACAGGAAAAAATATAATAGAATACAATAGACAACAAATTTTAAATCAATATTCGCAATGAAATAATAATTCATTAGAAGAGTTAAGTAGAGAATGCAAACTACTATCTTCTATGTATGAATTTAAAAGTTCATCGCCTATCTTTTATCCTGTAACATCAATCAATATACATCTGGAATCAAATATTCATCTTTGCACTCACGGGCCAAAGATATTCATCATTAATCATGTTCATTTAAACACTGCTCATCTTCACTGCACTACGGGCCAAAGATATTCTTCAAAATCATTCATCTTTGCACTACAGGCCAAGATATTCTTAAGAAATCATTCATCTTTTTACTACTGAAAGCAAAGATATTCCATAATATCATCATTTAAGACCGAGGATGATGAAAATATTTTTTTTAAAGAAACGAATCCAATGAAACAAAATGACAAGGATTAAGGATTAAGGATTCGTACTTGGTTTTATCCACGTCCAAAAATACCTCAAAAATAATCATAGTGGTGTAAAATTCAAGAATGATCAAAACATGGATACAATCGAGTTAGTATCCGAATAGATGTTTTAGACGAAAAGAAGAAATTTTATTTTTCTATTGAATAGTACCATATACGTGAATAAAGTCAGATATCGTGAATAAAGGCAGAGATACGTGAATAAGAACTCGACACCAAAAGATAGAAATTCCACAAAAACATCTTCACGCTTACTTGAATAAGACTTTTGAATAGTAACTCGTGAATAAGAACTCATGAATAAGAACTTCGTGAATAAGAACTCATGAATAGTAGTAACTCATGAATAGTAACCCCGACATGAAAAAGTTCCAAATTTGATAAAAACTTCAGATCAACATTTCAAAGATAATGATATTGAAGAAATAATATCATTTGAGAAGAAAATAACATCCCTTACCTCGAAAGATCGAAGATTTCTAAATTAAAACACCTGGATATAGGCTATGACTTGGACTTGCACCGTATAGCAATACTCAAAGTATACTCAAAATACTCACAAGAATACGCTCGATAATATAGAGAGAGAAAACTTCAGCTTCTGGTGTGATTTTCAATTCTAACCTAAGCACCCTATTTATAAGAAAATGCTTAGAACACCAAAGCAGAAAATTTAATAAAATATATTATTATTAATAAATTTCCTACACCTCTTTGGAAATCAGATCCCAACATTTCCCACATGCCAACCTTCTAGAAAGAAATGATAAAAAACGTTTTTCATAAAATAAATAATTAAAACTTACAAAAATCAATTATTTGAACTTTCGAACTTCAATAATTCATAATAAATAGCCCTTTCATCGTAAAATTCAAATCTCGGGGTTTTTTATAGGAATTTCAATTCTCTACAACTTTGCGTAAGAAAATTTTTCCAAATTCCAAATAGAAATTGACCAAAAATCCACAAACAGGCGAATTTATTGTGTTATAATCAAATTTCAAATAATAAATGGGGTCCACCGACATGTTTAACATGTTTTAAACATTTATTGCAACAAAAATACTCTTCCTCCTCGTATACTCATATATCCCACATTCGTTGTAAAAATATCACCGTTAATATATTATTAAAATAATATATTTAAATGAATTATTTTATCGTAAAAAGATAAAATATTAATTTTCAACAATTGTCATTTTAAAAATTTCTCCATCTATATCCACATAAAATCAATATTTTCCTCATCATATAAATCAATAATTAATTATTCACAAATAATATTACGTAATCACAATATTGACAACCAGCGCCTTCCTGGAGAAAGAGGGGCTTTCAATAAGAATTTCTCCTCTTCTTGGCGCAATGATTAGGTGACCAAACCTCTCCTTAGATGTAACTTTCTAGACATTGCCAATAATGTTATCTAATAATATTATTCAGATAATATGAATTATTGCTTCGATAATGAAAAATACTTGTGTAATGACAATTATTGAAACAAATGAAGAATATAAAATATCAACGCAAAGAATTATTAACTCAATAAAATCTTTGAGCAAGAATTACTGTAACCATTATTGAGTAGTGCCTTCTTCGTAAGGATCAATAATTGGTGCAATACCGGTAATCATCTTGTGTTTTAACCAATTTAGTATTTTAACAAAGATTAATTGTAACAACTACGCCTGTTATTTTTAAACAACTTATATTTGTGTTTTCTTCATCCAATCGCTTTCAAGTTATGGGCTCCACATGGTCATTTCTTGTCACGCATTTAATATTCCCAAACAAATTCTGAATATTCCATGACCAAACGAATATTCCCCGACAACAATGAATATTTTATAACCACTTTGCTTATTTTGAAATATTTAATATTTAACCCTTAACTATCCACATTAATCAAATCAACCCTTACTATTTCAAAATAATAAATAAAGGAAATTCCTTTTTATTTAAAAATTTGGGGTCTTCTACAAATGTTGTAGGAAAACTCCACCAATGGTAAGAACTTGTCCCAACTTCCTCAAATCAAGGACACAGAGTCTTAATAGATCTTCAAGAGTTTTAATAGTCCTCTCCATTTGTCCCGTCCGTCTCGGAGGATGATATCTTAAAGCTAAATCGTAAATCTGTGCCCATAGCTTTTTGTAAACTAACCCAAAATCGTGAAGTGAATCTTGGGTCTCGATCGAAACTATGGATACTTGGCATACCATGCGATCTTCTGAATCTCGTTTATGTACATACTGAAGAAGACGTTCAAGTGTATAAGTTTCTCGTGTCGAGAAATGAGCGGACTTGGTCAATCTATCAACAATGACCCAAATCGCATCTATGCCTTGAGAAACCTTAGGAAGGCCGTGGTAACGAAATCCATGGTAATGTGCTCCCACTTCCATTCTGGAATTTCAAGTGGTTGCAATTGACCTTTTGGTACTTGATGCTTCGCTTTAACTCGTTGACAAGTTAGACACCTTGAGATAAATAAATATTATCTCTCTCTTCATATTGCTCCACCAAAATGTATGACGAATATCATGATACATTTTGGTACTCCCAGGATGGATTGCAAATGGTGTGTTGTGCGCCTCCATCATGATATTATACTTTAAATCAGGGACGTTAGGAACACAAAGTCTGTAGTTGACTCAAAGTATTCCTTCTTCATCGATTCTTGCTTCCGGCATAACACCTTCTTGCACTTTCTTCCTCATACGCATCAGCTCCAGGTCTGTAGCTTGAGCAGCTTTAACTTTATCGATTAAAGTCGGTTCTACTCATATACTCGCTATCATCACACGCGTCCCGAGAGTCTTTAACTCTATCTCCATCCTTTGCAAGTCACACAAAATGGGCCTTTGCGTTGACAATATCGCTTTCGTGCTTGCATATGATCTTCTACTCAACGCGTCACTACCATGTTCGCTTTTCGAGGATGGTATTGGATGGTATGATCATAATCTTTCAATGATTCAAGCCAACGTCGTTGTCGCATGTTGAGTTCCTTTTGAGTGAAGAAATATTTGAGGCTTTTATGATCCGTAAAGATCTCCACTTTCTCCCCATACAAGTAATGCCTCCAAATTTTAAGTGCAAAGACAACAGCTGCCAACTCTAGATCATGAGTAGGATAATTCCTCTCATATTCTTTGAGTTGTCGCGAGGCATAGACTATAACTTTTCCATGTTGCATGAGAACACATCCCAACCCTTTGCCCGAAGCATCACTGTAGATGACAAATCCCTCCGAGCCAGATGGTATTGTCGTAACAGTCTTGCTGAAATAAGTCTCCTCTTGAGTTCTTGAAAACTCTTCTCACATTCTTCGCTCCCAACCAAACTTTGTATCTTTCCGAGTCACCGAGTCAATGGAGTAGCTATTCGAGAAAATCCTTCCACGAATCTCCGATAATAACCAAATTTAAACCGAAAGCTACATACTTCGGTCCATCGATTTAGGTTGTTCCCGACTTTGAATAGCTTCAATCTTTCTTTGGGTCAACAGATATTCCATGACTTGATACCACGTGCCCAAGGAATGCTACTTCTTCAAGAACTCGCATTTCTTCAATTGGCATAAAACTTATATTCACGAAGCTTTTGGAGTGTCGACCTCAAGTGTTGCTTTTATGATCTTCACGGCTTTTGGAATAAATAAGGATGTCATCAATAAAGACGACCACAAAGTGATCCAAATATTCCTTGAATACTCGGTTCATCATATCCATGAAGGCGGCGAGGAGCATTAGTCAATCCAAAGGACATGACTAGAATTCATAATGCCCGTCATCGGAGTTACGAAAGCCGCCTTTGGAATGTCGGTGGTTCTAATCTTCAATTGGTGATATTCTAACGAAGATCAATCTTTGAAAAGAATTTGGCTCCTTGCAATCGGGTCAAACAGTCATCAATACGTGGCAATGGATACCTATTTTGATGGTGACATGATTCAACTCCCGATAATCAATACAAAGTCGCATACTCCCATCTTTCTTCTTCACGAATAGAATAGAGAGGAGCACCCCAAGGAGAAGTACTAGGACGAATAAAGTCAATGTCTAACAATTCCTGCAGGTTGGGTCTTTAACTCCGAAGTTCAATAGAGCCATTCGATATGGGGCATTGGAAATAGGTTTTGTCTGGAGAGTTCAGGTCGATACAAAATTCAATTTCACGCTCTAGTGGTAGGCCGGGAAGTTCTTCTGGGAATACGTCGGAAATTTATTAACAATAGAAATATCGTTCAAAAGCGGCGTATTTTTGTTTAAATCGTGATATGAGCTAAGAAAGCTTAACATCCGCTTTTCAATAAACGAATAGCTTTATGGCTTGAGATGACCGTGATTGATTTTAATGGTTTGGTCGCTTGAATTCGCATAATAGGTTGGTTAGGAATATGAAAGCTAACAACCTTACGAAAATAATCAATTTTTGCATGATAAGTAGTTAACCGATCAATCCCTAGAATCACGTCAAATGCAAGTACTTTTAATAAAATAAGATCGACAGGTAATGTGAGGGTACCGATTTGAACCAAACAAGACATAAATAGTGGATGTAATGAAGGTTTCTCCCAACGGAGTTTCCACAGATAAGTCAAAGTCTAATTTCTCCGGAGTCAAATTTAATCGATGAGCGCAAGTAGGAGAAATAAAAGAATGGGTAGAACCGTGATCAAATAAAGTATAGACTTCATTAGAGTTTATGATAAGCTTACCCGTGATGACCTCATTCGGGTTCCTTGCTCTCTGGGAGGTCACAACAAACGCTTCCCTCAGACTATCGATTTTGACTTTTCCGACTGACCTTTGGTGCCTCCATCTTAGTTGAATTTGTCTTGATGGCGACAAAATCGAGCTAAGTGACCTTCTCTTCCATAATTATAACATGCTTTGACTGACATGGTGCGCTTTGATGATGTGTCCTCTTCTTCCGCATTTGAAGCATATGATAGGTGGTCTTTCTCCTTCCTTAACAACGGAAAATTTTGGTCTTGACGCCTTTCCATCATTGTTAAATCTTCTTTTCTTGAAATGTCCATTCTTATTGTTTTGGCCTCGATTACCACCGAAGTGGTTACCATATCCGCCCGTTGATTCCTCCACGCTTGTTGTCACCGCTTGACTACTACTCATCGCCGGTATTATAATTTTGCCGATCGCTTCTCTTTTAGTTGCGTTGACTCGTTATCGCGCTCCACTAATCGAGCCCTATTTACAACATCTGAATACAAACACGCTTTATGAGAAATAAGATGTTGACGTATCTCCCGCTTCAAACCTCTTAAAACATTCGCGCCATTCTCTCTTCATTATCCACCAAGTGGGGCGAACCGTGATAACTCATAAATTTTGCCTCGTATTGCGACACGGTCATATTGTTTTGTTCCAACTTGATAAACTCCACCTCCTTCATGTGGCGAATACTTTCGGAAAGTATTTTTCTTTGAAACAGCTCTGAACTTCTCCCAAGATATCTTCAAGATCAAGAGTTGAGTACGCTTTCCGATTCCCACCAAAGAATCGCCTCTCCGCCAAAAGCAACATAAAGGCGGCAAGAAGGGGAACTTTTTGCTCCTCGGAGCATCCCAAGACATCAAATATCTTGGTAATTTGCTTTATCCATGCTTCCGCCTGTAGTGGTTTTGGCTCTCCTTAAACTCCGGTGGTCCCAGCTCCTTGAATTGTTTAGCGGTGACCTTTGGAGAGTTTTCCGTGTTTCCACCTCACGAGATTCGCTCTCGCTTTTCATTGTTGCATGAATTGCATAAAGCCTCCGAACATTTGATCATTCATCATTTGGTCGGTGTTGTTGTTTGCATGAGGATTGTCGCGCTTCGATGCACATTATCCTCGATTATTGATATGTGGTGAATCAACGATCGTCTCGTGCTCCATTCTTATTCTCAACATTCTCGAGATGTCATTTTCGAGATCTTCGCCATAAAACAAAAGGTTAATTGACATGTAACATATTATCCCTATATTCTGACCGACCAATAAAATAACACATAAACTTAGGTAAGTCATACTAGCGAAGGTATTCCCCGTCTCTCCCCTCCTAGTACTATTCTCACATCTTAGCCAGGGATCATATCCTTAAGCTCGATACCAAACCGTGGCGCCCCCAAAATTAGGTATACATCACCCATCTTGGGTAGTCGATACATGGTATGTAATTTAAATACAACTTACTTACTAATATAACTGTCGTGTACAATATGACATAAAAACATGAGTTTGAATACAAATATTGTCTACTAGATATTATACAAACTCAAAAGGAGTCCTCATTACAATTATTTTCACACTATTTCACGTAATAGTGAGGACTACTAATGCTATCCTCCGGACCATTACTCCGCTCCCCGACTCGTCCCAAATATATTCTCATTTTCTCAAGAGAACGGTGAAAGAAAGGGGTGAGCTCAACTAGCTTCAAGAAGAAATATTATGACTAAGATAATGCGAGAATAAATTATCATTAGCCTTCAACAATGTTAAACCGATAAAATATAATGAACATCAAGTTTAACTACAATGAACCAAAGAATCCATTAAAAGAGTCAAGTAGAAAATAAAATCTACTATCTTTTATGATTTAAAAGGTTTTTCATCACTATTATAGCTGAGACTCATCTTTAATAAATATTCCACATCATCGAATCACCCCACACTACTACCAAGGATATTCTTTTAGTATCACGACCACAATTATTCATGCACTACGGGCCAAGAATATTTGTGTATTCATTAATGGTCATGATCATGCCAACAATCGTCCATCAATGCACTACTACCACCGAGGATTTTTTTACCACATCATTTGTAACATTACGATCGCCATGATTACACCAAATAGTCTCTCGGTCATAATCATACCAAGTCCATCTATGCACTACTGAGCCACGAGATGACTTTCAACATAATATAAACATGAGAATGATGACAATGATATAAGAATTCAATAAAACAAGTTCAAGAATTAATTTATCTAGGAACCAATAACATCCAAATCATCAACATTATAAACTTTGTAGAGTAAAATTCAAGAATCTTCGAAGAATATTTCCATGAAAGGATCTTTGGATGAAGCGCAAATATCAAGGATATTCCACTAATTTCATGGAGTATAGAAGTCAAAGTTTTAACCAACCGGGGTATAATAAAGAATGGAATAACAAAAGAAATCACCATGCATGCGATAGATCGCAGGCGAAAGTTATTCCAATGAATAATAAATAACGGAACCAGTCCCAAGCGTAAAAAGCATGCATGTGATATTCAAATGTAATAATAAAGAATGGAACCAGTCCGTAAAACACACGACAGGATGTTCCAACGAATAATAATAATAAAGACGGAACCGGTCCGGTGTAAAACACATGCATGTGATGTTCCAATAGAATAATAATAAAGATTTTAACCAGTCCTGTGTAAAACACACGCATGTGGATGTTCCAATGAATAATAATAGAAGAATGTCACCAAGTATAGGGTAAACCACAGATACTGAGTTATTCCAATGTAATAATAAGCAATGGAATAACAACAGCTCTATTCATGAATAAGAAAGAATAACACCCTTACTTTTAGTAGGAGATTGAATCTTTGCAGATCTTGTAGTAACAAAATACTCTTCTTCTCTCTCTCTTATTCTCTCTATACTTTCTCTCTCTATAGCTTGAATGAATTCATGAAAATATAATGAAGCACTAGGCCTCTATTTATAGAAGATTTCTAGCTTAAGACCGCCATGTGAAAAGGCAAGTGGCTTGACACTACCGTGATGTGAAAAGAAAAGTGGTTTGACTCTGTAATGTGAAACGACAAGTGGTTCGGCGCTTTAATGTGAAACGACAAGTGGTTTGGCGTCTGGTAAAGGTAATTACTATCGACGAAGGTAATTACTATTCACAAAGGTAATTACTATCGACGAAGGTAATTACTATTCACAAAGGTAATTACTATCGACGAAGGTAATTACTATTGATGAAGAGACTCTTAGATGATGACATATGGGCCCCCCATAAAATAATCAAACTTACCACAAACGTCTCATAATGGACTCTTTATATACATCAAGGATTGAATAAATATTACCACAAATCATTTTATTTTTATTCAACACATATTTAATCTTTCAACAATTATTAATCATTTGTAACTTGTCGTCTCAATTATTGATTTAATACTATAACATATTATACAGATGATACTGTGACAATAATTGAATCAATAATATAAGAGATATTGTGACGACCCCAAAATAGGTCCATTCTATCCAACCCATTCTGAGTCGCCAAATACATGGTACAGAAACAACTACAACTTTATTATCACAACAATAAAACTGTGAGTTTAAATACAAATATTATCTTCTAGACAATATTTATACTCAAATAAATCCTCATCATATTTATTGATACATTATTTTACAATAATGGTGAGGACTACTAAACAACTCTCTCTGAACCTTCATTCCATACCCCACTAAGACTTTCTACATTCTCGCCTCCCGAGAAGAAAAAAATGGAACAACAAGGAAAAGGGTGAGCTCAACTAGCCCGATAAAGAATGTTATGACTAAGATAATATACAACAAATTATCGTTAGTCTCCAACAGGAAAAATCGATAGAATACAATAGCAACAAGTTTCGGATCAATATTCGCATTGAAATAATAATTCATAGAAGAGTTACGTAGAGAATGAAATCTACTATAATCTATGAATTTAACGGTCCATCATCAATATTTTATCCTCAGAACATCAATCAATATTCATCTCAAATCAAATATTCATCTTTGCACTACAGGCCAAAGATATTCATCAATCGGTCATGTTCATCTCAACACTGCTCATCTTTGCACTAAAGGCCAAAGATATTTATCGATCGATCGTGTTCATTTAAACACCTTTCTCATCTTTTGCACTACGTGCCAAAAGATATTCTTCAAAATCATCATCTTTTACTCTGGGCCAAAGATATTCAATAATATCATCATTTAAGACGAGGATGATGAAAATACTTTTAAAGAAAAGCGAATCCAAAGGAAACAAAAGAACAAGTATTATGGATTCGTACTTTAAACAATCCGAGTTCAAAAATACTTCATAAATAATCATAATCAAGTAAAATTCAAGAATGATCAAAACATGGATACAATCAAAGCTAGTATCCATAATAGATATTTTAGACGAAAAGAAGAAATTTCATTTTTCGATGAATAGTCTTGATATTCGTGAATAATAGTCAGATATCGTGAATAAAGGCCAGTATCGTGAATAATCTCAAGTATACATGAATAGTAAATCAGACACCAAAAGATAGAAATTCCACAAAAACATCTTCACGCTTACGTGAATAGTACTCGTGAATAGTAACTCGTGAATAAGAACTCATGAATAGTAACTCGTGAATAAGAACTCATGAATAGTAACCCCGAAACATGAAAAAGTTTCAAATTTGATAAAAAGTTCCAACCAATATTTCAAAGATAATGATATTGAAGAAATAATATCATTTGAGAAGAAAATAACATCCCTTACCTCGAAGAATCAAGATTTCGGAAGGAAAGGTCAAGTGATCTTTGAATGAAACTTATCTTTGAACAAAGAACTCTCAAAGTATCTAAATACTCACAAAATACGCTCAATAATATAGAGAGAAAAGAGAAAAACTTTGTTTTTACGTGTGATTTTCAATTCTAACTTAGCCCTCTATTTATAGGAAAATGTTAGCCCCGCAAGGCAGACTGACTTTGCTACACGATGGCTTTACTCTTCTACTATTGCCACCCACCACATTTGAAATAAAATTCAGCACATTTTTTCACCAACCACAAGTGGGGCCCACTCAATTCTAGAATTTTCCACCAAAATCAATTATAAACCTAATTTAAATCCGACACCTCTTAAAATTCACAACAAATCATTCGTGCATTTTAATTCGTTCAAAATTTATGGACATATACTCAACTTATGTATGTATAACATATCCAAAAATTACAACGATCCAACTGGTCGGATTAAAATTATAACCCCATGATATATCTCAAAACCCCGATTTGATTTTTAATACCTCCAATCCGATAAAATCTTGATAAAACACCTCAACATTAATTCCTTCATTAATAACCACATAAATAAATCCATCATTTATATTCATATAAAATAAATATTTCCTTATCATATGAATCAATAATTAATTATTCACAAATAATATTACGAAATCACATTTATAATGACCAGTCGTTCCGGGAAAGGGGGCTTTCCAGATAAGGATTTCTCACTTCTTGGCGGCGCAATTAGGTGACCAAACCTCTCCTTGATGAACTTTCTAGACATTGCCAATAATGTTATCTAATAATATTATTCAAATAATATGAATTATTGATCCGATAATGGAAATCTTGTGCGATGACAATTATTGAAACAAAGAATAATATAAAATACCAACGCAAAGAATTATTGAATCAATAAAATAAACTATTGAACGGTAACTCACTTTGTAATAATTATTGAGTAGTGCCTTCTTACGTAAGGATCAATAATTCAACAATTACATGCAATACCGTAGTATTCTTTGTGCAACCACGCCGTATTCGTATTTTTTAACCACCGGGTATTCCAATGATGTCTTAGCAGTAATAACTACGGTCTTAATTGGTAAATAACTACGCCATTATTTATAACCACCCAAACTTTGTCGTTTTCCTCATCCAATCGCTTTTTAGTTATGGGGCCCACATACATGCATACCATGCCGTCGTTTATATTCCCCGACAAAGATTTAATATTCTGCGACCAAACGAATATTCTCAAAGCGATGCGAATATTCCACGACAAAACGAATATTCCCAAACAAAATGAATATTTTATAACCACTTGCTTATTTTGAAATATTTGCGTATTTAACCCTTTACTATCCACATTAATCAAATCAACCCTTACTATTTCAAAATAATAAATAAAGGAAATTCCTTTTATTTAAAAAAAATTCGGTCTTACAACCTCCCTCCTTATGAAATTTCGTCCTCGAAATTGACGTACGACGTACTGTGTTTCGAAAGGTAAAGATACCTCGCTTTCATTTTCGTTTCCAACTCCCGTGTCATTTCCTCAATAACATGGTTTCTCCACAAAACTTTAACTTATGGTATAACCTCGATACATAGGTCATGTTCTTTCCTCTACAAAATCTTGGACAGTACCTCCTCAATGACGTTAAGTCTTGGCTATCTCGTCCGGTTCTAACTCAATGACGTGTTTTGGGTCGTCCACATATTTACGTAACATCGATCGTGAAAAAGCGTTATGAACACGCGTCATACTTTGGTGGTAAAAGCGAGTCTATAGGCCACGATTCCTATTCGATCGAGAATTTCAAATGGATTAATAAATCGAAGGTTTGAGCTTTCCTCACCTCACCGATTCTCACTTTTAAAATAACAACTTCTTGCACCTCCTTCTTCAAATTCATCACTCCGGTGTGTAGCTTGAATGACTTTAACTTTATCGATTAAAGTCGATTATACTCAGTATATCATCACGTACTCAGATATCATCACGTAGGTACCTAGAGTTTTCATCTCCATCTCTATTATTTGTATATTATACGAAATGAGTCTTTGACAATATTGTACTCGTATTTGTATACGATCTTCTACTCAACACGTCGGCTACCACGTTAAACTTTTCCGAGGATGGCATGGTCGTAACATATCTTTGAAATGAGTCTCCTCTTGAGTTCTTCAAGCTCTTCCCACATTCCTTGCTCCCATTTGAATTTTGTATCTCTATGAGTCATTTCGTTAATGGAATAGTGATTCGAGAATATCCTTCAACGAATCTCCGATAATAACCAACTAAGCCTGAAAGCTACGTATTTCGATTCTCGACTTAGGTTGCTCTCAACCGCGACTCATATCCCAATCTTGGATAAAGACGTCACAATGACACCTATCGGTTTACTATCGCATGAAATATGACGTCCCTTACGAGAGAGTCGGCTTAGTGAATTCCACAAAGGAAGTCACAAGATAAAGTCTCATGTACCAAATTCTATAGTTGAATTTTTAACTCACGAAGTTCAATAGAGCCATTCGATATGAGATTTTAGAAATGAGTTTTTGTCTTAGGGTTCAAAGTCGATACAAAATTTAATATCGATCTTTGGGAGTAAGCCAAGAAATTCTTCAGGAAATACGTCAGGAAAAATCAATAACAACAAGAATATTATTCAAATCTGACGTGTCTTTATTCAAATCCATAACATGGACTAAGAAAACTTGACATCCGTAATAAACGAATGACTTCATGGCTTGATATGAAAATGTTTGACTACAATGGTTTGACTGCTTGAGTTCGAATAACAGTTTGCTTAGGAATATGAAAACTAACAACCTTACAAAAGCAATCAATTTTGGCATGATGAGTAGTTAACCAATCAATCCCCAAAAGCAAGTATCTTTAAAGAGATAAGGTCAACGGTAAGGTAATGGTGCCACTTGAATCAAACAAGATTTTTTAAACAACGGATGTAATGAAAGTTTCTCCTAACGAGTCTCCATAAATAGGTCAAAGTCTAATTTCTCCGTAGTCAAGTTCAAACGTTGAGCGCAAGCAAAGAGAGATAAAAGAATGGGTAGAACCGTGATTCTAATAAGGTATAAACTTCGCAAGAATTTATAATTAACTAACCCGTGCTAAACCGTTCGGGTTCCTCGTATTTTGGCCACCACGACAAACGCTCTTCCGTGAATCGTTGACTTTGACTTTTCTCGACATCCTTTTGAGTCACCATTCCCACCGGATCGGTTTTCGATGTCATCGTCTAATCTCGAGCGATATGTCCTTCTTTTCCACAATTATAGCATACCTTAAACCTGTTGTGGGCGCTTTGGTGATATCCCTCTTTCCTCGTGATTTGTAACATACGACCGATGGTCTTTCTCCTCCTTGGAACCATTGCCACATCACTGGCCGACGTCTTCACATGGTCGTTGTTGAATCTCCTCTTTTTAAAATCCCTCCCAACTCGCTTCTTCTATTTTCATGGCCACGATTACCACCAGAGTGGTTACCGCCTTTGTCCGTATTCTTCTTTCTCCACTGGTTATCGTTATTCTGATGACTGCTATCTTTGGTATGATCCTGGTTATGGTCCCTCGGTTGAACGTACTCGTTATCTCGCTCTAACAACTGAGCCCTGTTTACAACATCTGAATAGAGAGAAAATTTATGAGAAATGAGATCTTGGCGTATCGCCGGGTTTCAAACCTCTCGTAAACATCCGCGTCATCGCTCCTCATTCTCCACCAAATGAGGTGCAAACACGGATAACTCCGCAAACTTCGCCTCGTCTTTGGGACACCGCCATGTTATTCGCTCCAATCTAATAAACTCCACTTCCTTCATACGATTTAATACTTTCGTGGAAGTACTTGTCATTGAACTGCTTCAAAACGTCTCCCATGACATGCTAAGTGCGGTGAATGGAGTACGCTTCACGATTCCCACCAAGAATCTGCCTCATGCCGGAACATAAAAGTAGCGAATGGAACTTTCTATTCTTTCGTGCATCCCAAGACATCGAATATCTTGGTAATTTGCTTGACCCATGTTTCCGCCATGATCGGATCGCTTTCCCCGCACTCGTGGTCCCAACTCTTTGAACCTTGTTGCATGTGACCACCCGTGAATTGCTATCATCTCCTCCTCAGATTTTGAACACGAGTCTCCTCGTCGATTTTGCATGAACTGCAAAAAGCTTTTAAACATCCCTCGCTCATCATCCGCTTTCAAAGGTGTTATTCACAGGAGGTACATTGCCACTGTTGCGTTCTCCTCGTTGTTAAGTATGCATCTCCACGGTCTCATTTACACCACTATTAATATTCTCAATCGACATTCTCAAATCTTGCCATAAAACAAGGGTTAATTAAGGAAATCAATCACATAATATCCCTATATATCGACCAACTAACAAATAAGCTTAGGTAGGACACACTAGCGAAGGATTTACTCGTCTCTCCCTCCTAGTTTCTATTCCCCGATCTCCGCCAGAGATCATATCCTAAGCTCGATACCAATGTGACGACCCCAAAATAGGTCCATTCCATCCAACCCATTCTCGAGTCGCCAAATACATGATATGTAAAAACAACTACAACTTTATTATCACAACAATAAAATCGTGAGTTTAAATACAAATATTATCTTCTGTACAATATTTATACTCAAATAAATCCTCATCATATTTATTGATACATTATTTTACAATAATGGTGAGGACTACTAAACAACTCTCTCTAGAACCTTCATTCCATACCCCCACTAGTACTCGCTACATTCTCGCCTCCCGAGAAGAAAAATGGAACAACAAGGAAAAGGGTG
Organism: Panax quinquefolius; assembly: GCA_020205615.1. NCBI lineage: Eukaryota > Viridiplantae > Streptophyta > Magnoliopsida > Apiales > Araliaceae > Panax > Panax quinquefolius. Next base: position 29,095,561 of record CM035154.1, read on the forward strand.
AGCTCAACTAGCCCAATAAGAATGTTATGACTAAGATAATATACAACAAATTATCGTTAGTCTCCAACAGGAAAAATCGATAGAATACAATAGACAACAAGTTTCGGATCAATATTCGCAGTGAAAATAATAATTCATAGAAGAGTTACGTAGAAATGAAATCTACTATAATCTATGAATTTAATATCCATCATCAATATTTTATCCTCAGTAACATCAATCAATATTCATCTCAAATCAAATATTCATCTTTGCACTACAGCCAAAGATATTCATCAATCGGTCATGTTCATCTCAACACTGCTCATCTTTGCACTAAAGGCCAAAGATATTTATCGATCGGTCGTGTTCATTTAAACACCGCCATCTTTGCACTACAGGGCCAAAGATATTCTTCAGAAATCATTCATCTTTGCACTCTGGGCCAAAGATATTCAATAATATCATCATTTAAGACCGAGGATGATGAAAATACTTTTAAAGAAAAGCGAATCCAAAGAAACAAAAGAACAAGTATTATGGATTCGTACTTTAAACAATCCGAGTTCAAAAATACTTCATAAATAATCATAATCAAGTAAAATTCAAGAATGATCAAAACATGGATACAATCAAAAGCTAGTATCCATAATAGATATTTTGGACGAAAAGAAGAAATTTCATTTTTCTATTGAATAAGTGCCGTGATTCGTGAATAGTGCCAGATATCGTGAATAGTCTTGATATCGTGAATAATCTAAGTATCATGAATAGTAAATCACACCAAAAGATAGAAATTCCACAAAAACATCTTCACGCTTCATGAATAAGACTCGTGAATAAGAACTCGTGAATAAGAACTCATGAATAGTAACTCGTGAATAAGAACTCATGAATAGTAACCCCAGACATGAAAAAAAGTTTCAAATTTGATAAAAGTTCCAACCAATATTTCAAAGATAATGATATTGAAGAAATAATATCATTTGAGAAGAAAATAACATCCCTTACCTCGAAGAATCAATTGACTTCTAAGGAAAGGCTCAAGTGATCTTTGAATGAAACTTGTCTTGAACAAAGAACTCAAAGTATCTAAATACTCACAAAATACGCTCAATAATATAGAGAGAGAGAAGAGAAAAACTTTGTTTACGGTGTGATTTTCAATTCTAACTTAGCCCTCTATTTATAGGAAAATGTTAGCCACCAAAGCAGACTTGACTGCTGCTACGATGGCTTTTACTCGCTACTATTGCCACCCACCACATTTGAAATAAAATTCAGCACATTTTTTCACCAACCACAAGTGGGGCCCACTCAATTCTAGAATTTTCCACCAAAATCAATTATAAACCCAATTTAGAATCCGACACCTCTTAAAATTCACAACAAATCATTCGTGCATTTTTAACGGTTCAAAATTTATGGACATATACTCAACTTATGTATGTATAACATATCCAAAAATTACAACGATCCAACTATCGGATTAAAATTATAACCCCCGCAATATATCTCAAAACCCCTGATTTGATTTTTAATACCTCCAATCCGATAAAATACTGATAAAACACCTCAACATTAATTCCTTCATTAATAACCACATAAATAAATCCATCATTTATATTCATATAAAATAAATATTTCCTTATCATATGAATCAATAATTAATTATTCACAAATAATATTACAGAATCACATTTATGACAACCAAATCGCTCCCGGAAAGAGGGCTTTTCCGATAAGGATTTCTCACTTCTTGGCATGATTAGGTGACCAAACCTCTCCTTAGACAGAACTTTCTAGACATTGCCAATAATGTTATCTAATAATATTATTCAAATAATATGAATTATTGATCTGATAATGGGAAATATTGTGCGAAGACAATTATTGAAGCAAAGAATAATATAAAATACCAACGCAAAGAATTATTGAATCAATAAAATAAACTATTGAACGAGAATTCACTGTAATAATTATTGAGTAGTGCCTTCTTACGTAAGGATCAATAATTCAACAATTACATGCAATACCGTAATGCTTTATTGACCACGCCAGACATCAGATTTTAACCACCGGGTATTCCAATGATCTTAATCTGGTAATAACTACGGTCTTAATTCAGTAATAACTACGCCAAGTTATTTATAACCACCCAAACTTTGTCGCTTTCCTCATCCAATCGCTTTTCGTTATATGGGCCCACATATGGTCGCTACTGTCGCATTTAATATTCCCGACGAAAGATTTAATATTCTACGACCAAACGAATATTCCCTTTACACGATTTAATATTCCACGACCAAACGAATATTCCCAGACAAAAATGAATATTTTATAACCACTTGCTTATTTTGAAATATTTATGTATTTAACCCTTTACTATCCACATTAATCAAATCAACCCTTACTATTTCAAAATAATAAATAAAGGAAATTCCTTTTTATTTAAAAAAATTCGGGGTCTTACGGATATGATGCAAAGAATTATCATAAGAATAATTAAGCATATATTGAGTGACTTCTCACGTAAGCATCAATAATCAATATCGTGTGCTATTATACAACTACGCCAGACATCGCATTTTTTTACTACCGGGTAGTTCAATGGTTTTAATTCAGTAACACCTCTGCTAGTTATTTTTATAGAAAGATAATTTTGTCGCTTTCTAACTACGACAATACTTCCGTTAATAGGGGTCCACTTAATGATTGAGCCGTCGTATCTAATATTCCCCGACAAAAGAATATTCCCCACCAAACGAATATTTTATAACAACTTACTTACTTTGCAAAATTTATAAATATTACCCACAACTAAAACATTATATCAAATTTATTCCATAATATTCAAAATAATATTTATAGAAAATTCATCTTTATTTATAAAAGTTGGGGTCTTACACACATATGTTAAACTAGTAAAGCCTAAAAAGTTCAAATTTTTTATTGAGAATACAACAACATTAAATGTGATGATAAAAATAATGACATTGAAGGTTGTTTCTTTAAAAAAAGAGTAATGGTTGAATATTTATTATAAGGGCATAAAAGTAAAATAATTACCAACTAAATTTTATAAATAGTAAGTAGCCTATATATTGGGACATCTCAAAATAGAAAATCAACCTATAACTATGGGACGGAGGGAGTAGTATTTTATATAGTCTCGTCGACTATTATTTTTTTCATTTCTAATGATATTTATGATGGATTATATAATTCCATGATGAATGTGAGATTAATAGTTCCCAATTTTAAGTTATCAAATGGTTTTATGAGACTAATAGTCTCACGTTAAGGGACTAAGAGCATTCACAACAATTTTACCAATAAAACTTTTTATCCCAAAATTTGAAGAATACATCAACAGATCATTATTCAACAGTTTAATTATCCTTATTTAACTCTATATTTTAATCTCTATATATGATTTTACTCGTGAGGGTGACGGAGTCAAAAGACCGTTCTCTATATATGTAAAATGACATTTCACACACTCATTTAATCACACCCTCATTTAAGTAGACACGTCAACTTCAGAAAGTGGGTAAAGGAATTCAACGTCATTTTCAACATCACGAATCTTGTATTCCTTCAACTGACAGTTTTCTTCTCCAAAATTATTTCGACATATTTTTCACAGATTGTCCTCTTCACTGACTGTCTTCTTCTCCAAAGTCTCATTTGCGGCATCTCAAATTATTTAATTCAAAGATATTTTGCAGAAAAACAAAATCTAAGATTCCAATTTCGATCTTCTTTTTTAGTTTGATTTTGACCTTTGTTTGTTTCGGGATTTTGTACTTTGTTTGTCTCGTGATTTTGACCTCCGTTAGTTTCATTATTTGTTTGATCTCGACATCTTATCTATCAATGGGTATCAAATTTTGTGGTTATCGTTAATTGATTTCACATTCAATAAATATGTGCAAGTATATACAGTCAACAAATAATAAAGTGATAAAAAGAGTATCGTTACCACGAGAAATTAATTCTAATATTTTTTAAATATCAATTTCATATCAAGCCAATTTAATTAAAACAGATAAAAGTTTAATTCATAACAAATAAATTAAACTTTTCCAAATATTAATTAACATCCAATGATAATACAAGTATCAAATTAAGAAAAGTTAGAGAAGAAATACTCTTTGTAAAGACATCTTTCATCTCCAAGCATCCTTTAATTCCCTGCATCTATTGGTGTTTAGAGAGTTGTTGCACTAGATCTCCAAACTTGAAGTCTAGCCGTCGTGATAAAAGAATTAACTATTCTAATAGCTCTTTAACATGTATTTATAGGCCTCATAATTTCCTAACCTTAAAAATAGTTAAAATACAATTTAAATTACATACATTGTAAGACCCCAACTTTTATGAATAAAGATGAATTTTCTATAATTATTATTTTTGAATGAATTTGATATAATGTTATAGTTGTGGGTAATATTTAGAAATTTTACAAAGTACGCAAGTTGTTTATAATATTCGATTGGTCGGAGAATATTCGTTTTAACAGGGAATATTCGTACGACGGCACAATCATTGGTGGACCCCACAATAGAATTATTGTTGGATTGAGAAAACAAAAAAAAAATATTTTATAAAAATAACGACGGAAGTTTTACCGTTAACTGTTGAAACACCCAGTGTTAAAAGTACAGGAATACGCGTGGTTGCATAGTAGCACACGATATTGATTATTGATGCTTACGTGAGAAGTCACTCAGTTTTGTTCAATTATTGCTTGAAGAATTCTTGATAAGATATCTCACGTTATTTGATTCAATTATTGCCAATATTTTATATATTATTAAATCAATAATTGAGATAACAAAGTTGTTAATATTATTATTTGCATTATTAACGATGTCTAGAAGTTCTGCCAAGGAGAGGTTTGGTCACCTAATTGTGCTCCAATAAGGAGAAATCCTTATTGGAAAGTCCCCCTCTTTCCTGAAAACGACCTGGTCAATTAATAGTGTGAATTATGATAATGATGATGAAGTTTTGTTTTATTAGTATTATTAATGTAATAAAATAGAAAAGCTTTTTATATAAAAAGTGTAATACTTTTATAAAGTTATTATTCGTTTTATTAGGCTAATAGTAAAATCTTTTATATAAAAATGTAATACTTTTATAAAGTTATTTGTTTTATTAGAGACAATAATTAGAATATATTATATTTTATTATGCATAGTGTTTGCATAAGTACTTGCGTAGTAAAATCTTTTTATATAAAACAAAATACTTTTATAAAGTTATTCGTTTTATTAGATTATAAATACAATATATTATATTTTATTGTAAACCAATCTGGATCGTCTCGCTTTAAAAGTAAATCAATCTGACCGCTTCATGGATTAGTTACTATTCAGATCCATTCTTCTATAAATGAAGCTCATTCCTTCATTATTTCTTACAAATTCACCAAAACTTTAGAGAGAGCGCCGTAGAAATTCTTCTTCTATAATCTTGGCGTCTTTCTTTTCGAAATACGTTTAAGAAAGCTTTCGAGCGTAGTGCAAGTTTCTTCAAGTATATCATCACTTTACTGGTCGAGAGTACTCTTCTTTATAAGGTAAGGGATATTATTTGTTATACTGTAAGGGGTATTATTTTTTTTCATATTCATGAAGAGAACTTCCATTATTTCATTCTTTATTATTCTCGTTGGAATAACTTTGTGTACTGTGATCTACCCTATACTTGGTGAAATTCTTACATTATTTCATTATTTATTATTCTCACTGAATAACTTTGTCTCTCAGTACCGCATACATTATGAAATTCTCATTGTTATTCCATTCTTTATTATTACATTGGATATATCCTCGTCACAAGCGTTTTATGCCTAACACGGTTACATCTTTTTATTATTACATTGGAATATCCTCGTTCTCATGCGTTTTACGGACTTTAATTAGTTCTTTATTATTCATTGAATATATCTTCGTACATGCGTTTACTGCCGGACTTCGTTTCCGTTATTTATTATTCTCGTTGGAATAACCTCGCATCATAATGGCACCGCATACATGGTGATTTCATTTGTTATTCTATTTTTATTATTACATTAGAATATCACTGTTTGCGTATTACACGCTTAACCCGTTCCGCTATTTATTGTCTCCGTTGGAATAACTCAATACATCTGAGTACCGCATGCGTGGTGATTTCTTTTGTTATTCCATTCTTTATTATACTCAGTTGGTTAAAGTTTTTGACTTCTATACTCTATGAAATTAGTAGAATATCCTTGATATTTGCGCTCCATCCAGTATCTTTCATGGAAATATTCTTCTGAGAATTCTTAAATTTTACTCTACAAAGAAGTATCATGTTGACAATTTGGACGTTATTAGTTCCTGGATAAATTAATTCTTGAACTTGTTTTATTGAATTCTTATATCGTTGTCATCATCCTCATGTTTATATTTTGTTAAAAGTCATCTGTGGCACGTAGTGCATAGATGGACTTGGTATGATTATGACCGAGGATTATTCTTGTAATTACGACCGTAATATTACAAATGATGTGGTAAAAGTCCTCAACGCCCAGTAGTGCATTGATGGACGATTGTTGGCATGATCATGACCATTGATGAATACACACGAATATCCTCGGCCGTAGTGCATGGATAATTTGTGGTTGTGATACTAATGAATATCCTTGGTAGTAGTGCGGGGATGATGTAGATTATTTATTAAAATTTGAGTCCCAAATGATAAAAGTGATGAAAAACCTTTTAAATCATAAAAGATAATAGATTTTATTCTCTACTTGACTCTTTTAATGGATTAACTTGTTCCGTCATAGCTTAAACTTTATGCTCATTATATTTTATCGGTTTTAACACTTTGTTGAAGGGTAACGATAATTTATTCTGCATTATCTTAGTCATAATATTTTTTACTGGGCTAGTTAAGCTCACCCTTTTACTTTCACTGTTCTCTTCAGGAAATGAGAACGTAGCCGGGACTAGTCGGGGAACGGAGTGACGGTCCAGATGATAGTATTAGTAGTCCTCACTATTATGTTAAATAGTGTGACAAAAAATGTAATGAGGACTTATTCTGAGAGTGGATATTGTCTAGAAGACAATATTTGTATTAAAACTCACAGCTCTCTTGTTGTATATTAAAGATTGTATTTGTATTCTGTACCATATATTTGGCGACTCAGAATAGGTGATGTATACCTATTTTGGGGGCGTCACATACATTGTATCCTAATTTTAATAAATTTCCATAATATAATTTATTTTCCAAATCTACTATTAATTCCCATGCAAAAATTAGACTTTAGAGCATCCAAATTTTAATTGAAATCATCAAACTTTGATCCAACTGTGAAAACCTCGTATAACATTTTGCACCCCAACGCTGAGTTTATTTCATTTTGCAGCGCCCCGACGCTGCAAGTCTCCGGAATTACCAAATTGTCACTCTTCTACCAGAATTTTTATATTTACCCTTTTTGCATCTTCTTACAAAATAACATAAAAATAAATAAAATGCACTAAAATTACTTAAAGATAGCAAAGTACTAAGTCTAAAAGTACCAAAATAATAAGTATAAAACCCACTCATCAGTTATTTTGATTAAAGAAAACGTGTATTGCAGTTTACTGAATGTCTTTGTCAAAAATTGAGAATTTATTTGTTGTTTGTCATATTGTGTTTCTTTTGATTATTTAAATAATCAATATAAGGAATGTGTTAGGTACATAGTAAAAAAATTGGATCCCTATCCTGTAGATGGATAAAAATATGAAAACTATTGTGAATGCTCTAATAGTCCCTCTTCAAAGTATTAAATTATCTAAAATAATACTATCTCCGTCCCACGATAAAAGTCTTGGTTGACTTTCTGCGCATATTAAGAAAGATGATAAAATGACAAAATTGTCCATATTTAAATTCTCATTTAATTGCATAGTTTTCTGCACATTACTAGTGATGCTCCATAAATATGCATAGAGAATAAAAATATAACAATTAATAATAAGTGTATTATGGGTAAATTATTGTAAAAAATAGATTATTTAAGGTAAATAGACATTTAACTTGGTACTACTTAAAATAGTAATAAAAATTTTTATCTTAGGATGGAGGAGTATTAAATTAAGACAAATAATATAATTCAAGATATTTTTTTTATAAATAAACATGTCCTTAATGTTATTTCTCAAACCTCTTACCATTTCTTCTCTTTTTTTTTGTTGCTAATTAACCTCTACTATTCTCTTACCTACTAATATATTAATTAATGTTATAATTTATATTTCTGTTAGCCACGTTAGAAAAAATCTTTTTTTAGAAGTAGAAATACAATAAAATTCGGAAAAGAATTATATATTGATATTAAAGTAAAACCCATAAAAAAAATTAACCTTAATACAATAGACGTTGAACAGACTAGACGATTGCAACTTTGAGGACTGTAAGAACAGTTTCATTAAGACAATATTTGGCCGCGGCAGGACAAATTGTCTCCCAAGATACAACAATTCTCTGAAGCAAACTCTACCGTGTATAGAAAGATTATCACCGAGCAGGAATGAAGAACAAATAAGAATGCCTAAACTATTTTTTCCCCACTATTTCCCATTTTTCTTTTCTGGGAGAAGGATAATATTATATAAAGAGTTGAGTTCGAAACGGCCATATACCAGCAAGGAATTAATCATCAGTAAATGGGATTAATTCCATCATTGATGTCCATTATGCCTTCATCAAACCAGCCATCAATTTCTCATTCATATTCCATCCGTTTCTCAATAATCCCCCACATGAATGAAAATTAAAAATAAAGGAATTCGATGTGGTGATAACTCTCTACAGTTGATATTAGCATAGGATAGGTAGGCATCAACCCTTGAACTTTCCCTTGTGAAGTATATTTACTTTACTGGCTGACTAGTAGACGTGATGTCCTTGAACTATTCTGTCATTTGTGTAAACGATGATATACCTCACACAAATACCAACATAACACGGTTTTGGTTCTCATGGTTATGTTCATTATGGTCGTGAACATCTCCTGGTTCTGCAAGAATTTAAGAGAACTAAACTCATTAGTTTTCCTTGAAGCGACCCCACTTCATTCTCACATAGGTGATTTTATTTTTTGTTCAGATTACTGACACACAAGAATCATTAAAAGCATAGCTTAACTTTATCCGATTTTATATCACTATTTACAGATAAGGGTTAGACCCCCTACAATGATAATACATTGTCTATGCAATTAGGTTGTCCCATTGAACCTAGATTCTGGGATCTCCAATCAACAAGGTTGGGTTTTCCTTCACATAGAACCTTTAAATACTTATGGCCATCAATCTTATTCTTCGTGATGTCGTTTCAACTTGATCTCGGTTTAAACCTTTGGTTAGCGGATCCGTAATGTTATCCTTTGATTTTACATAATCAACAGAGATAACCCCCGTTGTGTTCAGTTGCCTAACGGTATTGTGACGACGTATGTGTCTCGACTTACCGTTATACATCACGTTCTGTGCTCTTTTAATCGATGCTTGATTATCACAATATAAACAAATTGTGTGCACAGGCTTAGGCCATTCAGGAATATCCTCCAAGAAGTTTCGTAACCATTCGACTTCTTCTCTGATTTTATCTAGAGCTACAAACTCAGAACCTATCGTGGATCTGGTTATGATCGTTTGCCTTGAGGATTTCCAGGACACTGCTCCTCTTCCCAGAGTGAACACGTATATACTTGTACCTTTGGAGTTCTTTATATCAGAAATCCAACTAGCATCAGAATATCCTTCTAATACTGCAGGTTCTCTCATATAGTGCAGTCCATAATTACGAGTGTATCTTAGATACCGAAGTATCCTAACGATAGCTTTCCAGTGGTTATCCCCTGGATTAATCGTGTATTTGCTTAAACTGCTTACAGTAAAAGCAATATCAGGTCTTGTACAAGTCATGAGATACATCAAATTGCTTATAACCCTTGCGTATTCTACTTGGTCAACGTTTTTGTAAAATCCCAAATTTTACGAATAAAGATTTGATTTTCTTGAAATATTTTTTTTTTAATATTATGGTGTGAATTTGAGATAATGTTATAGTTGTGGGTAGTATTTATAAATTTTTCAAAGTATGCAAGTTGTTGTATTATATTCGATTGGTGGGAGAATATTCATTTTAGCGCAGGAATATTCGCATAACTAAGACAACACAATCATTGGTAGACCCCAATGTAATTATTGTCGGATTGAGAAAACGACAAAATATTTTTATGAAAATAATGGCGTAAGTTTTACTTATAATCTTGTTGAACTACTTTAGGTAGTAAAAGTACAAAGATTACTACTGCGTGGTTGCAAGTAGTAGCACCAGTATTGATTATTGATGCTTATGTGAGAAGTCACTCGGTTTTATTCAATTATTCTACGATGAGTTCTTTGATAACAGTATCTCATGTTATTTGATTTAATTATTGTTAATTGTTATATATATATATATATTATATAAGTTTTGTTTTATTAGTATTATTAATGTAATAAAATGTAAAAACTTTTTATATATAAAATGTAATACTTTTATAAAGTTATTCGTTTTATTAGGCTAATAGTAAAATCTTTTTATATAAAACATAATACTTTTATAAAGTTATCTGTTTTATTAGACAATAATTAGATTATATTATATTTTATTATGTATAGTGCCTGCATAGTGTTTGCATAGTAAAATCTTTTTAAAAGTTATTTATTTTATTAGATTATAAATAGAATATATTATATTTTATTGTAAACCAATCTGGACCGTCCATTTAAAGTAAGTCGATCTGGACCATTCATGGATTGGTTACTATTCAGTCCATTCTTCTATAAATAGAAGCTCATTCCTTCATTATTTCTTACGAATTCACTGAAACTCTAGAGAGAGAAACTGTAGAGAGAATTATTCTTCTATCTCGAGCGTATTTCTTTAGCGTTTAAGAAAGCTTTGAGCGTAGTGCAAGTTTCTTCAAGTATATCCCCGCCCTACCGTCGGAGTACTCTTCTTTATAAGGTAAGGGATATTATTTGTTGTACTCGTAAGGGGTATTATTTCTTTCGTATTCATGAAGAGAACTTCTGTTATTCCATTATTTATTATTACATTGGAATAACTCGTATACGCTACTACCCTATACTTGGTGAAATTCTCCGTTATTCCATTCTTTATGATTACATTGGAATATCCTCGTCCATGCGCGTTTTACTGCGGACACAGTTCCGATTATTTATTATTTTGTTGGAATAACTTTTCATACATGCAAGTACCGCATGTATGGTGATTTCATTGTTATTCCATTCTTTATTATTACATTTGAATATCCAGCCGGTGCGTATTACGCTCGACCGGTTCCGTTATTTATTGTTCATTGGAATAACTCGCCTATGCAAGTACCGCATTTACATGGTGATTTCTTTTGTTATTCCATTCTTTATTATACTCAGTTGATTAAAGTTTTAACTTCTATACTCCATGAAATTAGTGGAATATCCTTGATATTTGCGCTTCATCCAGTATCTTTTCATGGAAATAATCTTATGAGCATTCTTGAATTTTACTCTACAAAGAAGTATCATGTTGACAATTTGGACGTTATTAGTTCCTGAATAATTTAATTCTTGAACTTGTTTTATTGAATTCTTATATCATTGTCATCATCCTTATGTTTATATTTTGTTGAAATTCATCGTGGCACAGTAGTGCATAGATGGACTTGGTATGATTATGACTGTGGATTATTCGGTATAATCATGGCCGTAATGTTACAAATCTTTGTGGAAAAAGTCCTCATTGCCCATATAGTGCATTGATAGGCGACGTTTTGGTATGATTATGGCTATAGATTCTCTTGACCAAGGGCAAAAGATGAATTGTTTTATGGCATGATCAGGATCATTGATGAAAACACAATTATCTTTGCCCGTAGTGCATGGATAATTAGTGGTCGTGATATTAAATAATATCCTTGGCACGTAGTGCGAGGGATGATTTGATGATGTGAATTATTTATTAAGTTCAGTCTCGGCCGATAAGCAAAGTGATGATAAACCTTTTAAATCATAAAAGATAGTAGATTTTATTCTCTACTTGACTCTTTTAATGGATTGCATGTTCAACTGCGATTAAACTTGATGTCTATTGTATTTTATCGGTTTAACATCACAAGACTAATGATAATTTATTCTCGCATTATCTTAGTTATAATATTTCTTCTTTGGGCTAGTTGAGCTCACCTTTCTTTCACCGTTCTTGAGAAAAATGAGAACGTGAGATTTTGACTAGTCGGAAACGAATGCTTGGTCCGGATGATAGTTGTGGCGCCCCAAAATAGGTATACATCACCTATTCTCGAGTTGTCGATACATGGTATGTAAACAACTACAACTTTATTATTACAACAAGAAAGCGTGAGTTTGAATACAAATATTATCTTCTGAGACAATATCTATACTTAAATAAATCCTCATCACATTTATTGATACATTATTTTACAAAAATGGTGAGGACTACTAAACAATCCTTTCTAAAACCTTCATTCCATACCCCCTAACTGCTTCGCTATATTCTCGCCTCCCGAGAAAAATGGAACAAAAAAAAAGGGTGAGCTCAACTAGCTCAAGATAAAGAATATTATGACTAAGATAATATACAACAAAATATCGTTAGTCCTCAACAGGGAAAAATATAATAGAATCTGATAGATAATAAATTTTAAATCAATATTCGCAATGAAATAATAATTCATTAGAAGAGTTAAGTAGAGAATGCAAACTACTATCTTCTATGTATGAATTTAAAAGTTCATCGCCTATCTTTTATCCTGTAACATCAATCAATATACATCTCGAATCAAATATTCATCTTTGCACCACGGGCCAAAGATATTCATCGATTAGTCGTATTCATTTAAACACTGTTCATCTTTGCACTTATACGGGCCAAAGATATTCTTCAGAAATCATTCATCTTTGCACTCTGGGCCAAAGATATTCTTAAGAAATCATTCATCTTTGCACACTACGGCCAAAGATATTCCATAATATCATCATTTAAGACCGAGGATGATGAAAATATTTTTTTTAAAGAAACGAATCGAAAGAAACAAAATGACAAGGATTAAGGATTAAGGATTAGTACTTGGTTTTATCCACGTCCAAAAATACCTCAAAATAATCATAGTGGTGTAAAATTCAAGAATGATTAAAACATGGATACAATCGAGTTAGTATCCGAATTAGATGTTTTGGACGAAAAGAAGAAATTTTATTTTTCTATGAATAGTACCGTATCGTGAATAGTGCAGTATCGTGAATAGTCCGTGATATCGTGAATAGTAACTCGACACCAAAAGATAAAAATTCCACAAAAAACATCTTCACGCTTCATGAATAGTACTTCGTGAATATAGTAACTCGTGAATAAGAACTCCATGAATAAGAATTCGTGAATAAGAACTCATGAATAGTAACTCATGAATAAGTAACCCCAGACATGAAAAAGTTCCAAATTTGATAAAACTTCAGATCAACATTTCAAAGATAATGATATTGAAGAAATAATATCATTTGAGAAGAAAATAACATCCCTTACCTCGAAAGATCGATCTTACAAAAAACAGGATATAGGCTATGACTTGGACTTGCAACCGTATAGCAATACTCAAAGTATACTCAAAATACTCACAAGAATACGCTCGATAATATAGAGAGAAAACTTGATTTAAGTGTGATTTTCAATTCTAACCTAGGCACCTCCTATTTATAGGAAAATGCTTAGAACACAAAGCGTAAAATTTAATAAAATATATTATTATTAATAAATTTCCCTCGCCTCTTTGGAAATCAGATCCCAACATTTCCCACATGCCAACCTTCTAGAAAGAAATGATAAAAACGTTTTCATAAAATAAATAATTAAAACTTACAAAAATCAATTATTTGAAGACTTGAACTTCAATAATTCATAATAAATATCTCTTTCATCAGAAAATTCGAATCTCATGAGTTTTTATAGAATTTCAATTCTCTACAACTTTGCAGAAGAAAGTTTTCCAAATTCCAAATAGAAATTGACCGAAATCCACAAATCCAGGCGATTTTACAAAGCTATAATCAAATTTGATCGATAAATGGGGTCCACAGACATGTTTAACATGTTTTAAACATTTATTGCAACAAAAATACTCTTCCTCCTCGTATACTCATATATCCCACATTCGTTGTAAAAATATCACCGAAGTAATATATTATTAAAATAATATATTTAAATGAATTATTTTATCGGAAAAAGATAAAATATTAATTTTCAACAATTGTCATTTAAAATTTTCTCCATCTATATCCACATAAAATCAATATTTTCCTCATCATATAAATCAATAATTAATTATTCACAAATAATATTACGAGAATCACAATATTGACAACCGGCGGGTTCAGGAAAGAGGGGCTTTCGATAAGAATTTCTCCTTCTTTGGAAGCGCAATTAGGTGACCAAACCTCTCCTTAGAGCGAACTTTCTAGACATTGCCAATAATGTTATCTAATAATATTATTCGATAATATGAATTATTAGCCGATAATGAAAAATCTTTGTGTAATGACAATTATTGAAACAACAACGATATAAAATATCAACGCGTTAATTATTAACTCAATAAAATCTCAATGCGAATTATTGTAACCATTATTGAGTAGTGCCTTCTTACGTAAGGATCAATAATTGGTGCAATACCGGTATCTTCTTGTGTTTTAACCACCGAGTATTTTAACAAAGATAATAACGATGTACTCTACGCCAATTATTTTTAAACAACTTATATTTGTCGTTTTCTTCATCCAATCGCTTTTCGTTATGGGGCCCAATACATCATTGCCTTGTAGTCATTTAATATTCCCAAGCGATACGAATATTCCACGACTAAAACGAATATTCCTCGACAACAATGAATATTTTATAACCACTTGCTTATTTTAAAATATTTGCGTATTTAACCATTAACTATCCACATTAATCAAATCAACCCTTACTATTTCAAAATAATAAATAAAGGAAATTCCTTTTATATTAAAAATTTGAGGTCTTCTTGTAAAGACCCCAACTTATTATTAATGAAATTTCATTTTCTATTTATTATTTTGAAATAGTTGAAATAGTAAGGTTGATTTTCAAAATAAAGAAGTTATTAATATAGAATATTCAGAAATTCAAATATAATATGAAGAAAAACGATTAATATGTTACTAAGTAAAATACCCTTTGAACAAGAAGACACGATGGATTCTTACGTAGCAAGCACTACTCAATAATGGTTATTGCTCAAGATTTTATCGAGTTAATAATCATGATTTTGAATAATCAGTTACACAAAGATTTTTCATTATCGAAGCAATAATTATATTATCTAATATTATTAGATTTATTGGCATGTCTAGAAAGTTCGCTCTGCCAGAGGTTTATTCACCTAATCAAGGCCATAGTGAAATTCTTATCGAAAGCCCTCTTCGGGAACCGCCTTCAGTGATTCTCAGTTAATTATTGATTTATATGATGAGGAAAATATTGATTTTATGTGGATATAGATGGAGAAAAAATGACAATTGTTGAAAATTAATATTTTATCTTTTTTTCGATAAAATAATTCATTTAAATATAATTTTAATAATATATTAACTGATATTTTTACAACGTAATGTTATATGAGTATACGAGGAGGAAGAGTATTTTGTTGTTGTTTATTAATTAATTAATTTTGGAAGTTTTAATTGTTTTATTTAAGAAAAACGTTTTTTATGCAATCCCACATATGATACAAATGTGCTGAATTCAGTTGGTCTAAGGTGGGCTTGAATTTGTTTAATTATATTATTATTTTATTAAATTTTCTCTTTTTGGTGTTTCTAAAGATTTTCCTATAAATAGGGTGCTTGGGTTAGAATTGAAAATCACACCGTTAAACTCAAGTTTTCTCTATCTATATTATCGGCGTATTCTTGTGAGTATTTTGAGTATACTTTGAGTATTGCTAGACGGTGCAAGTTCCCTTCAAAGACTATACCCTAGATTCTAGCTAGAAATCTTGATCTTCGAGGTAAGGGATGTTATTTTCTTCTCAAATGATATTATTTCTTCAATATCATTATCTTTGAAATGTTGATCTGAAGTTTTATCAAATTTGGAATTTTTTCATGTCGGGTTACTATTCATGAGTTACTATTCACGAGTTACTATTCATGAGTTCTTATTCACGAGTTACTATTCACGAAGTACTATTCATGCAAATGTGAAGATGTTTTTTTTGTGAATTTCTATCTTTTGGTGTTTGAAGTTCTTATTCACGTGATATCTGGCACTATTCACGTATCTGACAATATTCAATTTAAAAATAAAATTTCTTTTTTTGTCCAAAATATCTATTCGGATACTAGCTTTGATTGTATCCATGTTTTGATCATTCTCAATTTTACACCACTATGATTATTTTTTGAGGTATTTTTGGGCGTGGATAAAACCAAAGTACTGAATCCTTAATCCTTAATCCTTGTCATTTTGTTTCACCGGATTCGCTTTTTAAAAAAATATTTTTCATCATCCTCGGTCTTAAATGATGATATTATGGAATATCTTTGGCCTGAAGTGCAAGATGAATGATTTCTTAAGAATATCTTTGGCCCGAGTGCAAAGATGAATGATTTCAAGAATATCTTTGGCCGTAGTCAAAGATGAAGCAGTGTTTAAATGAACATGACCAATCGATGAATATCTTTGGCCGTAGTCAAAGATGAATATTTGATTCCAAATGTATATTGATTGATGTTACAGGATAAAAGATAGACGATGAACTTTTAAATTCATACATAGAAGATAGTAGTTTGCATTCTCTACTTAACTCTTCTAATGAATTATTATTTCACTGCGAATATTGATTTAAAATTTGTTGTCTATCAGATTCTATTAGATTTTTCCCTGTTGAAGACTAACGATAATTTGTTGTATATTATCTTAGTCATAATATTCTTTATCGAGCTAGTTGAGCTCACCACCTTCCTTTTTGTTCCATTTTTCTCGTGGAGGCGAGAATATAATGCGAGTACAGCCTGGGTATGGAATGAAGGTTTTAGAAAGGATTGTTTAGTAGTCCTCACCATTTTGTAAAATAATGTATCAATAAATGTGATGAGGATTTATTTGAGTATAGATATTGTCTAGAAGATAATATTTGTATTCAAACTTACAGCTTCTTCGTTGTAATAATAAAGTTGTAGTTGTTTCGCATCTACGTATCGACAACTCGTAATGGGTGATGTATACCTATTTTGGGGGCGCCACACTTACAACCTCCCTCCTTATGAAATTTCGTCCTCGAAATTGGCGTGCGATACACTGTGTTTCAAAAGGTGAGGATACCTCGCTTTCATTTCCATTTCCAATTCCTGTGTCATTTCCTCTATAGCATGATTCCTCCACAAAACTTTAACTTGTGGTATGACCTTTCATACGTAGAACATGCTCCTTCCCTATCCAAAATCTTGACAGTACCTCCTCATACGTTAAGTCTTCGGCTATCTCGTCCTGGTTCTAACTCAATAACATGGTTTGGGTCTTTCACATATTTACGGAAGTACGTATATATGAAACACATTATGAACACGAGACATACTTTGAGGTAACGCAAGTCTATAGGCTAC
Source organism: Panax quinquefolius (assembly GCA_020205615.1). Classification (NCBI taxonomy): domain Eukaryota; kingdom Viridiplantae; phylum Streptophyta; class Magnoliopsida; order Apiales; family Araliaceae; genus Panax; species Panax quinquefolius. The sequence continues at coordinate 29,113,275 of CM035154.1, forward strand.
ATTTCCTACTCGGTCAAGAATTTGAAATGGACCAATAAATCGTGGATTGAGCTTTCCTCTCTTCCCAAATCTTGTAACTCCCTTCCATGGAGCAACTCGCAACAATACATGATCCCCTACATTAAATTCCACGTCCTTTCGATGAAGATCCGCATAACTCTTTTGTCGATCTTGTGCTTGTTTGTATATCGTTGTCGAATCATTTGGATCTTTTCGGTAGTCATACGTTTTAACTCTCAGTCCTAACAATGTTGCTTCACCCACCTCATCCCAACATATTGGAGAACGACATTTTCGTCCCATAATGCTTCAATGGAGCCACACCTATACTTGCTTGATAACTGTTGTTGTAGGAGAATTCCACCAATGGTAAATACTTATCCCAACTACCCTTGAAGTCTAGGACACGTAGTCTTAATAGATCTTCAAGAGTTTGAATAGTCCTCTCGATTGTCTCGTCTGCTTGGGGATGGTATGCCGAACTAAATCGCAAATCCGCGCTCATAGCTTTTGCAAGCTAACCCAAAATCTTGAAGTGAATCTTGGGTCACGATCCGAAACTATGGATACAGTATGCCATGCAACCTCACAATCTCATTCACGCATATACTAGCAAGACGCTCAAGGAATAAGTCTCCGTGATCGGCAAGAAATGAGCGGACTTGGTTAATCTATCAACAATAACCCAAATAGCATTGATGCCTTGAGAAACCGTAGGAAGACCCGTAACGAAATCCATAGTAATGTGTTCCCACTTCCATTCCTAATCTCAAGTGGTTGCAACGGACCCTTAGGTACAAGATGCTCCGCCTTTACACGCTGGCAAGTTAAACACATCGAGATAAACTTTGCAATCTCTCTCTTCATATTGTTCCACCAAAATGTATGTCAAGATCACGATACATTTTAGTACTTCCGGATGGATTGCAAATGGCGTATTGTGTGCCTCCATCATAATCTTGTACTTCAAATCGAGTCGTTAGAAACAAAGTCTAGAGTGGACTCAAGTATTCCTTCTTCATCAATTCTCGCTCGAATAGCTCCTTCTTGTACTTTCTTCTTCATACGCATCATTTCCGGCCTGGGTGGCTTGAGCAACCTTAACTTTTTCTATTAAAGTTGGCTCTACGCGATACTTGACATCATCGCACTCGTTCTCGCATATGATCTTCTACTCAACGCGTCGCCTACCACGCTCGCTTTTACCAGGGATGGTATTGAATAGTGTGGTCGTAGTCTTTCAATAGCTCGAGCCAACGTCATTTGCCGCGATGTTGAGTTCTTTTGAGTGAAGAAATATTTAAGGCTTTTATGGTCCTGAATATATCTCCACTTTCTCCCCATATAGATAAGCCTCCATATCTTTAAGCGCTGAAATCGCTCGGCCGCTAACTCTAGATCATGAGTAGGATAATTCCTCTCATACTCTTTAAGTTGTCATGAGGCATAGGCTATGACTTTCCCACGCTGCATGAGAACACATCCTAACCCTTTGTCTCAAGCATCGTCAGAGATAACAAATCCATCCGAACCAGATGGTATTGTTAGAACAGTCTTAAAAATAAGTCTCCTCTTAAGCTCTTGGAAACTTTTCTCGCATTCTTCGCTCCCAAACGAATTTTGTATCATTCCGAGTTAATGAAGTTAATGGAGTAGCTATTCGAGAAAACCCTTCCACGAATCTCCGATAATAACCAAATTTAAGCCCAAAAAGCTACGTGCTTGATCACCGACTTTCTGCTGCTCTAACTTTGTATTGCTTCAATCTTCGCTTGATCAACAGATACTCCATGTTTTGACACCACGCGCCCAAGAAATGCTACTTCCTCAAGCCGTAACTCGCATTTCTTCAATTTGGCATATAGTTTATTTTCACGAAGCCTTTGGAGTACCAAATTCAAATGGTGCTTATGATCTTCACGACTTTTGGAATATATACGAGGATGTCATCAATAAAGACAACAACAAAAGTGATCCAAATATTCCTTGAATACTTTGGTTCATCATATCCATGAAAGTCGCAGAGCATTAGTCGATCCAAAGACATGACTAAGAATTCATAATGCCCGTAGGAGTTCTAAAGGCGCTTTTGAATATCCTCGCCTCTAATCTTCAAATTGATGATATCCGAATCGAAGATCGATTTTTGAAAAGAATTGTGCCCTCAGAATCGGTCAAACAAGTCATCAATACGAGGTAGAGGATACCTATTCTTGATGGTGACATGGTTCAATTTCCGATAGTCAATACAAAGTCGCATACTCCCGCCTTTTCTTCTTTACAAATAAAACAGAGCACCCCTGAGGAGATGTACTTAGGATTTAATGAAACCGATGTCCAACAATTCACGTAGTTGGACTTTTAACTCTCAAGTTCAATAGAGCCATTCGATATGGGGTTTTAGAAATGGGCTTTGTACCAAAGTTCAAGGTCAATAAAGAATTCAACTTCACGTTCGGGGTGAGACCGAAGTTCTTCTGAAATACGTCAGAAAGTCAATAACAACAGAATATTATTCAAATTTGACGTGTCTTTATTCAAATCCATAACATGGGCTAAGAAAGCTTGACATCCGCTTTTCAATAAACGAATAGCTTTATGATTAGATATGATAGTGATTGATTTTAATGGTTTAGTTGCTTGAATTGCATAACAGTCAAGTTAGAATATGAAAACTAACAACCTTACGAAAACAATCAATTTTGGCATTTGATGAGTAGTTAACCAATCAATCCCTAAAATCACATCAAAAGCAAGTATCTTTAAAGAGATAAGGTCAACAAAAGGTAATGGTGCCAACTTGAATCAAACAAGATTTATAAACAAAGGGATGTGATGAAAGTTTCTCCTAACGGAGTTTCCACAGATAGTCAAAGTCTAATTTCTCCTGAGTCAAGTTTAAACGCTGAGCACATGCAGGAGAGATAAATGAATGGGTAAGACCGGTGATCAAGTAAGGTATAAACTTCGCAAGAATTTATAAATAAATTACCCGTGATAACCTCGTTTGGGTTCCTCGCATTATGACCAACAACAAAAACTTTCTTCCGGAATCGTTGACTTTGACTTTTCTTTTCTCGATCTTTTGAGTCACCGTCCTCATTGAACTAGGTTTCGCCATCGCATAATCTCGAGCGATATGTCCTTCCTTTCCACAATTATAGCATACCTTGAATCGTTGTGGGCGCTTTGACCGATATGTCCCTCTTTTCCGCATTTGTAGCATATGACCGGTGGTCGTTTCTCCTCCTTTAGAACCCGATTCTTTCGCAGACTTTGTCATCTTCACATGGTCGTTGTTAAATCTCCTCTTTTAAAATCTCCTCCCCGACTCGCTTCTTCTATTTTCATGGCCATGATTACCACCAGAGTGGTTACCATTTCTGTCCGTCTCATTTCTTTCTCCGCAGTTATCATTATTCTCGCTGATCGCTATCTCTCGATACGATCCTCGGTTGTGGTCCTCAATTTGACCGTACTCGTTATCTCGCTCTAATAATTGAGCCTCATTTACAACATCTCGAATAAAGAGAAAATTTATGAGAAATGAGATATTGACGTATCTTAGGGTTTCAAACCTCTAAGAAACATCCGCGTCATACGTTCCTCATTCTCCACCAAATGAGGTGCTGAAACCGATAACTCGCAAACTTTGCCTCGTCTCGAGACACCGCCATGTTGTTTTGCTCTAATCGATGAACTTCACTTCCTTCATATGATTTAACACTTTCGTGAAAGTATTTGTCATTAAATAGTTCTCAAACGCTTCCCAAGACATCTTGAGTCTGCGGTGGATGGGTACGCCTTCATGATCTCCCACCATTAGTCCGCCTCGCCACGGAACATAAAGGTGGCGAATGGAACCTTCGTTTTCCGTGCATCCCAAGACATCGAATATCTTGGTAATTTGTTTGACCCATGTTTCCGCCGCATGATCGATCGGCTTTCCCTTAAATTCGTGGTCCCAACTCTTTGAATCGCTTGTTTGTGACAACCCGTGAATTGCTATCATTTCCTCCTCAGATTTTGAACACGAGTCTCCTCGTCCCGATTTTGCATGAACTGCAAAAACTTCTAAACATCCCTCGCTCATCATCTCTTTCAATGGTGTTGTTCACGGGAGGAACATTGCCACTGCTGTTACGCGTTCTCCTCGTTGGTGAGTACTGAGGCATCTCCACTATCTCATTTCCATTGTTAATATTCTCACGACATTCTCAAATACCGCCATAAAACAAGGGTTAATTAAGGAAATCAATATATCACATAATATCCCTATATACTTGACTAACTAACAAATAAGCTTAGGTAGGACACACTAGCGAAGGATTTACTCGCTCTCCCCTCCTAGTTCTATTCCCCGATCTCCGCCAGAGATCATATCCTAAGCTCGATACCAACTGCGATGCCCCCCAATAGGTATACATCACCTATTCGAGAGTTGTCAATACATGGTACGTAAACAACTACAACTTTATTATTACAACAAGAAAGCGTGAGTTTGAATACAAATTTATTATCTTCTGTACAATATCTATACTCAAATAAATCCTCATCGCATTTATCGATACATTATTTTACAAAAATGGTGAGGACTACTAAACAATCCTTTCTAAAACCTTCATTCCATACCCCGACTCGTGCATTTCGCTTATATTCTCGCCTCCTGAGAAAAATGGAACAAAAAAGAAAAGGGTGAGCTCAACTAGCTCAGTAAAGAATATTATGACTAAGATAATATACAACAAAATATCGTTAGTCCTCAACAGGGAAAAATATAATAGAATACAATAGACAACAAATCAATATTCGCAGCGGAAATAATAATTCATTAGAAGAGTTAAGTAGAGAATGCAAGCTACTATCTTCTATGTATGAATTTAAAAGTTCATCGCTCATCTTTTATCCCCAGTAACATCAATCAATATACATCCGAATCAAATATTCATCTTTGCACTACGGCCAAAGATATTCATCATTAAGTCATGTTCATTTAAACACTGCTCATCTTTTTGACTACTGGCCAAAGATATTCTTCAGAATCATTCATCTTTTCGCACTACTGAATGCCAAAGATATTCTTAAGAAATCATTCATCTTTGCACTACAGGCCAAAGATATTCCATAATATCATCATTTAAGACTGAGGATGATGAAAAATATTTTTTTTAAAGAAACGAATCCAATGAAACAAAATGACAAGGATTAAGGATTAAGGATTCGTACTTGGTTTTATCCACGTCCAAAAATACCTCAAAAATAATCATAGTGGTGTAAAATTCAAGAATGATCAAAACATGGATACAATCAGAGTTAGTATCCAGAATAGATGTTTTGGACGAAAAGAAGAAATTTTATTTTTCGGTGAATAGTACCATATATCGTGAATAAAGTCAGATACGTGAATAAGGCCAGTATACGTGAATAGTAACTCCGACACCAAAAGATAAAAATTCCACAAAAACATCTTCACGCTTCATGAATAGTACTTGAATAGTAACTTCGTGAATAAGAACTCATGAATAAGAACTCGTGAATAAGAACTCATGAATAAGAACTTCATGAATAAGTAACCCCATACATGAAAAAGTTCCAAATTTGATAAAACTTCAGATCAACATTTCAAAGATAATGATATTGAAGAAATAATATCATTTGAGAAAAAAATAACATCCCTTACCTCGAAAAGATCAAGATTTACAAATTTAAACAGGATATAAAGCTATGACTTGACTTACAATCAGATAGCAATACTCAAAGTATACTCAAAATACTCACAAGAATACTCGATAATATAGAGAGAGAAAACTTGAGCTTAAAGTGTGATTTTCAATTCTAACCTAAGCACCTATTTATAGGAAAATGCTTAGAACACCAAAGCGTAAAATTTAATAAAATATATTATTATTAATAAATTTCCTCGCCTCTTTGGAAATCAGATCCCAATATTTCCCACATGCCAACCTTCTATAAAGAAATGATAAAAAACGTTTTTCATAAAATAAATAATTAAAACTTACAAAAATCAATTATTTCGGAGCTTCGGAACTTCAATAATTCATAATAAATATCCCTTTCATCAGAAAATTCGAATCTCGCGAGTTTTTATAGGAATTTCAATTCTCTACAACTTTGCAGAAGAAAGTTTTTCCAAATTCCAAATAGAAATTGACCGAAATCCACAAACGGGCGATTTTACAGGCTATAATCAAATTTCAGTCAATAAATGGGGTCCACCGACATGTTTAACATGTTTTAAACATTTATTGCAACAAAAATACTCTTCCTCCTTGTATACTCATATATCCCACATTCGTTGTAAAAATATCACCGTTAATATATTATTAAAATAATATATTTAAATGAATTATTTTATCAGAAAAAGATAAAATATTAATTTTCAACAATTGTCATTTTAAAAATTTTCTCCATCTATATCCACATAAAATCAATATTTTCCTCATCATATAAATCAATAATTAATTATTCACAAATAATATTACTGAATCACAATATCGACAACCGTGCAAGTCCCCTGGAAAGAGGGCTTTCCAATAAGAATTTCTCCTTCTTGGCAATGCAATTAGGTGACCAAACCTCTCCTTAGATGTAACTTTCTAGACATTGCCAATAATGTTATCTAATAATATTATTCAGATAATATGAATTATTGCTCGATAATGAAAAATACTTTGTAATGACAATTATCAAAAACAATGAATATATAAAATATCAACGCAGAGAATTATTAACTCAATAAAATAATCGAATAAGAATTATCGTAACCATTATTGAGTAGTGCCTTCTTACGTGAGGATCAATAATTGGTGCAATACCGGTGTCTTCTTGTGTTTTAACCACCGGTATTTTAACAAGATAATCTGTAACAACTACGCCGTTATTTTTAAACAACTTATATTTGTGCTTTCTTCATCCAATCGCTTTTCAGTTATGGGGCCCACACATGGTCTGCTTGTGAATCATTTAATATTCCCCGACAAAAGATTTAATATTCCACGACCAAACGAATATTCCCTGACAACAATGAATATTTTATAACCACTTGCTTATTTTGAAATATTTGCGTATTTAACCCTTAACTATCCACATTAATCAAATCAACCCTTACTATTTCAAAATAATAAATAAAGGAAATTCCTTTTTATTTAAAAATTTCGGGGTCTTACAATAGTATTAGTAGTCCTCACTATTCTGTTAAATAGTGTGACAATAAATGTAACGAGGTGATGACAATATTTGTATTAAAACTCACAGCTCTCTTGTTGTATATTAAAGATTGTATTTGTATTCTGTACCATATATTTGGCGACTCAGAATAGGTGATGTATACCTATTTTGGGGCCTCACAGCTTTCACCTTTGTTTTTACAGAGATGTTGGCTGATATATGTCTAGAGGAGTTCTAGCTTCACTAGAATCATCCTTGCTAAACTTCCCAAGTATCTTGTCCACGTAATGTGACTTGGTTAAAATGAAACCATTAGGTGAACGCTTGATTTGGATTCCAAAAATCACATCAGTCAGTCCCATATCTTTCATATCAAACTTAGAGTTTAACATGTCCTTAGTATTCTTCACATATTTTCATTACTACCCACAATAAGTATGTCGTCAACATACAAACACAGAATAACATATCCTTTGTTTGTGATTTTGACATAAATACATTTGTCACATTCGTTTATATTATAGCCATTAGCCATCATGATATCATCAAATTTCTTATGCCATTGTTTTGGTGCTTGCTTTAGTCCATATAAGGACTTCACCAATTTACAAACTTTTCTTTCCTGACCTGGAACTACACAACCTTCAGGTTGTTCCATGTAGATCTCTTCATCAAGATCTCCATTTAGAAAGGTTGTCTTAACATCCATTTGATGTATTTCGAGATTTCGTAAAGCGACAATAGCAAGTATTATCCTAATAGAGGTTATTCTCGACACTGGAGAATACGTATCAAAGTAATCAAGGCCTTCCTTTTGTCTATATCCTTTTAATTTATAACCAATCTGGCCTTGTACTTATCAATTGTTCCATTTGCTTTCATTTTCCGCGTGAAAATCCATTTAGAACTTAGTGGTTTCGTTCCCAGAAGAAAGTCCACTAATTCCCAGGTATGATTTTGCATGATGGAATCAATTTCACTTCTTATAGCCTCTTTCCATAAAGGACTATCTGTTGAATTTACAACTTGACTGTAATTCTGCAGTTCAACCTCTAGCATATAGGTTAGAAAGTCTGGTCCAAAAGATTTTTCAACCCTTTCCCTTTTACTTCTTCTAGGCTCTACCTCTTCATTTTCTTCTACTTCAACTTCATGTTGAATGTCTTGACTGTCTTCATTAATAGTCTCAAGAGATCGTTTAGAACCCGATGCAATCTCTTCACGTTTGCATGGAAAAATGTGTTCAAAGAATGAAGCATTCTTTGATTCCATGAATGTCTTTTTGTGTATATCAGGATTCTTAGAATCATCAACAAGAAACCGATATGCATTACTGTGAAGCGCATAACCAATGAAAATACAATCCACCGTCTTTGGACCTATTTTCATTTTCTTTGGCAATGGAGCCAAAACTTTTGCAAGACACCCCCACACTTTTAAGTAGTTATAGGAAGGTTTCCTTCCTTTCCATAACTCATGTGGTGTCTTGTCTAATTTCTTATGAGGCACCTTATTTAAAAGTTAATTAGCTGATAAGACAGCTTCCCCCCCCCCCCACATGTTTTGTGGCATCCCAGAACTGTTTAGCATCGCATTCATCATCTCTTTCATAGTACGATTATTGCATTCCGCTACCCCATTAGATTGATGGGAGTAAGGTGGTGCAACCTCATGAATAATACCATGTTAGGAGCAGAACTTACCAAATGGTTCAATGTATTCACCACCACGATCACTTCTTACCACCTTAATTTTCTTATTAAGTTGGTTTTCAACTTCCTGCTTATAAAGAACAAATTTCTCTAAAGCTTCATCTTTGTTTTTAAGCAAATATACATAGCAATATTTTGTACTATCATCAATGAAAGTGATAAAAAATTTATTACCCCCCCTTGTTTGTATAAATTTTAAATCGCATACATCACTATGTATCAGATCAAGTGGTTCTGTATTACTTTCAACTGTATGAAATGAAGATTTTTTTAATTTTGATTCAACACAAATTTCACATTTATGTTTATGATCAATTTGGAATGTTGGAATATGTTGTAAATTAATTAACCTACATAGGGTATCATAATTTACATGTCCAAGTCTTCCATGACATAAATTAAGTGACTCAATGATATAAGCAGAAGAAGTATTATTCTTATTATTAATCATTGCATTGGACTTACTAGAGATGGCATTCATTTTCCACATGCCATTACAAACATACCCCTTTCCCACATACATTCCCCATTTTGACAAAACAAACTTGTCTGGTTCAAATACCATCCTAAAACCATGAGTGCTTAGGAGGCTACCAAATACAAGATTCTTCCTAATTTTAGGAACATACAGAACATTCTTCAGAGTCAATTCTTTTCCCGAAGTCATCTTCAGAATTACAGTACCATTTCCTTGATCTTGGAAGTTGCAAAGATTGCCCACGTAGAGCTTCTCCCCATTCTTCTTTGAGAATCGATTCAAAGAAAGGAATCTTTGTCACAACACACATGACGTGTAGCACCGGTATCCAGCCACCATTCCCTTGGATTTGAGTCAACGAGGCTGACTTCAAAAATCACAACACATAAGTTGATGTTAGACACTTCTCTAGCAATTTCTTCCACAACATGTGCTTCATTAGGCTTCAACTTTCTAGGCAGCCTACATTCAGAGGACTTGTGCCTCGCCTTGTTGCAATTGTAGAATTTTCCATTGAATTTTGGTTTCTTAAAAATGCCATCCTTAGGACCCAATTTGGACCCAGATTGAGGTTTTTTTCCTTTCTTGGAGTCTTTATTGACCTCCACCACATTCACCTAGCCCCAGACTAGCGGGCAACGTTGGAGAAATTCTTCTCCGAGCCTTTGTTGTCTTCTTTAATACGAAGTCTAACAATTAGCTCTTCAACTGTCATCTCCTTTCGCTTATGTTTAAGGTAATTTTTGAAGTCTTTCCAACCAGGTGGTAACTTTTCAATAATACAAACCACTTGGAAAGATTCACTAATTACCATACGTTCTGCATGAATCCCATGGATAATCAGCTGGACTTATTGAACTTGATTCACAACAGTTTTGGAATCAACCATTTGGAAATTCAGGAATTGACTCACTAAAAATTTCTTAACGCTAGCATCCTCTGATCTGTATTTCCGGTCCAAGGATTCCCAAAGTTCCTTTGTTGTTGTCTTAATACTATATACACTATAAATTGCATCAGTTAGACCGTTCAAAATGTAATTATGGCAAAGGAAATCAGATTATTTCCATGCCTCAATTGCATTAGAAGGCGACATTATTATCCACCTCATCATCTCTGATAACAGGAGGATCATCCTTCAAGCAATTAGCCAAATTCAGCATAGTAAGGTAAAACAACATCTTCTATTGCCTAGTCTTAAAATTCACACCAGTGAACTTTTCTGGGTTTTCGCTGTGACTGACAGGTATGGTTTGGCGGGGAGCCCCAATCTGGAAACCAAACCCGTATATAGGACCAGAACCAATGTTCTGTGAACCAGATACGTTTTGTCCATCGGTGCCATTCTGTGAACCAGAACCTGGATTGTTCTGTGGACTAGTTGGAACAATTTCATTATCAGGAATATTCATTCTGAAAATACAAACAGACTAAGTTAGTCTAAAAAAAACAACAAATAACAAACTGTTTTGAATAGGAAACATATTATTATTCCAGAATGGTTCAAGTTTGTATTGACCAAGAACAATCCAAATAAGAAAACCACGTCAAGATATTCCAAAGCAAAGGTATAATCTGCAACTTAATAAAAGATTAACCAAAATCAAAAAAAAATATTGTCTTAAGATTGTTAGCCATGTTAGAAAAAATCTTTTTTTCAGAAGCAGAAATATAATAAAATTCGGAAAAGAATTCTATATTGATATTAAAGTAAAACCCATAAAAAAAAATTTAACCTTAATATAATAGATGTTGAACAGACTAAAAGATTGTAGCTTTGAGGACTGTAAGAACAGTTTCCTTAAGACAATATTTGATCGTGACAGGACAAATTGTCTCCCAGGATACAACAATGCTCTGAAGCAAACTCTACCGTGTGTAGAAAGATTATCACCGAACAAGAAGGAAGAATAAAGAAGAAGGCTTAAACTATTTTTTCTCCACTATTTCCCATTTTTCTTTTTTGGGAGAAGGATAATATTATATAAAGAGTTGAGTTCGAAACGACCATATACCAATAAGAAATTAATCATCAGTTAATGGGATAATTAATGTCCATTAAGCTTTCTTAAAACCAACCGTCAATTTCTCATTCATATTCCATCCGTTTCTCAATAATTTCTGCTACCTGATGGAGGAGAGTACAAAAGAAACTTGAATTGTATCTTTCCATTTTTCTATTTTTATGTTTATGAAAAGGTTGAAAAGAGGTTGAACTAATTTGGCTCTGCACTTATTTTGAGATTTTTTTTTTGTATTAATTACATTTATTGTATTGCAGTTGTCACTATACATTAACATCATCATTTCTTTGATTTTTTTTTTTAGAATTGATATTTTCACAAGTGAAAGGGGTTAGTTCCCCGATGTACTCTCTTACCGTCTCACATGAGGGTAGATCCCACTTACTATTTATACGAAGAAAAACTTGTAAAATTATCAAATTTACTTATAGAAATATCATTTTTTTTTTTGCAACTTATTTTACAGAGTAATTTTCTCTGTTTAAAACTTAAATAAAGTGCAATGTTGAAAGTTATACTTGAGAGTTGTTATCATTTGCATTCTGAGTATGTTTTAGACTAATTATAAATTAGTATAACAGAATAATTAACAAAGAAAATTTTAAAATATTGAATCTAAATAACCTTAAACCAGAAATAAAAATATAAGAATAGCACTAGAATATATATCTTACAATCGTTTGGATTGGGCTTGTAGGTTGTAGGCCCGTCAATTTGGGTTGGTTTGTTTGGTTGCGTCTTTAGTTCTGGCTCGTGTATCATTATTTGTAATTTTTTGGATTCTCATATCCAATGCAATGCTTAGCCCTTCCCTTAAAGCCCAATCTTTCCACAAAATCCCTTCACCCATTTACCCGAATTAGGCCACCAATAAAACACAAGTTAGAAACTTGCTTCAAGCTATTAGTATAGGTACGTTAAGGGAGAAAGTGAAATTGTTAACCTGGGCTTCCAGATCCCGAAAACAATATTTCTTCGCCCTCCCCTTTATTCAATAACTCCATTATTATTATTATTTTTATATTATTTTATACAATTATTTTTAATTCAAAATCAAACATGCAATATTTTTATTACTAACAACATATTATATTATTAATATTATGAATTTATAATGAAATAACATAAACACGTACATAATTATATATATACAACATACTAATTAAAAAAAATTATATATACATATAATCAGGTCGGGGGCGAGGGTGAGAGGGTATATCTCATACCCGATCCTAACTCTATTACGTTTAAAAAATCGGATCCTATTAAGGTCAGAATCAGACAGGACCTGTCCAATTCGAGTGAAATTGTCGGGTCTAACTTGGACGCGACAATAAGTTGGTTAAATTCAGAGTATTCTCTCTTCTTTTTTTTTATCTTTATTTGATGAGCTTGATATTAATAAATGTACTTCTCACCTTTTTATTAGAAACTACTTGGTGATTTAATGTACAATGATAAGAGAATGAGAGAGAATAAGTGAAGAAAATGGACAAAGAGAGTGAGGGAGAGAAAATAAGAATGAAAAAAAAATAAATGTAAGTGTAAGAGAATTATTACATATTAAAAGGGTAAAATGAAAACCAAAAAGACTTCACTTTTGGTGTTAATAAAAAAAAACTATCTCAAATCCTCTCCCACTTTATAATATACTCTCTCCTTCTTTTTACTAATTTTTAGAGTGAAATTTGTTTTTTTTCCACTTATTATTTATAGATTTCAAGAAAATATTAATGACTTATTTTTTTATATTATCCCTATATTAAATACCAATTTTTTCTCATCTTTTCTAATAATTTTAGAATGATAACATTTAAATTTTATAAATATTTTGATCAATAGATAAAATATTAATTATATTTTTAATTTTTATATAGATATAGATTTTCAAAGTCACAACATATTTTTAGTTTCCTAAAGATGTTATTCTATTCACAATTGTTCTCTTCCATTCATTTAGTTTCACAAGATGTTAAATTTCTTACACTGTTTTTTTTAATTAATCATAATTATAATAACCCCATTTATTTTACAAAAAAAGTACCATTTTGACTTTTAGAGGTCATTTTAGAAGAAAAAAATTATATATTATTATGAATTGATTTGGTTTTCAATATGATGATAATACAATAATAATTATTATAATTTACCATTGATCACGAAATTTATTATTTTTAAAAATTACAAAATTTTAAACATTTTCTTTAAAAAGTATGAAACTGTGGGACATAGGTTGAAATTTATATTGAACACAAAACTTGTGATACGTTAAGTAGATAAACTAAATTCTAAATTAGACCCTAAACTTTAACCCTAAAATTAATTTACACCCTAAACTTTTTTTTTGAATTAAATGCATCTTAAAATTTGAGTTTCAATATAATTTGTCTTTTGCACAAAAATATAGGGTATAAATTAATTTGATGTAAAAAGTGCGGAGCAAAGGGTGCAAATTACTACTTTGAAACTCAAAATTTATGATGATGTATTTAATTCAAAATAAAATTTAGGGTACAAATCGATTTTAGGGTTAAAATTAGGGTGCAAATTGGAGATTACTCTCAGGATTAGTGTTAACTAAAAAAGTACTCACTCTGTTCTTTAATATAAATCGTTTTAGAGTTGTGCACAAATATTAAAAAAATGATTGTATATCATTAAATATAATATCAATTGTCTATATTGCCCTTGTATTGAAAAAAGAGTGTTATTTATTGGGTAAAAAATAGTGAGAGAACCAAAATTATATTTATTACTTGGTATAATATTAAAAATTAAGCAAGTAATGCTTACTTAAAATTCTCAAATGACTTATATTAAGAAACAAAAACAATTCTCTAAAATAACTTATATCAAGGAACGGAGGGAGTAGGTAAATTTAACATTGCATGCCAATCATATACTACTCCCGTCTCCCTCTGTTCCATAATAACTGTCTTTTTAGAAGAAAAAATTTGTTTCAATTTATTTGTCGTTTACATCTTTCTAAGAGAATAAATTATTTATTTTTTTATATCATCCCTACATTATCTCATTGTCCCAAGAAATTCTCTCTCTTATTAATATTAATAGTTTTCAACTTCCCATCATAAAGGGGTAGTGATAGAATTTCACATAAATTTAAATTATTAAATGATAGTATTAAATAAATTTTTTAATCCATGTGCAAAAACCTTAACCGACACTTGTTTAGGAAGTGAGCGAGTAGTATTGAACTAATTCTCTTAATCAAGATCGGTGATCATTAATTTAATGTAAGATTAATTTGTCATCACGCTTAAGAAATTAATGCTAATTCATTGAATAAACCATCATTATAAATCTAAAACAGCTTTTATTAGCACATGTAAACACACAACACAACTGTAGCTGGTCATAACGTAAATGGAAAATTAATCTTAACTAAGGGTGTTTGATAAAAATTGAATAAATTTGAATCTGAATTTGAATGAGCTGAATCTAAATCTGAATGAGTTGAATTTGAATCTGAATAAAAAAAACTGTTTGATAATTGATATGTCTGAAACATCTGAATGACAAAACTTTATTATTTTACCCCTCTGAAAAAATTCAAAATTATTGTAAATTTATTTAATATTACTTAATATAATAGTTAATATATTTTTTTTAATTTTTAATTTTTTTTTTTACTTCATTCAGCTGCTTATTCAGCCATTCAGTTAAAAAAAATCTGACTTACCGATTCAGCCATTTAGACCAAAACAAACACAATGACCGATTCAACCATTCAGATTCAGCTCTATTCAGCTCTAAATAAACACCCAACAATCTATTTTCTTTTCTTCCTAGAACGGGCAATGCTAATGATCACATTAACATGAGAGTTTGCTAATCCGTCATAATCATATCGTTAAGATATCTGATAAAAGTGATAATAATAATAATAATAATAATTAATAATACTTCATTCGATGAGGGCGTAACATCGATCTTCTGGCCATTTAAGTTGAGAAAGTGGCTTAATTAAACTATCTGCATTTGGAATGGAATGGCATAGGGAATGGTGAGCTAGAGCGAGTCATTTCATACTCTTTCTCAAGAAATAAAATTTGTATAGGAATAAGAATAGAATGGAACAACCAAACACAATTATTTTCATTTCAATCCAATCCAAACTTAGCAAGTTTTCTTCGAGTATGAAAACGATTCACACCCATCCATAACTAACTGCTAATGAAAACGAATGCCAAACAAATTAAAAAGAAACAGCAAGGAAATTATTGATCCAAGTAGATACTTCAAAACAAAAGCATCAGACAAACAAGTTTGAGGGGCCGGCCGGGCGGGGCAACCTTTTGGCACTTGAATCAAATCTGTGTTTCTTTTTGCTATTCGATTTAACAACTTTTAAAAGCCTTTTAAAGGCGATAACAGAACTCTACCTGCCTACCTACTTGGGTTGGGCGGGCGGGCGGGCGGGCGGGCGGGCGGGCGGGCATGTATATGTTTTCGCTCTTGTTTAACAGTCTAATCTCAACCAAACCTCCCTCCCTCCCATATATTCTTAGCTTAGATTATAAGAGACCTCATAGTACTGAACATTTTTAACCCTAATGAGCTATTAGACAGACAATTCAAGATCAACATGAAAAACATGCATCAAGGGCATATATATAAATTTTTCTAAAGAACCTGAGGAGAATCCAAGAATCTAAACCGATTATAAATGGTTTTTGCTTTTTTCCGTCGCATAAAGATAAAAAGTTTTTTTTTATGTTATAAATGACGGAAAAAAGTCATCATATAATTGATTATTCCTCCATTCATTTGGAGAGAGCATATATATACATATATCCGGTTCTCCAACGAATATGAACAAACGAACATGGGCTATGACGACGGTCTGTACCATCGCCATAATCAGAAACCGTCGCCGTAGGGCCATACGGCTATACGGTGATATATATATATATATATATATATATATATATATATATATATATATATAAAAGTACATAGTTTTTTTCAATGAGCATCCAAGTCCAAAAAATTCTTGAACAGGCAACCTAACTTAACTTGTGTATTAGGAGTATTTATTTAAGTTGCTGTCATTATAACAGAATTGTTGTTAGAACCAGACCAGCCATGCATGTCTGTCACATTTTGTTAAATTCGTCACCTAATTGAAAGAAGACTTTCTGGACTCATGCTGACATCTAATATGGTGTTATAGTCCACATTTAAACCTAAACTAATTAAACTATGTACGTGCTTCTACCCCACCCTTACGTGCGTCTCATTATTTCATTAATCAATAGACCAATTTAGAGGGTCAAAGAGGCATAAAAAATGACTATTCCTTTTGGAATGCTCATTTCATTCCCCCAACCCAACCCCAACCCCAACCCCAACCCCAACCCCATAATTATTTTCACGCGCATTGTTAAATTCTCTTTGGCACAGAATTAATGTAAAATAATAATGAATAATCATCGCATAAAACAAGTTATCGCATGACAAATAATTATTAAA
This sequence comes from Panax quinquefolius, assembly GCA_020205615.1. Classification (NCBI taxonomy): domain Eukaryota; kingdom Viridiplantae; phylum Streptophyta; class Magnoliopsida; order Apiales; family Araliaceae; genus Panax; species Panax quinquefolius. The sequence continues at coordinate 29,130,170 of CM035154.1, forward strand.
GAGATCAATCAAATATATCTGGAAGCACCATAAAGCAAATAAATAAAACTACCAAAAATTAAGTGCTGACTTTGGAGAAAATCCCTCCCCTTGGATAAATAAAAAAAGTAAATGGGTTTGACCATTTTGTATGGAGGGAAGGATTAAAAGAATTGGAGAAATTTAACTTTTCAAACCCAATTGGATTCTAAAGCTAATTAGGAGACTTGACAAGCAAGCATTCATGAAATTTAGCGCTTTGTATAGACTAGTGGGTGCACCAACTCCTCTAGATTTGAACTAAGTTTAGCCCTCTAATATGACCATCATGCTGAATCAGAACCTAATCTGCCAACCTCAAACCACCCTTTCGAGCCTTTTCTTCTGCTATAAAAGAAAATCCCATTTCCCACAATTTCACAAGCTAAGGCATTACTACATCATTCTCCATCATTTAGCAACAAAAAAAAACAAAGCAAAATATGGAGGCTATCAAGAACATTGCCAGACCATTGTGTTCTTTCTTCTTCTTAGGCCTATTTTTTTCCTTCGCAAATGCATTGTCTTTGGAAAATGCAAAAACTCATCATCACGACTTTGTTGTATGTGATCTTTCTGAGTTTCCTAATTTCTACATTTCATTTATCTAATAGGATACTAACTGTTTGGCATCAAATAGGTTCAAGCAACCCCAGTGAAGAGGCTGTGCAAAACCCACAACACCATTACGGTCAATGGGCAGTTCCCGGGACCAACCTTGGAAGTGAATAATGGTGACACTCTGGTGGTCAAAGTTACCAACAAAGCTCGCTATAATGTCACCATTCACTGGTAAATTCGTGAATAAGGATGGAGTTTATTAATAGATAATTATGATGTTAAATTTTGAAGTGCTAAGTGAAGCTAAAGCACTACTGCATGAGCTATATCTTCATGCACGTTATTCCATAAATTTTTAAGTGCCAAGTGAAGCTAAATCACTACTGCATGAGCTATATCTTCATGCACATTATTCTTATTCTTTTTACGGAAAAAATATTTCAGGCATGGCATCCGACAGATGAGGACAGCATGGGCCGATGGACCTGAATTTATCACTCAATGCCCAATTAGACCAGGAGGGAGTTACACATATCGGTTCACAATTCAAGGGCAAGAAGGAACACTTTGGTGGCATGCCCACAGCTCATGGCTCAGAGCCACTGTTTATGGAGCTCTAATTATTCACCCCAAGGAAGGAGATTCCTATCCATTCACTAAGCCAAAGCGTGAAACCCCTCTTCTTCTAGGTAACTATATATTACTAAAAGACTTCTAATTGGCATGTAATTAACTGCCTCGGTTCACTATAAAACATAAAGCTACAAACTAACATTATAGTACTAATAATTGATGCTTTTTCATCATTTTTATCATTACATTTAATATATATATTGGAATAAATATCTTAGTTCCTGAATCAATGGTATAATAAAGAGGATGATGATGATCAGGTGAATGGTGGGATGCAAACCCAATTGACGTTATCCGAGAGGCCACAAGAACAGGAGCAGCTCCAAATGTGTCTGATGCATACACCATCAATGGTCAACCCGGTGATCTCTATAAATGCTCCAGCAAAGGTTCGCTTCTATAAACCTTGGTTCTATCCCCTGTTCGGCTAACTCATAGATGAATTGACTATGATCCTATAAAATAATTCCACTACTCTTTTTTGATGTAGACACCGTGATAGTTCCAGTGGATTCTGGGGAGACCAATCTCCTGCGTGTCATCAATTCTGCACTGAACCAACAGCTTTTCCTCACCATCGCCAACCACAAGCTCACAGTTGTTGGAGCCGATGCCTCCTATGTTAAACCCTTCACCACAAAAGTACTCATGTTGGGACCAGGTCAAACAACGGATGTACTTATCAGTGCTGATCAGCCACCAGCTCGATACTACATTGCAGCACGTGCTTATGCCAGTGCCCAAGGTGCACCATTTGACAATACCACCACGACAGCCATCCTTGAATATAAGACTGCAGCTTGTGGAGCCAAGTGTGCCACTACCAAACCTGTTTTCCCTTCTCTACCAGCATTTAATGATACAGCTACTGCAACAGCCTTCACTACCAGCTTCAGAAGTCCCAGAAAAGTCCAAGTGCCCACTGATATTGATGAGAGCCTTTTCCTCACAGTTGGTCTAGGACTCAACAGGTGCCCATTAGGTACCAGGGCTAGAAACTGTCAGGGTCCAAATGGAACTCGCTTCACTGCAAGTATGAACAATGTTTCTTTTGTACTCCCATCGAACTTTTCCTTGCTGCAAGCACATCAGCAAGGTATACCCGGAGTTTTCACAACTGATTTTCCAGCAGCTCCACCGGTAAAATTTGATTACACTGGTAATGTGACCCGGTCACTCTGGCAACCCATCAGGGGAACTAAGGTGTACAAGTTGAAATATGGATCGGCAGTTCAGGTTGTGTTACAGGGTACAAGTATCTTCACAGCTGAGAACCACCCAATTCATCTCCATGGATATGATTTCTACATTCTCGCAGAAGGTTTTGGAAACTTCAATCCTAAAACTGATACAGCCAAATTCAACCTCGTTGATCCACCTCTTCGTAATACAGCCAGTGTACCTGTCAAAGGATGGTCAGTCATTAGATTTGTTGCTGACAATCCTGGTAAGACAAACAAGTTTACAATTATCTACATTTATGTGACAATTTTTTCTGATATATTTTAGCCAAACTTAAAAGCCTTCATTTCTTCATTTGGCAGGAGTTTGGCTTCTGCACTGTCACTTGGATGTTCACATCGGTTGGGGTCTGGCGATGGCTTTTATTGTAGAGAATGGAGTTGGGGAATTGGAGTCTCTACAGAAATCTCCAGCAGATTTGCCTGTGTGCTGATATCAACCACAGAATCATTACTCAAGATTAATTCAGAACGGCTTATAACATGGTCGATATTTTTCTGGTCATAGTATGTGGTCAATGTTGTTTCCCCACATTGGGGCTAGTTCCTTCTTCTTTCAATTGTTATTTTTTTATAGATAAACTGGTTCAAGAATATTAGTTTTGTGCTTGCAACACGGAGCACCATGTCTGTTAGGATAGACCCAATATGTTTCTTGGTTATAACTGTTTTGTTTTAAGAGTTAAGTAACAACCTTTTTGTAAACTCTATTCCTACACCAATTGAGAACAATAAGATCCGGTCAAGGAGATATGAAAGAAACTATGTGCTACTCCCAGAGTCCCATTGTACAAGAAAAAAATGTTCCACAAAGAGTACTCTTTTTCATTAATCATAGTGTAAAATGAAACAATAACCATAAGCTTAGCATCATAATTTCACTACCATCCACAACTACTAAACTAAACACATTATATGTAGAGATAACTATGGAAGATAAATATATTTTTAAAGTTTGCAAATGGGACACTTTTTGTATAACGGAGGGAGTATCTAGCAAAAGCATATTACTCAGCAAAAAAATAAAGGAAAATAAAAGGGAGAGAAAGAAAAGAAAAACAAAACAAAAAAAATTAAGCAGAAAAGAAAGACTAGCATCGGAGAGAATCTAAAAGCTAGGCAAAAGGGTACACATGTACGAAGAATATTACCCACAGTTTAAGACAACCATAGCTCCACCACCAGTGAAACAGATGGATGTTAGTGCATAGTACTCACCTATCTTATAAATATACATATACCCAAAGAAGACATATAACTCAGCTAACACAATTGAGATGGTAATAATTATAATACTCTGGTTAGTTTAAGAGTATGAAGTAAAGCAGGGACATAATAAGACTAATCTACAACTATGAGAATCCAGAAGATGGGGTTGAGAATTAGAGGAAAGAGTTACTTTACAAGGGAATATGCCAGTGATATTAGATCGTCTAGCGTGATATACTGTTTCAAATTATTCCAGAATTATTATTCAAAATATTTGAGATCCTGAAATATAAAGTGATTAACTAATTATATTAAGATTCATATTCTTGGTGAAAAACTTGGTATAATTATTAGACTGCATTTGGCTAGGTTAGAGTTATTTTTGCTGACTAACAAATATCATCATATAAGCAGCCCCTTCTATGGGTCATTTGGGATTGAGACTACACCTAATGTTAAAGTGTTGATAATTGGTTTTCTAAATGAAGTTAAGAACTACCTTAAAACTAAAGAAATAATGTTACCTATCAAATAAATAAAACTAATAACAATCTTATAAAGTTTAATCCCTTGCCAAGAAACTCAGATTGTAGTCATGTGTATCGAAAATTCCAGTAATTGAATTGATAGATATTCTTAGAACTAGATAAGGACAACACCATCTCAATACCACTAAGAGAGATAACAAAACCATATAGGGATATTTCATTACAAAGCAAACCTCACAGAATAACAGTTGCAATTAGCATCTATAAAATTCATGAACTTTATAGGATAACAAATAAGCAAATATCTGAAAAGCTACAAAATTATTTACCAAAAAAAAGCTACAAAATAATGATGTGGGTGTGCAATCATCAGAAGAATTACTCAAAAAGAAACCTGGGTTTTATTGAAAAAAGAATATAATTAATTTAATTTACAGTAAGATGAAAAAAAAAAATAGAAGTTAGAGCTAACAATCAGCTTTTGGAGATTATGTAGAGTGAAACACACCTTGCTCCCCGTAAGGAACAGATTGCTGTTCCAGCTTAATTGAACGAAATCTACAGCTAATCTAGTAATAGAAGAAGAGTTTCTTCCTGTAAAAGAAAGGAATTATTGAAGGAAGGAGGAGCGAAATAGATTTTTATTCAATCATCGCATATCCAATACAACTCATTTCCTTCCCTTATACCTCAGCATTCAGCAACAAAAATATAACAAACTTCAAAACAAAAAAGACAATAAAAGACTGATATGTCTTTGGACTAAAGTAAACAAAGACTACTCTGTCCTTACATACTAAATCAGCAAATTAATAACTAATATTAACCAACTGTTCTTATTAATAGGAAATGAAACTAATGCAACTAATGCACTACACTAAAGAAGAAGGATTGAGCTACTGAGTATGATCTTGCATTAAGATAGACCTTACAATTCCTCCCCCTTAACATCAGCCTTGTCCTCAAGGATAAAATTGTGGAAACCTGCTATGAAGACTATCCCAATATTCCCAAGTTGCCTCGGAGGGTAGTGTATTAGACCACTGTATGAGGACCTCCACAACTACAACATTATTCTTTTTCATCATCTTTCTGTCCAATATAGCCACAGGTTCCACCAAGAATTTGTTATCTGTAATAAATAGTATTATTTAATATATATATATATATATATATATATATATAAATATCATAAAACAGAATATGATTTTATATAAATATAACACATAAAATATTAATAAATAAATCCGAGTCTTTTGAATTCACAAAGTCTCCTTAAAGCAAAATTATTCCCTCACATGTGCTAAGGATTAATTGAATAATTGCTTCCCAAGATAAAACGGATTTCTAGTTCTTAATTAGAAGCACTTCAAAATTAAGAACACTTCGAACCAAATTATATGTTATGTACTGAACTTAAATGAATGTTAATGATGCATGCATGAAGAAAAGTATGGAAAAAATTTACTGCAATACTTTGCAGATAACGGGATTTTGCAGTTTGAACGGGAAACGAAAAATGGCAGAACGGGACGGAAATTAAACTTATGCAGAATAGAATCCCACATAGTTTATTTATAGATAGTTTTTGACAGTTAAGACAAGATATTACCGTTGGTTTGTCAAAACGACATAGTATCGTGATCAATATTATTAAACAAATTTTGCCTAAAAATATATATCACGACCCACCCGAACCCGAACGAACTACTTCACCGAACCGAATTGATCGATTTTGACGGCTATTGGCATGCTGTATAGGTTTAAACCATGCCTCAGCTAGTCCTCTCCTTCCATTAAAGTGGGGTGCCCTCGGGGCCCTTCTCATCGAAAGCAAATATCCCATATATATGTTCTTCAATTTTCCCTCTAATGCCCTATGTGGGACTTTTGCACCTTACAACATTTCAAGTAGGTGACTTTGGAGTCAATTTTCTCATTCAATTCTTAATGGATTTGAACATATAAATATACCAAGTTATACTCCTCATGAAGGAGAACACATTGGTGCAAAGACCCGACATTTTTGGAATGTGGGTCCCTCATTTAATTGAGCCTCAAATTGCTCTAATATTTAATATTTCAAATTCCATTTCCAACAATCCCCCACATGAATGTAAAATTGACTTTACAATATGTAAAATTGTTATGAATATGCAGACACTAGTTCGAGTACATAAGAAAAGATATTTCATCAGGTTAAGTAGCCTAGTGGCTTTGAACTTGCCCTAGTAAAATCTATCGGATTTACTTGGCTAATCAGTAGACTTGATGTCTTTGAATTGTCAGCTTTTTGTGTAAACCAAGACAATTGAATTCATAAAATATCTCTTCAGACATAATTGGTTCTCACGTTTGTGTTCATTTTGGCCTTGAAACACCTCTTGGTTCCGTGAGTATATTAGAGAATTCAGCCTTTAAAATTCTCACAGAAGTGGCCCCCTTCTTACTCACGTAGGTGACTTTTATCAAGAGCATCCTGCAATACCCCACTTAAACGTATTTCAAGATATAAAAATCATTAAAAACGTATCTTCTCCTGATTCTTGCGGCAGATGTGCACTGTCTCATTTTAGGAATGGTTAGGAGTAAATATCTCCTCAGTGCTTTACTGAGTACTACATAGTTTGGTTTGCCCATTGAACCTAGATCTTGGGATCTCCAAATACCAGGTCAATTGCCACTACGATTTACTCTTATTTAAACAATGGGCTTTAAACCCATTCCCTTCGATGATTTTTCCACTTGCTCTCTTGTTAAATCTTTTGTAAACGGATCCGTAATATTATCTTTTGACTTTACATAGTCAATTGAGATAATTCCATTTGAGAGCAATTGTCTAACGGTATTATGTCTTCGTCAGATGTGGCG